>VZRO01005542.1:164973-439605 GCA_013397915.1 Daphoenositta chrysoptera | reverse complement strand
TTTTAAAAATTTTTTTGCATGCTATTTTTTTCCCCTGTTTACTACAAAGAGCAAAGGTTACATATCGTACACTGGGAAAAGCTGCCAAAAAGATTAAACTAGAGTCCTAGATTACCAATAAACCAAATCTACGTCACAATACCTGCCTGCATGAACTACTTGGGCTGCGTCCTATAGAGCAGGTGATGACTCGTGAGAGACTTCTCCCCCTGCGCACAGCCTGGAGTGTGCCAGGTGATGTCAAAACTATTACAGTGACTAACCACAGAAATGTTTGCAACCTAAAACAAATTCCTTATTGGCAATTTAAGCAATTTACAACTACTCCATTTGTGGTGGGTCTTACGCTCTGAAAACTGTGTGCTGAACTGTTTGTTGCCTAAATCACAGAAATGAAGAAATGCTTCTTTTTTTTCCTTCCAGCATTACAAGAGCTAAGATGAATATGCCAGTTCTTCTGGCCTCCCAGCCTATGTAGCTGTTCTTTCCTGTTTAAATTAAAAAAAAAAAAAACATTCTCTGTCCCTTACATTTTTTAGAATTTCACTTTAAATGCACAGAAATGGTCTCTATTTTCATATTTGAGGAATGTGTTCTGGGTGTTGGGTTTTATTTTTGGTATGGGTTAAAATAAATGATTGTCCTAATGGTTCAAGATTTGGACCCTTCTCTAGCCTAAACAGTTTGGAGAGTCCAGATTAAAGTCTCATGGGTCTTAGTTTTCCATTCCCTCAGGGAGATGGCAAGATCAAACTCTGCCTTCCTTGAGCACTTAGTGGTTGGTGGCTGGAGAGTAATGAAATTTCCTCAAGAGGAGATCAAAAGATGCTATTTTAAAGGAAATGGCACCTAAGGGTGATGGAGTTGGTGATAAAAAATCAGCTACCCCTTCTTTTGTGAGCATGTGGCCTAGCAATGTTGAATTGCTATCGATGGTTACGGAAGTGAGTAAGAGAAAGCACATACTGGAGTTTCCACTGTTTAAAAGAACTGAAAATCAAACAAAAATTGAAGCTTAACAAGGAGAACATTGGATGGAAAGAAGTCTTACGCCACACGAACACACACACTCAAACACACGCACACGGAATACTATGCATACGTGGACACACACGAGTAAGAATGTGTATTTGTATGGTAGGTTCTTGGAAATAGACATTCTTAGCAAATATGGATGACAGATCAATTGTAATTTATTTTCTTTTAACACTGTATCATCATAAAGAAAACTGGTATAAATGAAAAAAATCTATTTCAAATATCTACATCTAAAATTTTAGGCAGTGAAAAAGCACTTTGTTGACAAGGAGTGTGGAATGATGAATGTTAATTGTCAGAAACTGCTGAATGCCTTTTTTTTTTAGTTGCCACAAACAAATTCACATATCAGAACAAACAATACTGCTAAATATTCCTTTTTGTTTTTTTGAATTTTTTTTGATTTTTTTTTGTTAAAACGCACCGGGGAAAAGAAAACAAAAAACTGGAAATTCATACATCTTTCAAAATTTGAAATTGAAGCAATATTTAGAACCATAGATGAAGAAACACTGTGGCATTGGTGTAATATACACAATGCACCTTTTTTTTTTATCTGTAATGTACATCAAATACTTTACAACAATGCATTAACAAAAGGCAAGAAACATCTTGCTGTACAGAGGAAACCCCAAATGCAACTTGAAGCCTAGATTCACAATGAATGAGGATATTAAACAAAGTGTGAGAAGCTGTTCCCCATAAAGTATGTACGCTGCTCAGTAACTTGTGCTTAACTCTTGACCCAGATCCACTGCCATGTTCTTCCTCCTTCCTTCAGCCACGTTCAATATACAGCACTGAACTTTAGACTCTACAGGCCAACAGTAAAGTTGCCCCACACTGTAAAATATATATATGTATATATATATTTCTTTCTACTTACTCCCAGATTTAGCTTTCATATCTTTTAGCCTTCTAAAAAAATCTCTTAATTTTTTCCATACTGGTTATCTGTGCCTTCCTATGGAACAGGCTTTAACAAACTAAATTTGCAGGAAAAAAAATGTCTCGTGGTATGCATGCACATGCACAGTTCCTGGAGCTTTTGTATCTGCCCAAGTCTCAAACCCAGGAGTCGGGAGAGGCTGGATAGTGGCTTGTTTCATAGTTAAGTTCACTATAGGGACGAGCAGCTGAGTAGAAGTCGACGTAGTTGCCAGTTGACTTTAGTCCCAGGTGCATGTTGTATTCGCTTGCAGGTGGACGGTGATGCACTTGGTCCTCAAAGAAGGACTCGTCATAGTTTCTTGTTGAATTCTGAAATGGCTGATATGGTTCATAATCTTTTCTGCTGGGCTCCTGTGGAACTGGCTGTGTTGAAACCTGAAAGAGAGCAATGCCCACAGCTTGTTAGATACAACTTATTGTGGGCAACAGGATGGAAGAAGGAATAAATCTCACAAGTGATCTTACAAGTTTGGGCACAATATTACAACTGCACAAAGGAGCGTAACGACTCCAGTTTCTAATTACAGAACTACTACCAAGGTGTAAAGGACCTTCAGGACCTCATTTCATTTCACATATTCAAACACAGGTGTTTAATTTGAGCATAGGAGTAAAATCCTACATTAAGCAATCTGTTTATTTTTGATATTGCCTAATTTGTAGTATTTTTCTTCAGTTTCCATATATGATATTGCACCAGTCTTTTGCCATCTGAAACAGCAACATTTTAGTTTCTCTACTTACCTGGTTATGTTTGATATCTTCAGCAGGCGCACCATACGAATTCCTGTACAAAGTTGAGATTCCAGTGTTCTGAGCTGCAGAGAGAGAAAAGGAAGGAAAAAGCAGGTTTACCAAACATACCTCTTTGGCCTCAAAGTAAATTCTAAAGGCTTCATAAATACATCATACAATGCCTGTTTCCCACACACCAAAGTTTTTCAAAACATCTGCAGACTTTTCCTCCCACTAAATGGTCATCATCTTTGCTTTGGTGTACATACATGTTCTTGGTATACATTTATTAATGGTAGCAGGCTCTATGTCATGTTCATAACAATCTTGTGCATTTTGTACATGAATCAACAAAATAATTTCATATACAGCTAGAAGTCAATAATAAATTTCAGGTTATAGATAGGATTATGTAACACATATACAACAAAGAGTTAGCAGTTGTAAATATTGAGATTAAGAAACATTTCAGTTCTTTCACTTCAGTTGGATGATGTGAATTATTAATCCTACAGTCATTTTGCTTTATCATGAAATTATTCAAGCAAAAAGTGATTAAATGTAAGTGAAAAACAAGTTATGCAAAAAGTAATATGTAGTTATACTGAAGAGGTCTGGACAAAGTAGTTTCAAATCCATGACTGCTGTCACTGCTGTCACTTTCTTCTCAGATGTCCTACTATTCAAATGCACAGACAAAATTGAGTTATGAGTTTGAAACTGGAAGTAATTCTAAATACAAGGAGGGTAATATATAGTCTTACAAAAATTTATTTCTGACCCTGTCCCAAAAAACCCCACATGAAAAGCGAAGGATATTCCTTGCAAAGCTGACTCCACTGATCCCTCTGATTCGGCAATGTAGCTAAAGCTTAGTTTGCCAGTAGGACTTGAAAGACTGTAGTTACTTCTCATATTTGAAAGACTATGAAGGTAGCATTTTGTGTAGCTGCTGCACATTCTTCATGCATTATTAACTTTCCAGACATCCTAACCAATGACTGGATGCTGTTATGAGGACTTTTACTATAAAAGAACAGGCCTGAAAGTAAAAATTGAGTAGTTGTGAACCAGAGTCATCAGTGGAACAGAAACACGTGGGTCGCAACTTCTCTCAGATCTCTCTGCAATGGTATAAAACTTGGAGGCACCAAGAATGGCTTTTAATACCTTCACAACTCCAACCTTGTGAGGGCAAGCCTGAGCATCACAGCTGAAAGCTGGAAATGGGATCCTTGCCAGTCACATCACTAGGAAGAACCACATTACTGAAGATGTAAGCTCTCTTTCTTCCTTTGGCAATGTGCAAGCATGGACCTCTGCACGTAAAACTTTCTCTACCTTTTCCCCCACCACTGCACCCTTTCTGGAGAAAGGAAAGGAAAGGCATGGCCTTCAGCCAAAGCTGACTGGAATACACCAATTCTGATCTCCACATCTGCCATGGGTTCCATGCTGAGGGTAAAATTTTTGTCAGTTTGATGCACTGGTCCATGTTGCTGCTTTACAGATCTCAGATGGCTTTCTTAAAGATTTGCAGCATGTTTGTGAAAACAGGATAAAGACAGGGCTATTATGATGGGTCGATGAGCACTAACAGCTGGAAAAAAAAACTTTTCACTTCATAACCATTAACTAATAGGGGTGAAACCCCTCTTGTTCTTTGAAGAGCTGGATGCAATTACTAAAAAAGTGCAGAGTCCTGAGTAGGAAACAGAGAAGAGCCCTGGAGGTCTCCAAGTGTATCATGACCCTTGTTTTTAAGGTGGGAAGAATATGAACTCTAGTGACAGGTGCTGGTTGGGCTCCTCCAGTGGCAGATACTCAATTCCACCTGTATGCCAAGAGTCTGTAACAGATAGAAACAGGTGAAATGGTGGAAAGTAGTGCTTGTGTAGTTTCCTTTGATCGTAAATGTTAGTGCCAAAGAGGTGATCTGCAGAGGTTCTCACTGTCCAGGCTACAACTTGTCACTTAAAGGATTTCTGATACTTGACTATTATTTCAGTGGGTTTCTTTATATTCCAGCTGCAGCGTCTGCTGTAGTGTTTGAAAATACCCTTCCTGATGAGTCTTTCGTATTAGAGGAGTTTGCATCAGCATTGCTCTTTATGGTGCATCTCATGACAACACAACTCTCAGTAGTACAACTGCCAGATCTTTCCTTGATACCACCTTTTTAATGCTGTTTTTCTGATTTTCTTGCTTGCCCCACAAAGTGCCAGAAGAAGTTTTGTTATACAATTCCTCTTGTCAAGATCTAAAGATACTCAGTGTTTCAGATAAACATTTTGTGAAGTCCTAGTTCTTGAAAAAACATTGAAGTGACATTCAGTGTATTGGACTGTCACAGATGGAGGAAGAACTTCTTGTAACCATTTTGTTTTTATGAATCTGTGTGCCAAGATAAGCGGGTTTGAAGTTTCATGCATGCAAGTTTCTAGTCATACATGACTGAACATATTGAGTTCAGACAGGTCAATACTGTTCACGGTTGTTTGATGTCAAGTGTAAAAGACTGGTATAAGGTGCAACATCTGAGGGTATTATAAAGAAACTGATGAAAAATAAAAAACTGGACACCCGCTAATTTGTATATTGTTGCTTCAGGCAATCAGAGAGACATTAAGAGGGAGGTCATGACCTTTCCATACAGATCTATAAGAAGGTATGTGGTACATATGTGCTGCTAACAGCCGTGACTATTATAAACCTAGAAATAGTTCAGACTTGGTGCGTAGCTGTCCAGTGCACTACTGTGACATTTGCACTGATGTGCTAGCAAATGTCACATACCAGATTGAAGTTTTACGGTCTCTTGAATCACATATTCCGCAATGGAAAATGGATAGTTTCAGCTTATAAAAATAGCTGCAAGCTCTGTGTTGCTGATTTCACCGCAGTGATGGGGATACAAATTCACAAGTTTAAAAAAAAAAAAAACCAAAAAACCTCAAACCCCTAGTAAATCTTTTCTTAATGCAATAAAAACAATGAGACATAAAATGCTTGAAAATAAATGTCAAGAGTCCAAGAATAAGAAGTCTTGGCATAGGCTAGCTTGGAGGTTGAGGTAATTCTGATTCTGGAGGAAATGTATGTCAAGCAATGTAGCTGTTAGCAATTCAGCCCTGCTCCAGTACCTGCTTCTGAACATGCAGGGGAACACCCTGGAAACTCCATTCCCACTCTGCCATGCTTCAGTAAGCAGTTGACTCTTGCTGTCCAAAAGTGAATGACAAATATAAAAGACAGGAAAGAATGAGCTAGATGAATGGACAGATATGGTGTGGTTAGTGTCTGATTTTTCCTGATAATATTGTATATGTACCATCATAAAAACAGACAGAAAGATAAGTCAATGAATTTTTTTTTTTAAACATGGCATGAGAAGGGAAATGAGTAAAAGGAGTAAGAGACAAAGATATTCCTGCAGCCACATTTCCTCACACAGATGTGAAAACTAGCTGAAGATTAAATAAATTGAGGAGTGATCCGTGTATGTGCTTATGTGCATATTTTATGCAGTCTCTAAACATCAGTACATGATAATACTGAAGAGGCACTTTCTGGTAGGCAAAATTGTGAGCATTCTAAAGTGAGTACTATGATCAACCTGCAGTACTTTGTGGTTGAGTTGCATAAAGAACATTATAGAAAAATACCTTTCTTTCTCCCTTCTGTTCAGTCTTCTAGGTGATACTGGTTTAAAAAAAGTCACATAGTTCCCCATAGCAGTTTTCTTTAAAGCTGACAACAGCTTTGAAAATTATGTTACTGTGTGGTTTATGTGACAAAGATGCCATTGACCAAATTCATCCCCATTTATTCCAGTCACTTGATTCATGGTTTAACATTCAGCTTTCAGACCTTGGAAGTACTTATTCTGAACGCATTGACAGACACTTTGGAATAACAAGATGCTAGCCTTCTGCCCTCAGGAACACAAACTGATAATAAGAAAGGACAGCTCAGCTGGACAGGTAGTCATCCTCATCTGGTATCACACAACCTGCTTTTTCCACTATAAGCAGCAGGTCTCCATTGAAAAAATTTAGTTCAAGTCAGTAAAGGAAAATGCTTCTGTACGTCACCAATCTTAGGTAACAGAGATCATTACCTGTCACTACCACTGCCACCCTCCTGCACAGTGAAAAATGAGGTCAGGGCATGAGAAAAGATTACACTGCATTTTGGTTTCTGAAAGTAATAATAATAATAGTAAGCCTGAGCACCTGTAACACCTGATGATGGTTTTTTTTTTTGTGTTCTGAATGTGCATGGAGTTGCCAGTAAGTTTAAATAACAAAAGTATTGATGATTGATTCTTTACAACCAAAGGAAAAAAAAATTAATCAGAAGTTTTTTCCTCTGCTGGAAGAGAAGACACAGCGTGTAGACTATGATGCACATATTAGTTCGGTGAGGGAGCTAAGAAAGTAAAAGAAACCTCAGAGAAGGAGTCCCATGATAGTACACAGGAACCTTATCTTCCCTGTTCTAAAGGAAAACACCATGGCATAAATAACATTATCACATGCACTTTCAGTTCCCGTTTTCTTAAACTGAATATAATAGTTTTTGTTTTAAAAATATACTTCAGGTGACAAAATTTTATTATTGGTTATTATTTTCTACAGACAGAAGAAAATGGACAGTAAATATAAAAGGCATCATAAACCTGTGAAGAGGTCAATGAGAACTTTGATATTGTGCCTCTATTTTTTTAGCTATCCTTGTGAAATCAATGTAAGTTATCATCTTCAGCCAAACTGTTTACTTCATAGATTCTCCATTTTCCCCAGAGGTTTCCTGACAAATCCTCAGGATGGCAGGAAGCCAACATTCCTACTTCAAAAATCCATCAAAAAACTTTCATTTCAGTCCCAGCCCAAAGGTCATAAAATTTTTGAACTATAAACTGAGAAGAGCTTTGAGGAAGAGCGTGGAGACAGTAATGGATAAATTGGGACTACAGCTGTGGCTCTACACTCTGTGTAAAACCCTTAAGTCAAAGAAAGCTTTGTGTAATACATCAGCTTGGCTCAAAAGTAGACGAGCAGATCAAAATATGTGTATGCCAGGTGGAACCTGAGAAAACATTCCTCTAAGTCTCATCCAAGGGGATGTATCAGCTGCAATGCACTGTCTGATGCACAAAATGAAACACAGGCACCGCAAGAAACTTGCTACATGAACTTGTTTTAGGCCACTCAAGTAAAGTCAAAATGTCTCACAAAGTCACAAATACTGATTTTATATGTTTTTTGAATCAAATATTTATTATTTAATGAGCTACAGTTATGTTACACAAATTCCATGTTGAATGTTGACAGGCAAAACTCCTTCTGTCATTTTCTTTTGTTCTTATAATGGTGCTTAATTTGAGCTTAGACCAAACATGCAGAGATTTGGTGATCTGAAAAAGAGAAAATTACTTGTTAATTCCATATTTATTTGTACATTGGTCATGTAAGATTGTGAAATATTATTACACTTTTTGGTTTGAATTTGTTAGATTTTTTTCCTCACTGAACTCAGGAGCTGGAAAGACAGTTTATAGCTAAGCATGATGCTGAGAGTTTCAAGTTTCCTTACTAAAAGCCCACCCCAATAATCAGTAGAAATAGACAAAATACAAGACAATATTAGAGGAAAGCACAGTGCAAAAATCAAAGTGGAGCAAAGGTTGCTGAGGCAGTACAAATTTTACAATCTGAAAATTATATTGCAAGAGAAAGGAAATAAGGGAAGTAGGAATGGGAGAAGAAAAACACCACAGTAAAAAAGAAGATTAAAGGGGTGTGGAAGAAGAAAAGCCCAATTTTTTAATGTGCAGAGAGAAACAGGACTATCTGCAAGGAAACACAAATTTTCAGCATGGAGACACTGCATTTTGGTGAACTTTCTGTAATAATTTGCTAGTCTGAATTTACAGATACAGCTAGAATAAAACACTACTGTTTCTGCCTTTTCCTTTTAAGCCTGATGCCCTTAATCCTGAGATTCACCCTTTATGGCTCCTTGACAAATGGCTGAAAAGACTTCAGTCCTGTCCTTGACAACCAGCCAAGTAAAGACCACTGAAGTGTTTTAGAGAACCACCTCGTGCAGTGACTACGAGACACTCAAAACATTACAGATACATAAAATGCAGTACCTTGACTGAATCTTCTGCACTCTCCCGTAGTACCCCACAGAAGTCGTTCAGGACACTCCTAATTTCTGTGGTTTCCAAATGCTCTTGACTGACATTCTTCTCTTCAGATTTTCACCTTCAGGCTAATTAATGATCAGTACTGCATCTTCACACAAGTTCCAAGGCTGGTCTTTAGGTTTTGAGTACAAAATCACATTTAACATAGTAGATACAGTGTGAGTGTCTTCATATCCTGAATACAGTACTGAAAGATGGATCTTATGGATGGATTGATGCTGAGTCACCATATTCCTGGTGAGCAACCCATTCTGCCTCTGAGCAAGACCTCTGCAGAGGGCATGGGAGAAGGTAACAGGCACTCAGAAAGTGCAGAGTGACTTCTCACTGTGATTTTTTGCCTGTCCTGAGGCAGCATTTGGAGAAGAGGAGACTGTGATGCTTGGCACTATATAAACGTGACAAAAAGTTCAATAATGGTTATATAAGCCTGAACAATGGTGATGGAGACCAACATGTATTTTGCCAGAGAATTCATGAAGAGGTACAGCACTGGGAAAAACACTGAGAATTTCCTAATTACTGAAATGCTAAGAGATCAATGAGCTCACTGGGGAAGAGAGGCCTTCAAAGAAACCTGGAGCAGATGCCACAACATACAGAGAAAATTACTGCACTTAAATCAGCCCAGCTGAGAAAGTAACATGGATAGACTTTACAAACAGCCATAAATTTCCCATGAATACTGACATACAAAAAAAATTAAACTGATCCTGGAGAGCATTCTCTGCAAAAGACAAATGTTAGGGATCCCTGCACATGCTCAAATATACCAGTTAATTCAAAGTGATCAACCAATTTCCTTCTGATATGAAAACAAATGTAAAATTGCAAAAGACATGTAAAATTGGATTCAGAGCCTTTCTTTTGTAAAGAACCATGTGTTCACAAATAATTTTCACATAGTGGTGTATTCATTCAAATATATCTTCAGTTGTTTCTCAAGGTGGCTAAAACTTTGGAATCAACCAAAGCAGGTTGACTCTTTTCCACAGTGCAGCAAGCCCAGCCAATCCTCTAAAATCTGTATTCTATCACAGCTGGTTTTTACATATGCCATGCAAGCAAAATCTCACCTGTCATGGTGTCTTTCCTAGAAGTGTGTTCTCCCTTATTTCCGTGGTAAGTGGCGTTAGTTCCAGTTGATTCATAGTCTGTTTTCCTTTCTTTTAGGCTGATCATTTCCCGAGGTGAGGCTGGGGCACTTGCTAGATAACAAAAATGTTTTGTTTTGGTTTTTTTTAATCATATATGACTGAATGTAGGGTTTAACTCTTGAGTAAGCATTTCAATAAAGTTTATATCTGTTAGTTTCTTAACGTGAAGCTGATTGAAGAAACACTATCACATTATGGAGCAAAAGAAAAGATGCTGTTATTTCAAGGGCAAGGCAAATGTATTCAATGGACAATCAACTGCAAACATAATTTTATTTCTGAATGTTTAATTTTTTTTTTATTTACATCCAACATATAAGATGAGCACTATTAAAAAAAAATAGAACAATATTTTTTTCCCTTTTGCTTTTCAGTTTCTTTAACTTGTCAAAACTTTCTGGTATGGGCACATCAATTTTTTCCTCAAAATGGTTACTTTATTTCCATTTAAAAGACTGTTAACTTTCAACTGTGTGGAAAAAATCCTTATAAAATGGTTTCTTCCCTTTTCTCTTGAAAATAAAAGAACCAATTAAATTATTCTAATGGAAAAGGGAGGAAAATAAAGCCTTTTTTCCCCTAGAAAATATATACCAAAGAATGTTTGACACTTAAAGATAACCCAGATAATTTCTATGAGTGAAAAACTGCCATTAACGCAACAACCACTACTTTAAGCTATTTTTATTAAAAATAAATCCCTCATCACCTTTACTCATGGGATGGCTAAAAGGAGGAAAGTACAGGTGACGAAAGAGAAAACTGGGTTTTATAGTTGAGTCTCACACACTGGAGTATATGAAGGTGGTCACTGGCACTGATCATGAAGCCTTAGAGCTTGCAATGCTTAAGAAAAGAAGAAAAGCAAAGGAAAAAAAAATAATGGCTCTCAAGTGAACTGACTTCAATATACTTAGGTGTTAGTAGATAAAGTGCACTTTCCCTGTTGTGGAGGGCAGGAGAAGGAACCCAGGGTGAATGGCAGAGCCCCCCAGAGCCTCCTAAGGGCACAGTGGTACAAAAATTACTGCAGTGGTGGTGCTTACCCCCACACAGTCCCCTGTCTCCACCCAGGTATTTGATATGTCAAAAGAAGCTCAAAAGCAGTAACGATGCCTTTGTTTAAAACCAAGGAAAAGTAAAACAATTAAAAATGTAATACAAAGTCTTTGTGAAGCTTGACCTTGAGGCATATCTTTCAGCATCTCTAAACTGTGTTACGTGTTTTAGTTAAGCAACAGTGAAGCACTTGCACTTAACTATGGAGCAGGGAAGCACAAGTGATGTTGAATTCTGCTTTGATTGGTTTTGCTGGCCCTAGCCTGTGAATTTACCAAGCAAATGCAGGACAGATGTTCTTTCTTATGAAGCCATTAGAATTGGGGATTAATTTTAAACTGTTTGTCAATAGTGATGTAAATCTAAAGCTGATAATCCAGCAGATATAAAGAAACATGACGTTAAACCACCAAATCAGCTAATGGCAGCTTGAGTCTAATGGGGAGCAGGACAGAACACAAACCTTGAAAAAGCTGCTAGCAGAGAGACACATTTTGCTTCACATACTCTGGTAATGGTTATAAACACTCTGGTGTTTTGAACAAAATTGACTGATACAGACAAAACCATCTCTCTCTGTTCCTTGTGGGAATTCTCTCTCTCTTCCCATGAGAGGAAAACTACTTTCTGGCAAGTGTTAAAATGCAGAAGCACCCTCTTTCAGAGTTTTTACTGGAAGCAAACATGAAGTCCTTGGTTAATATTAGGCTGAAAATTGATGTAATGTTTTTCTTCTGTTATTCTTAAAGGACACAGAAAATAATACAGAGCTCTCGACACTAGTTTGAGCCTGTTATCACCCAGTCCTAGGGATGGATGGGATGGTGTGAGTTCGTTTCCTTCAACTCTTACCCCAAGGTAGGATCCAGAATACCAATATAATTCTTGACAGATTTTAATCTGAAACTAAAGATCTCTAATGACAGAGATCACATAACTGCTCCAAGCAGTCTGTTCCCATGCTTTCTTTCCCCTCTGCTAGGAAATGTTCCCTGATGTCTAGCCTGACTCCTTGCTGCTCATTATTTCCATTTGTCTGCTATGAAAGCAGAAAAAAGTTCACACTGTTCCTCTCCACGGCTGGCTGTTACGTGCTTGAAGACTTGATGTGTACCTCTTCCCACTGTCTCCATCTCATGTCTCTTTTACTTGAGTTAAACAATTACAGTCCATTCAGTATATTCTCATATCCTGATTTTTCAAGGTTCCAATTCATGTGTGCAACTGACAAAAATCCCCAAACAATACCTAAAGAACTTTCATCTAGACATTCTCCTTATAATTTATTTTTAAAGTATTGTATTTTTTTTCCCTCTGAACATTACCTCCAATTTCTCAGGATCACTTTGAATTTCAATAATGCCCTTCAAAGAACCTGAGTTTATGTCACCCACAAAGGTAGTAGGTAACTTTTGCATATTATCTGGATGATTACTAAAACCACAGAAGAGTACTGGACCCAGACAAAACTCCAAGCAAACCATTCTTCCATTTTGTCCACAAACAATACCCTTGCCTTGTGAATGGTTTTCAGTAAGTTTTTTTATTTACCACACATGATGTTTTCTGAACTATTTGCTAGCTTGCCTTAGCTTGTCTATAAAAATGTTGTGTGCAAGATTCTTACTGATTATAGGATATTGTACTTACTGATTTTTCTTTCCACAAAGTGCTTTGACTGTGTTGAGGCAGGGATTCAGATGGATTTAATAAGAGCAAATGTTATTGAATCAATGTTTGTATTTGATATGGATGCTACCAGACACACAGCAACTTACATTATTATGTAGAAATAGATACTCCTAGAGTTAACTAATATCTTATGTTCCTACTACCTTTGAGGTGCTCAGGTTCTGATTATTTGTTCCAGCAATTTTCTGGACTGACATTGAGCTGACCGATGTGTAATGACATGGGCTCTTCTTCCTTCAGAAACAGCCACTATTATTTGTCCTTTTCCAGTCTTATGATAACTGATGATGGCAGTAAAATTTCATATAAAATTCAGAATAACAGAATTGAGAAGATGGTTCTGGCAAGAGACAGAACTAAGATCTCAGGGCCAGACATTTCAAGCACCTTGCACTTACAGTCAAAATGAGATTTTGGAGAAGAAAAAAAGGAACAAGAGCCCTTTATGGACTTGTGTAATGGCAGATTTAAAAAACAGAATAGCAGCTCTCACTGTATTTCTGGCTACATTTTCACATCTCCTCACTTGTGGTTCTGCAGGACTAAGATGCAGCTTCTAGATAATTAACAAAGCAATTTTCTTAAAAACAAACTACGGCATAATGGTAATGGCAATCTTAAATTCCGGCAATTTTAATCCTAAACTCTCGGTGTACCTATGGAATAACAGCATTTGTTGATTGAACAAGTAGCAGAAGGGCCACTGAAAGACTGACATTGTACTCTGTTTATCTTGAAAGTTTTTCACTGGGAATGGCTTTATCTAATGAAGGTATGTTCTACCTTAGAATAAACTGGGGGGATGATTACTTGATTTCTGAATAGAAACATTAATTTACGCTATGGCCTAAGTTGAGATACTTACTTTACTGATTGTGCAGATCATATAGAATTGATGACAGCTGATGTAAATACAATATCAATAGTTGTATCAGGAAGACTTGCAGTCAAATCTGGGAAACTTACATATGCATATGTATGCACACATACCCAGAATAAAAGCTGACAAAAAAGTAATGTGGGTCTTTAAACTTCTGCTAAGCGTGCAAAATGGTCACAAACCATGTAGTGGCTTTCTTGACTAGCAAAGTGAGTAACAAAATTTCCTGGTGCTACTAATGGACACCATTGCCCCGCGATCCAGTCAGGTAAGCCCCATCAGGAAAACACTTTGGGAGAATTCATGACAAAAAGTTATGGAATAACCTTTCTTCTGTAAAACTTTACCAAGTGCTAATAAAAAAAATTAAAATCCCATTTTGAGGAGACAATTTGGTGACAGTAGAGAACAAGCTTTGTGCCCTTCCACCACAGTTAACAACAACTCCAGATGCCAGGGAAAGCGAGGGTGATGGCTTGATCAGCTCCGCCCTGGCTCGGGCCTGGCCTTACCTGAGCGGTTGTTGGGAGACATGCGCACGGGAGAGATGGAGGGCGTGCGGGACGAGGAGTACGGTCTTTGCCGATCCCGTTCTATTGTTGACGATGAGGCTACGAAGTGATACTGTGACCATCCATCCTGCAACACCAAGCATGGTGACAACAGTCAGTGCCAACGCCACACACTTCCCCGCTCTAAGCAGAGTATTTTTGTCTGGTGTTTTCACTACGGATACACCAGTGGGCTGCTGTCTTCTTCCTGTCACTGGGTGGTAAATATAGTTAGTGCTGCAGGATGGGATGTGCTGACTGTACTGACACAGCAAGATTAAAAATAAACACAGGAAGTTCTATAGAATAACACATCTCTTAAAGATTCAAATAATTAGCAATGTTTTAGGCTATTTGTTTAATAGTTTTTCCCCACACCTCTATTTTCACATTGGAAAAGGCATTCTGGTTTGAAATGTTTACCATTTTATAGAGAGGTTTTGGAGTAAGCAGATTGGAAAGTTCCAGGATTACCAGACCACACATCTATTTAGCTTAGTTATACTAACGGCCCTTTTGTGCACACACAAGAGAAAAAGAATCAATGCATTTTTCTTGTCGCAGCTTTCTCCAAGGCGTACAGAAAGAAATTCTATTCCTTATATTTAAAACTACGTAATGGGGACCTATTAAAAAAACCCAACAAATACTAGAAACAGCTAGTTCAAAAATAAAAAAATGAAAGTTTAAATAATTCATGTTTTATTCCTGCACCATAACATAATGCAATAATCCAAAAGAATGTATTTTACATTTTTAAAACCATATTATGTATAGTCTGAAACTATTATGAGAGCATAAACTGACTTTTGATAGCGTTCTTAATAAATGACAGTATTTTGAATGCCTTCAGTATTGATAGATTGCAAATGTCTTTATCAGTGCTTAATGTTAAATCTAAATCAGTAACATCAAGATTTCCCAGTCTGACACAGTTTTAGATATGCCTACTCTCTGTTGGGCTCAGTGGAAATCGAGTCAAGCACCATGGTGCTAAACAAAAGTTTTGCAGTGAAATGCTGACTGAAACACAGTAAAATATTGCCAAAAAAACCCCGGAATTTTCCTCTTGCTTAGAGAAGAATAATTCACTGTTGGGGTAGTAAAGAACATTCCCACCCTCTAACTCAGCTACTCCAGACATCCAGCAATGAATCCCACCCCTTCGCATGCTCTGCCTTTGCTCAGGGTATCTCTCTGACTTTGTTCCATCCACAGAAACCATGGGCACCTGGCTCTCAGAGGAGAAGATGGCTTTTAAATCTCCTTTCCATGAAACTCTTAGGAAAGAGAACTCTGCAAGACTGTGACACAGCAGGAGGCAAGAAGATACTCATACTTCTCATAGAGGGAAACGCTATGAACAAATTAGGACAGACAGAGGTGACACCTAACTACAGGTGCTGAATGTCTGTACTCCTCAAGTAATGCATTTGTACAAACAGGGGTGTATCTCAGCTGCAATTTCAAAGACAAAAATGAGGAAGAGTGAAATCTGGGCTATGGCTTTTACAGTCAGGAATTTCCCTGGAGTCAATAGTGATGGTTTGTCCTCTCTCACTCATGTTTAGGACACCTCACCAAACTGCACCTCATATATATTCACAGTCATACAAGAAAATACAAGGGGGAAATCTAATTAATTAATAACAAATAGTAAGAGTAACTTGAAAAAAGAAATAGTTGATCTTTAATACCACTTGCTTAAACCAAGATTTTCTATATACAGTCTTTCCAATCTATGGCCAGTTTCCAAAAAGCAGTTTCTACACAAGCCACATCCTCCAAGCTAGAGGGAGGATTCATGAGAAAGAATGAAAAACATCTGTGAATCCTAACTTTCTAAATCAAATTGGAAATTACTATATATAAGATGTACATACATATAAAATACATGTATTTTTAAAGAAGACATAAGAGTTCATAGTTATAGTTATAATGAATAGCTTAAGTCCAATAATCCTATCCAAGCATCAAGACTACAAGTAACATGTAATAGCATTAATTTTTTATCTCTGGTTAACAATAACTTGTGCAGTGGTTTCTCTATTATAAAACTGAAGGAGCAAACGTGCGAGAAGCCCGTGCCTTTATCTTGCTGAAGAAAATTGGTTTCCTACTTTCTCCTTCTCTGGGGTCAGAATTTCTTACCAGAAAGGTGACTATATCTCATTCTGTTGTAGTTTTCTCATTATTTATTTTCTTTTAAATCTGAAGAAGAGGAAGATATGAAGAGGACAGACTTTAGATCTGACAAAAGGAAAAAGGATGCACTACTTATTACTCTCTGCCTGCAAAAGGAAGAGACATCAACCATGCTTACATAGAGCAAGGCAGAAACACTTCCAGTTTTGTGGATCTGGGTACGTTCATGGCCAAATATACTCTCCTTCTGCACTCATGCTTCCCTCGAGTAAAACTCTGGCATAACATTCAGAAGAAAAGTGATGAGAATCTTCCCCTAAGTCTTTCTTCCTGTTGTCCATACCATCTGTATTGTACAGACTAATACCTGCAGCCTGGTTCTGACAGGAAGTGGATGAAATAAATCCCTGACACCTGCACTGTGCCATGGACATTGCAGGAATAGCACATGGCACCAGTTCTGCAGCGCAGGATATCAACAGGTACTTTGTCAATGTTGCTTCCTCAGACACAGCACGGCAAGGTGCCTGAGCAGCAAGGAGCTCTGTTTGGGATGCTGGCACTAGCAGTCTTTTCTGCAGTGGATGTTTTCCCTTCTTCTCTTCCCTGCAAATTTTCATTTTTCTCTCTGGTGACAGTAGTGCTTATAATGAGGTCTTCAAATAAATTCTGCTACAAACCCTCAAGCTGGCAAGCCAAATCAGCTCAATAAGACAAGTGAGGCAAACAGTAAGACTCTGAGACAAGTATTGTAGTGACTTGGCAATGCTTTTGAATAAACAAGACAGACTCCTACCACTGTATGATGACTTTCATGGTGTTTTTCAACAGATTGTGGGCAGCTCCCAGACCTCACAGTATTTCAAAACCCCAATACTTTAAAGTCATCTATCTTTAGCTCCCTTGTGCTGCAAGGAATAAGATTCTTTCCTTGTAAAGGTAAACAGTTTGTAAAAAATTTATTAAAACTATCCCCATCAACAATTCCAAAAGCTATTAGTGTTAAATATTGAAACTAATTTTTAAGAGCCCAAAGGGGGCATTTTCAATTTAATGGCTAGATAAATACCACCAGACATGATGGCTGCTTTCATTAGTTTGTTTCAGGTCTACTGCCTGTAATGAAATTTAATTAAATTGATTTGGGTACTTAAAGGTACAGTATACAGCAGTGTCCTGCAGAGAAGAAAGCTAACTCAAGACCAAAGTATGTGAGACTGAATTTAATAAACCAATTTACTAGCCACAAATGTGACCTAGGAGGGGAAGACTAAGACAAAAGGATTTGACAAACTGGAAAGCAATTCACAGCAATTCTGTTACACAATGGGTATATTTGTTGAAGGGCAGTAATTAATTAATAGGTGGCAACTGCACACTATAGGAAGACAGAGAACAAACAGAAATACCATTATACATCCTTATCATCTCTTCTAAGGTATCTACTATTGGGCATTTGTCTATACTTTGACTACACTGAATATATTCATTATACTATAATATCAATTATACTTCATAAAGTCCAAATGCTTAAGCTTGATTTGCAGCAACATGTTTCTGACAGTATCTTCTTGGAAAAGCTGCAGGATTAAAATTGGGATGGGAGTTGAATCATCATGGTGGAAAATGGAAGTGATATTGTAGTCTATCTGATCACCCTTTACTGGGCTTAAGGCGTGAACAGGTTCTTTAATCTCCCTGCTAAACTTTCAGTCACTTTGAAAATAAATAATTTTTGTCAGGCCCATGGGAAAATAATTATTTTGTCAAGGTGACTAAACTTATTGTACCAAATACCTATTGCACATGTCTCATGAAAATTCAATTTTTTTTCCCTTTCTTTTCTTGAGATTCTTTTTGTGTTCAAAATGTAAGGGCAAAATGGAAAGCAGATTTGTGTTTGCAAAAATTTAGAATTTTTGGAATTCTCTCGTAGTGGAGTCTTTGATTTGAGGAGATGATTTGTGGAAGTGGATGATATCAGACACACCATTTTCTCACTTGTAGTACCGTAACATTGTGAGGACTGAATTAAATTAAGCCCTGATAGGAACTGACACCATGTTGACCCAATGGGGAACCAGAGCTTCTGCCTGAAGAATTCACAGACAATAGAAGAGTGAGGTGGCCAAGGAATGTCCAGAAGGACATGGGAGGGCATGGTGCCTAACCTGGATACCTCACAGCATCCACTCAGGAAGAAACCCCACAACAGTTCTTGTGCTAATAGCCATGCAGCAAAAGTGAAAACAAGCCCTATCCTCTAACTGATTATGCTGATCAGCTGCTATAAGAGGACACTGACTTGAAAAGCATTGAGTGGTCTAGAAAAACTGTACGATGTATGATGGCTGTAGGACAGATCAGAAGAACACAGTCTGCTCTGACTCCTGGCCACAGGGGTTTCAACATTGTCAGGAAGAGAGAAGAGCAACTTCTTGTAAACAGAAAATTCCTACTAGAGAGAAAAAATAAAAACGATGCACAAATCCAATAAAAAAAAAAAAAACAAAAAACCAGCTAAAGCCTGAAAAACTATACATAATGTTTTTACTGCCTTCCTGAAGTTTACAACCTCTCCAGCATGCTAATTCTTGCTTCAGGTCTGATCCTCTTGTGATCTGATTTAATAGAAGTTTTAGACAACTTGAAGCACACAGGACCAGACTTCCTTTGTCATCCTACTTCCTTATCCATAAGGCAGCTTTTTACTGGTTTCAGGATATTAACTGCAGTAATAACTGTTCCCATAATGGTTAAACACTGCAGAAATGTGAAGTTTTGGTAGACCTCTTGCAGGGATCAGTAACTAGACCACTGTGGTGCTACAAGTAGGTGACACAGCAACAAGGCAAAGTGCCTGTGAGTATGTAACGTAAGATCTACTCACTTTGGAACTCAGCCAGACACTGCTCTGAGTTGCTGGTGTTGCTTCCTTTGCAAGCTAAAGCACCACTGTCAGGCTAAATGAAACCTCCCAACTGGTGTGCACCAGTGTGACGCTGTCTACAGCAAAAGATAAATCTGATGTGAATTAAGTCAAGGCTCATCAGACTTACACAGGTCTGGGCAATTCTTCAGTGGGAATTTACTGTCACAACTCTACTAAGACAGAGCAGAAATTAGAACTGGATCAAATAATCTACATATATTGGCATATGAAAATTATTCGTATGACTTGACTGCGGTGAGAAATCTGAAATGGTCACAAGGTTGGGGTGATCCACATATCTATCTCATGGAGCTCTCACATTGGATTTATGAAATAATGCAGTTTTAATGGTCAGCAACAACCACTCTTACTTATCATTAGGGTTTACAAATTGCGATCATATTATTTTCTTTTAATAGAAGAGAAAGAATAAATACATCTCCCAGTGTTTCTCAACAGAGATATCAAGCCATCCCCATGGCAGCAAGGGAGGAAGCTAACTAGTCCCCACCAACAGGACCTGTGCACCACTGGAGAAGGTGACAAGGAAATGTGAGCTGCGGAAGAAGAGATGGCGAGACAGCTGTTCTCTAAAAAAGCCCCTGCCTTTGTACTTGAGGAGTATTTACTTCGGAAGAGGGACTTATACTAAATTCTTACAGCTTCAGAAACTCTAGAAACACTCCTGAAAAACAAACCAATTAGTTTTAGATAAACTATCTAATTTAAAACCAAAGGTGTCAATTTTTTCTTTGAATTTGCAAATTCAAATTAAATTTACAACTGAATTTACACTGTCAAATCCTATTAACAGTAAATGATTCCTGAAAGTACTGTTCTTTCTGGATTTGCTTGTGTTGTTTCCAGAAAACCTCAAAACCAGAAAAGAATTCTTGGGCATTGATCTGCTGCATGATGTATTATGAATAAATATTATTTTACTGCCATCAGTTACACTTCGATTCTATTGAGTATTGACATTTTTATTAGTTGAATTTTATCTTTTGCTTCCAAAGAGGTAAATCAAGATACATTGTTCAAGAGAGGAGTAGGGATTGAGTCTGGAAGATCCTGGTGCCATCCAGTTTAAATCCTTCATTCTGGAGTAATTTCAGTGGCTTCAGAAGGGCTTCTGACTCTAAGAGTCCTGTTTTCCCTCCTGTCCCAAGGAGTTATGAGCCAGGCACCCAAAATCAACAGACACAAAGTGAAGACATGAATCACTGAAGCTCATCTTAATTTGAAGATTTTAGTATTTGTGCTTATAGTTTCGTTTCCACAGTATATGGAAGCCAGGAAATTACTTTAAAAAGAGAAATTCATCAAGTTTGGGGGCTTTAAAAATACCATATTAATTTGGATAAAAGAGCAGGAGTTGGTGACAGTACGAGAAGTTAGCCGAAGTGGTTAAAGGAAAAGACGGCCTGTTTCCCATGCCTTCTCATGATGATGATGAAGCCAGCTGTTTGCTGGTTAGAGGTTATGCTGGGAGTATGACTCCAGTGTGAGCCTCCAAGGAAGGCCACTCACTCCCCCCTGCCCAGACCTAACTGGGGAGAGAGGACAGAACTCCGCTGAGAGCCCCATGAAAGCAGTGCCATCACCTGAACCAAGGCAAGTGATGCTCTACTTTACAGAAGGTGGCTGGATGTTGTGTGCTGATGGGAAGGAGAGAATTAGTCGAATCTCCTGAGCTATTGTAGGAGGTGGAGTAGGATAACTACATATCTAGGTTGTGAATGCAGTGTACAGCAGAAGGGCCTTGCATTCTGAAGGCAAGGAAGGAGCAGGCCAGGCAGGGAAGGAGCAGGCCAGGCAAGGAAGGACTGGGCCAGGCAGAGAAGGACCAGGCCAAGCAGGGAAGGAGCGGGCCAGGCAGGGAAGGAGCAGGCCAGGCAAGGAAGGAGCAGGCCAGGCAGGGAAGGACTGGGCCAGGCAGGGAAGGACTGGGCCAGGCAGGGAAAGACTGGGCCAGGCACGGAAGGAGCAGGCCAGGCAGGGAAGGAGCAGGCCAGGCAGGGAAGGACCAGGCCAAGCAGGGAAGGAGCAGGCCAGGCAGGGAAGGAGCAGGCCAGGCAGGGAAGGACCAGGCCAGGCAGGGAAGGAGTAGGCCAGGCAGGCAGCAGAGCTCCACTGGAGCAGCCACCTCTCCCGGGGACCCTCAGCCCCCTGCCCCAAATGCCGGAGCTGCCATACTGCTCCACAGTTGGAACTTCTGTCTCCTATCTGGTGCAGTGAGCTTGACCTCAGTACTTCTCGTCTTCTTAACTCTGAATTTCGGTGTACAAATGGCTTTTACTTATAAGTGACCGTTTCTGCATCCCAGACACAGCAGAAGCTCAATTACTTAAGAAGCTGAAAGACAAATACATATTGAAATACGTATTTAGGGCAGCATGAGGCTTAAAGAAGGGCTCCTAGTCAGACAGTCATTAACTGCAGCAAAACTGTCTGGCACTGGCTGAGGATTATTAAGTTTTCTGTAGGCTCTTTGAAGTGACATTTTCAGAATCGGTGGTTAAACTCATTTTTTTCCGAAATGAGACGTATACCTCCCAGCCTCCATCTCAGCTTCTCTGAAAGCAAAGCCATTATTCTCCTACTGTCAGCATTCCACCTCAAAATAATCTACAATATTTTCTCTCCCTGTTTTTCTCTTCCATTGCAGTGCAAGGGGTACTATATTCTTCTGAGAGTATCATCCATTTTTCTTCTTTTAAAATACCACAGATGGCCTTGGTGATCTTCTCTTTCTTCAAATGCACTTTTTTGATGTGCATTGTTATCATCTTCTGATCACAGATCTTGTACCTTAATTTTACACCTTATCCCTTGATTTTAGCTATGAAGAGACACACGGTAAGGGAGAGATAGTGCTAATTACTTGCCAAATCTATTCAAGTGGGAAACAGCTAGGAAACTATTCCTGGTGGTTTTATAAAGTGCAAGTCTTGGATGTTTTAGGCAATCAGTGAGGCATTGCTTTACCTATCCATAATTAATTATTGATTTCCTGTTGTGTGAATTGCAAAGATGACAAGACCTAATCTGATGAATAAAATAGCTGTAAGAAAAGAGAATTGTATGTGAGGCAAAGCATGAAGGACAAGACTCTAGATACAGCAGAGTTCATTATTCATTTTGCTGAGGTTATATGCAGCCAAAAAAACCAACTTTCAAAACACTGCAATAAAATGAAATAAATTAATTTCCCAAAGCATCACCTTGCCTCTTATACAGAAATAAAATTGTTTTAATATATTTTAGAGGAAATGAAGACAGTACTTGGCCCTTCAGCTAGAATTTCCGTTCTTCTGTTTTCTCCTGCATAGGGTATATAAGCTATAATTTAAATTGTTATACTCACAAAAGAACTATTCTTGCTTGTATCTTGTATGTACAAGAAAACCTTGCCTGCAAGAAAATGTGTACAATAATTTTTGATTTGTATTGTCATTGCCACTCCAGTAAAGCAATTCCACCTATCTTAACATGTATATGACTTAGGAATGCGAACTCTGGCTCTTGGCCACAACATTTCAGGGGAGAGACAAATAGTGCTTTATGTTCAGGGTCAGTTTCTTAAATCAACTGTCCTTCCAAAGGCTAGAAACTAATCAACACTTCTTAATCTTACTTTTAATGCATTAAACCATAAAATCAACCAGTTACAACTTTTCTATTATACCTATGAATGCAAAACATGAAAAAAATCATTACCAGAGTAAAATTTGCACCATTATCTCTCATGGTAAAGAACATGGCAGGACCAATGATACTGACTGGGATCAAGAGCCATTAGGACTTTGTGCTTCCCAAAGAGCAGCAGTGCAGCTGAAAACAGACGATCATTTTATTCAAATGTGGAACTGACTGACATAATAGGAATCAGTGCCCCTTGGGAAAACTCACTGGAGATTTCACGCTGTCCTTGGTTTTAGGTCAAAAGTTCATGCATAATACACCTAAATTAGAGATCTGAGTGACTTGATACTGCAAAGCTGTATGAATTTAAGGATATTCTGCTTTGAACATGTAGTTCACCAACACACATGTGATGCCTTGCGTGGCTACCTAGAAACAGAGACTAGACAGGAATAAGGGAATAAAGGTAGGCATTTATTTGAAAGGCCTTCAAAGGTGCACCCTGGGAGCCAAAGGCTCCAAGCTGGGCCCCAAAATGGATGGCAAGTCACAAGTTCCCCACACACTTACAGGTTTGGTTCATTTGCATATCACCATAAATTCACCAATTAAAACTTTACCTAATGATGTAATTTCCCCCCAGCTTGCCCCCCTTCCAAGATGTTGGTTTACACATTTTCAGGCCCAGGACAGCCTGGGTGTCCTTGGAGAGCAGGCCCAGAGAGGCTTTGTTATGTCTAAAGAACTGAAGTTATCAGGCTACAAGAAACTTCAGAGTTACACACTAGGCAACACAGGATTTGAAAAATATAAGGGTTAAAACCTAAGGCATCACATGGATATTAATAATGAGAAATGCACATTATTTCTTACTGATACACCTTTAAGAGTTTCCAATTCACTAAGTTAGTATTGTTAACTCAAAAAGAAACATGCTGTTGGATCAAAGACTACAACTCTCAATTTAGAGGATCCACAACTTTCTCCAAAAGCACTCTGTACAATTAAAAGTACTAAAACCAATTGAGAAACTTCCAGTGAAACTTCTCATTTCTACTTTTTGCAGGAAGAAGTAACTATAGCTCTTTTATCAAGACAAACCATATCAGCAAGTAAAGGAAGTAAAACACTCAGAACAAAGCACACATACTACAAAAGAGACTCCTTTCAAAATATAAAGTTTCTTTCTTTTTTAAAGTCTGAAATGGCAGACATATTTAGGGCATTTTTGAATTCCGTTAGCAGTTTAGGGAAGAGAAGAAGGAAGAAATTAAAAGGACTTCCTAGCATTTTTTTTCTCCCACCCATTATTAGATCATGTAGAACATCAAAGAACTGAAAGTAGGATATTGATGCAGAAGCTTAATATTTCATTGAGCTTTGATTTAATTGACATGTACTGGCCATATTGAACAAACACTTTCGACCTCCTCATAGAACCCAGAAGAATGAGGACGGTGATAGTGCAAGTACAACAGTACAGCTCAGCATCAGCAAAAGATGCCCACTGCTATGCATCAGACCATCCCAGCTCAACTACTTGCCTCTGAGGCAGAAATATCCTGTGATTGACACAGTAATTAGTTGATTTCCCTCCCTTCTGTGCTCTATGTGTGCGCTATTACTGCAAGTAAAAGTTCTACTGATCTGATTCATTTGCAAAACTGTAAGCAGCCATCCAACACCCTCCAACGTTCCCGTTCAAGTCTGTGGAGAGGAACCGAGTTTCTCACCCATACTCTTTACTGCACATCTACTTTGATCTGTGCCTGAACCTAGATATGCAAACATTAAGCATACAAGTTAATTAAATCTGACATTTTGTTCAGAATGGTAGAAATCGTGCACCTTGAGTGAATTTTGGAGAAAAATATTGTCATAATTAAAAATAGTTTCTCTTTGCATGTGTCTTTAAAACACCTTTGAAAGTCTTTAGAAAGACTTCTGGATTTTTTTCATTTTTGTACATATGAATCCAGCTAAACACTGTTTGCCATTAATTAATGTTTATATTAGTTTTAAAATCGTTAATACATTATTTAAGTAGACTAAAAATGTTCCCAGTACCAAAAGACATGCTGTTAATTTTCTTAGGTCTCTATTTTGTATTCAAGTATTAAGACCAAATTTTATTCTGAGGTACCATACTTTTAAATAAAAATCTCCAGATGTGACCTATGCATAACCTTCTGGATTCTGGATGCCTCCTCATAGTTCTACCCTAAGGATATTGCAGAAACTTCAGTTATACAATTCCCTTCAGAAAGAAGGCTTTAAGTTAAAGATACTGACTCCTGGGCTGCATTTGAAATTTTCTTTTCTTCTGAGAAGTTCAAAGGGTGGAGTACTTTAGAGACAGACTTTACCCAAGTATGAGATTAAATTTCTCTCTTCTAAATCTGTACTTAGCGACCTTAGAGTGGACTTGAGTTTTAAGTGAACAATACCTCATCATTGCTTTACAAGTCAGCTAGAGCTTCCCATGAGACCCAGCATCAATGCTGAAGATGCTTTGGTGTCACACATATGTGGCTCATCCTAGAGAATTGTTTGGATAAACTTTGATTCTCTTCTCATTTGTTTAGCCCCTCTTGAGCCTAGCAGATTTTGGATGAGAATGGCACCAGCTTCCACACACTCCTTAGTGATTATTCTGGAAAAAATACTGCTAAATTTGGTTGTTGAATTATTGCTTGCTACAATGCTCAGTGCTAAAGGGAAGCACTATCATGTCTTTAAGGTCCTCAAGGGAAAAGCAACAGGCAACTATAGCTGTAGATACTTTCTAAGCTCACAACTCAAACCATTAAGGTTTATTTATTTACACATTCTCAAGGTCTCTTTGTTTGGACATAGAATTATAGAACCACAGAATCTCCTGAGTTAGAAGGGACCCATCAGAATCATCAAGTCTAACTCTTGCTCCTGCAAAGGACCACCCCAAGAGTCACACCATGTGCTTCACAGCATTGTCCAAATGCTTTTTAAACTCTGTCAGGCTGGTGCTGTGACCACTTCCCTGGGAAGCTGTTCCAGTGCCCAAACACCCTCTGGGTGAAGAACCTTTACATAATATCCAACCAATGGGTATTGTGGGCATCATACTTAAAGGCAGTGTCTTCTAAGTCTATTCTGTGTTGTGTTCGAAGTTTTACATCCACACAGCCCATTTGTGTATACATCTACATGTATGTACATACAGATATTTACCAGCAAACATACATTGTCCAACAGACACACAAATATTTGCAAAAAAAAAAAAAAATCCTTTGGCTCTAATTATGCTCAGTCATCATACCTGATTTTTAAAAAAATCTCATTATCAAAATAGCACAAGTAAAGGCAGGTCTGGCTTCAGCTACACAGAACTGTTTTCATGAAAATACAATCATCGGTATTGAATTTTCAGTTCATCCCAGACTATCTTAGGTTACTATTAATATTTTCAGTATCGTCATAGACATGGGAAATGTTTCAGAGAGAAACATCTAAATACTGAAACATAACTAAAGGAATGGCAGGTGATACTGCATAGCAAATAAATCTTTGCTGAAGGCATCACAAAGAATTTAACTATGTAAAATGCAAAATTCTTAAAATAAACTATGATTATTAATATATAGTAAATTATGGAATCCAGAAGGATAAAACACTTGAGAACATCCCCTTCTAACAACTGATATTGAAACATATGACTTGATAGTCCTCCATGTGTTGTCATTGTGATATAGGTAAGAGCATTAATATTTTGGATGGCAAAATATTTTCTACCCTCTTTAGGCCATGCAAAATATATTTTTATAATAGTAATCAATTTCTATCTTTCTAGTACTGTTCAAGATTGTTAATAAATTGAAAGTTAGAAGGAACTACAAAAAATGTGACTTGAGATGATGCATAAGCCGAGGAAATCAGAACATGTTCTACATGACACCACAAGCGAAATTATAATTATTGGCATTAAAATGAAATCAAAACAACATTCAGTTTGACTTCGCATTTTGTAATATTTTGGTCCTTTTTAAAATTGTTCTTCCTAAAAAAAGTAACCAAAAGATTTTGAATGGTGGAATAGCTAGGTGAAAACAGTATGTATTTTGCCAAATGATAAGATTTTCTCTCTATTTTTTAATTTTAAAAATTCAAGAGTGGTTTTTACATCACTTTTTCCCTCTGTGAATACTCCTGACTACTTCTGCATATGCCGAAGAGTTTACCTCTATATCTCAGTTCAATTTATTTGCACAACTTTCTCTTTAGGATTCATGATTTTTCTCATGATATGTAAATTCCTATTGTACAGACAAATGGGGTGTTATTCAAGCAGGCAATTGGCAATCAAAAAGCCAGAAATGGTAAAATTTTCTCTCTAAAGGTTTGAATGATTCTTAAAAACCAATCCCTGGGAAGGCTTATGCAATCAAAAGAGGAAGTAAGTAAAATGGTATGTTTACATATACGGTGATGCTGCCTAGTGCTAATTATGTTGAAAAAGTAGCAACAAGGTAAAAACAAAATTCCAGACTATCTTACCGCTGCTCACTGAAGAGGTTTTTGTGTCTTTAAGAGATAATGTGAAGAGATTATCATATTATTCTTTGCTCTGCAGCTACTAGCTGTTATTTCCTGCAGAATACAAAATATGCCTTTGCTTTAATAATGAAATTCTTCATATTTGTGTGTGCATTGGGATAGGCAAACCTATCTTACATGAACTTTGGAAAGTAATATTCAGAATAAAATGTAGAATTAAGAATGCACACACACAAATCAGTAATGACAACTTTTTCTCTAGTACTGAAACCAATGACAATTTAATCAATCAGTATTTCACAGAATTGTCATTTGATAAAAAGCCACATACACACACAAACACATACACACACACATAATACACAGACATAAATACAGATCCTCCGTGGACTTACGAGGATGTTATGCATATGTAGAAGGTATTTTGCTTTTGCCGTTAGGCCAAAAGGTTATATTTTATTAAGAAAAAAAAAAATTAAAAGAAAAAAAAAGAATACACTTGGTTAAGGAAATGGAATTTTAGTACCTCAAATTAAAGACTACCTCTAACAAAAAAAAAAAAGAAAAAGCCAGTCCTGCTAGTTCTCATCAACCATAACTCTGTCTGAAGGAAGTGTACATTATCACTCTTAACAGAGATTTTGAAAATTAGCATTTTAAGAATTTAATTGATTATTGGACACACTCATTTTTCTATAGATGTGCCAGTTTACCTGGGATCCCCTTATTTTAAATATCCAGCTATTGATTTTTTTCTTAGGAGATGCCATTGTGCCAGAAAACAAAGCAATGTGCTTGACAAATTTCATCTGCTACTGCAACATAGTGCTTATCAACAGCTGCCTTTCTCTTTGAAAGGTTCAGACAATCAGGAAAGAGATCAGAGGGATGCTAGAAAGATTGTCAGGGAACTGAATGTAATGCACTTGTCCCTCTCACTGGTACGTGCTGTCCTCAGAGAGAGCAGAACTCCTGCACGCCTTCCTTGCACGTACTCTCCTAAGTGAAGTGAGGCACTTTCCACCTAGAACCTACAGGGCTCAGTGAATTAAACTGTGCAACTTAAAAACATATTCTCCAGTTAGGCTTTGTTACTCTTGATTCAGAGGTCTCCTGTAGAACTGCTCTGGGTACAAAACTCAGTATGCATGAAACACAACAATTCAAGACTGGTCAGCTGACAGCCAGAATACCTGGGTTGGGGAATAGATTCTGGATTCTTGGCTCTGGGAGAGAGTATGCTGAGCGTGCCATGACCCAGAGTCGTGGGTTGGTGAAAATCCTCTGTCATCAGTCACACTGAAGCTTGGGGACGCCCACTGCCATAAATCAATCAATCAATGAATCATTATTTAATCAGGTACTTGCATTTTCATAGTTAATATAAAAATGGGCTCTAGACAATGCCTTCTCTATAATGATACTTTAGCTTCTTATTACAGAACGGGGTTTATCTCAAATTAATTCATCCTTTTTCTAAGAGGGTGACATATTAATCTGAAAAAGCTTTTGCCAATTGTACAGAAATAAATTAAGCCCCGCTGAAAGATCAGCACTGCAAAGTACATATGCTCATGAACAATCTGAACACATGAATAGTTTCTTCAAGTCAAGCCACTATTTTTGAGGAGTTATTATGTTCTGGATTTAGAATTTAGATCTTTAATGTAGGGTTTAAGTTCTGCACAGACCTTTTCACTAGATAAATTTAACCTAAACCAGCTTCTTTTTGGGGGATGCCTAACTGATAATAACCTTACCAGAAGAAAATCCAAACGATGTGTCCCAAGTCTACATGATAGCACATTGTAATTAACATTTTTAAAAGGTGAGTAGCTATATTTTATTTAAGAAAGGACTTAAGATTATAGAACTCCTTGACTAGGGTTTTGAAGTTTAATGCTGTCAATTTTCATGGAACATTTAATCATAAAGGACTTTCTCATAAAGTCATCTTTTTATTATTCTGAAAGTCACATGGAAAGCAAGTCTTTTTCTATATCCACACTGCCTTAACTGCTTCGAAGGCTTCGGGCAATTCTATGTATCTTTTCCAACCAATGGCAGACGAGGTCATCTTCAGAGTGACTCCATCGAATGCCTATCACAAAAGTATCCCTGCTCTAAATGGCACAATACACGCTGAAGGACGACCTCCCTCAACAACCTCCCTGGTTTCAAACGTTGGGTGGTATTTTTATTCAGGAGAATGGGACAAACGTTTCTAATAATCCATGCAGAACAGAAACCTACCGTAATAAATGGGAAAGAAAACTATTTTCTACAAATTCATCATGACCTCTACTTACATACTGGAAGACAGAGTAAGTGTAAACATAATGATAGAATGTAAACATATTTTGTTGGAGCCTAAGTGGTTAGGCAAAGCAAACCAATGAATAGAAAACATATTCCCCCTGACAGTTTCTCCAGCTCTTTAATACTACACACATTTAATGCTAACTGAAGCTTGTTTTTGGCTAATAAATTTTCTTTCATATTAAGCTCATTTAGCACAACCCTTTTGCTCAAATTTCCTCATGTAATTTAACAAGCTATCTGTATTTAAGAGTAGTTGGTTATTTTCTTGAATAATGACATAGGGAAGAGTTTACCAGCTAATGGAAATTTGCTCTCTTATAGTCACATCCGTATTTTCTCAGGTATCCCCAAATCTTCAACCAGGGAATACCCTAGAGACTGGAGTGGGGGACACTGATACTGAGTCAGAAATAGATGTCTTTAAAGAAGCAATGTAGCAGCTCCTTGCACCTTGCTTAACTGGTTAAACATAAATGGAGCAGGATCTCTCTCCCTGGATGCTGTAAGCAGCACTTATTCCTCCTGCTAACTCTACACTACAGTATTGCTAAGATACTTGAAGAGGAGGGGTGTACCAGGAGCCTGAAGCATAGGAACAAGGTAGGGCATAGCTCCTGTACCTGGTTTATTCAAAGTGTTGAGCCGCTGAACCACCCATGGGGCTTTGGGCCATGTGGCCATTCAGGATGTTTGAAAGTAAGATTTTAAGTATTTTGGAACTGACTCATGAAAACACAGACAGATAAATGATCATTCATGAAACTATGTCTTGCTTGTAGAAAACAAAGAAGTTTGAAAATTATGATTTTGTCTTTGGGAGACCGTATTTCCTCTACTGATGAAAAATGTGATGATCACCTCCTTTCTAGAAATTAATCACACTAAATAATCTAATCACTGTCTATATGTGACAGAACCTGAACATTGTTTTTCTCTTGGTGGACTTTCTCAGACTAGATTTCTGTACCAGTTATTGCTTGTAAAGTAAGCAGTATTTCCTATGAGCTCTTTCATGATGAAGGACCTGGAACTTTTGGGATTGGCTGGCAACTCGTTCATTTCAAGACTAAATTAATTGCTTCCTCTTTGCCTGTCAAGTCTTCTTTTTTTTCCCTACAGTTTTAGGACCAGAAATATTTATGCATTTTACAACTTCTCCTTGTTGGACTGTGTTAGGATAGTGCCAAATTAACCACATCAGGGAGCAAAATTGTTTTTTTTTTCCCTCAAAGCACATGCCTACAGTGGACTATCTTACACTATCGCCTTGCTCACAGAATGCTGTTTACTTTCTGTGTCTCTTCCATGCCAGCCCAGCCTAACGAGTCTGTGTGTCCCACTAAAACCACAACACAGCTCTGACCTGGAAGTCCCTGGATAGAACCTGCCAGTGGAGGGTACAGGCTGTGGCATGGCTCTGCTAACACAGTGCATAAGATATTGTGGACTCGAAGAGCATCCACACCAATCCCCAACTCTGGATTTCTGTCAGTGCAGTTTATCTTCTGCTGCCTGTACGATGTTCCTTGCAATGTTGAGCAGAATTAGGAAAACGAAAGAGGTTTTAATGTCATTAAAACATTATCAGCACTTATCTTCTCAAACAGAAGATAAGTGCTACTGCTTTCACTTAAATATAATGGGATGCTTGCAATTTCTTTGTGTTACAATACAAAATTGTGTCTCTGTTGGCCAATTCTTTGAAAGCAATTGTATAGATATTTTGGTACATGGGGGCAAATTGCTGATGGTTATGCAATGGGATTTACCTGCACTTCAAAATAAGGCTGTGCAAGTGCAAGGTATTGCAAAGTGCTGATCGTATTACACTGTAGGTTCACTCATTTTTACTGGTATACACATTTTAATGGGACAAAACAAGGATTGCATTGATCCAGTATCTTTATATTACATAAGTAGCTGACTATTAGTATAATGCAAACTTCTCTAATTTTCCTATCACAAAAGCATTGCCATTGCTTTCCAAACAGAGGGGAAACCCAGACAGGCAGCGTAACAGTCAGCCTATTACAGGTAAGTTTAATAAATAGTATAACTTTATAAAGATTACTGTATATATTTTAACAAAAAGGGGTATTTAAAATTAACTATCAGAATATTTTGATGAAAAGAAACCATATTTATAGAAGGCTTAGCAGCATATATAATGGCATGTAATTAGTATACAAATATGTAGCGGAAACTGATCTATATTTTAAGATTTTGTGCAGGAATTAACCAATATGGACATTAATAAGATTCTCTTCCTGGGAATATAGACGGTATGTCTGCTATGACTGTCCTGGAAGCTACCTCTAAAGCTAGCCTGTCCTGCTTTCCGTATCACAAGTACGTATTTGTGGCCATGGAAAATGCTCTTGTAAACATGCAAGGTACTTAGTACCTGAGCATGCTCAGTGTGTAAGTCCATTACCAGGCAGTCACACTGGCAGCCCACAGTGTCCCTTAGGTAGCAGTAAACTCAGCAGCCACTCAGCACAAACATTATTACCTCACGCATGGAGCAACCCCAGAAACTGCTTTTCCACCACAGCATATACACACAGACAGAAGGTTGGACATGAGCCAGATATTGTAAGAACGTCTAAGAGATTATGGTGCAGTACAGCTCAGCCTCTACAGCACAGCCACCCACATGCACAGAAGTCAGGCTATGCACACTTCCAGTGTGTTACTGCCTTGGATCAAGAAAAGCCTACTCTAACTCATGTTTGTTCCCACCTCTTAATGGGACAGTTGAGTACCAGCTTGTTACTTGGAACGTCTTCACATATGGTATCTCTAGGGCTGCCAAGGATGACTGACAATACTGGAAGTGAACAATGGGAGAGACTCAATAATCATCTTCCTCACTCCTGAGACTTGACACAAGCAGAGCTGAGGCATGCAAAAGAACAGCAGTTCACACAGAAGGTCAGCTTCTGCCAGCTTGAGATTTGGTGCATAACTATGCTATTTTCTTGTGCAGAATACATACAACACAGACCATGCCACTATGAATCTTCCCTGCTTCTCCATCCTTATGCCTCAGCCTTAACTAGGGCCTGAACTGAAGACGCCACACGAAGTCTTAGCTCTCTCTGATGAGATTACAAATACAAATATCAATTACATAAGATGTGAAATTCCAAGGAAGAAGACACCGAAGAACTAAATCTGCGGGCTGATACTCACATGGAACGTAATTCAGTTCAGAAATATTCAGCAAGAATGACTGTAAATGTCTTCATTTACTAAGCAGACACATTTAAAAACCTATATGGAATGTTGTTTCACAGTGTTATATTACTCTACTGCAATAATTTTCAAGAGGTTAGCAGGCCTGTGGGAATGGCATGGTGCTATGGACTCAAGAGACTGTCTGAAAACCAAGTCTATGAAGCCACTGTCTGCCAGCTGATTAGAAACCAAGCTACCAGGTTTCAGCCCAGCTCCCTATGCGGCTGGTCCCTAAGCATCACTCCTTCAGATACTCTTGTTTACAATCTCATGAGGAAATTTGGGAGCTGAAGGGCTGAAAATCTGGTAATTGCCTTAGAAAAAGGTGAGGAGGTGTAAGAAGGACTGTTCCAGTAGGACAGCTTACATAGGTTTGTTCTATGAACAGAGGATTTCGCTCTCCAGGGCTGTCATATCTCTATCAGATCCAGCACATTTTGTATTAATTTATTTTAAAATCAAATTCACACCCCCTTTTTACCACCACACATATTTTCAAAGGGCATTTTTATGTTAAAAGTAGAAATTAAGGAAAAACTAATAGCTCCAAGTATCTGCAACTTTAAACTCCAAGTGAATTTTCAGTCACATAAATATTTTGGTCTGAAGTCTCTCAGCCCCCAAATTTGGATAACAGTATGAAAGACGATAAATCTAGAAAAAACCCAAGCCTTACCTTCTTGTAGAGACTTCTCAGGTCTCTGTACTGCCACATACTATTGAGGACCTGAGATGCTGCTTTCACCACTTTAGGCGAATGCCTGTTACACACATATATTAAAAAGGGAGAGAGAGAGAAAAAAAGAGTGAGAAAGAGACTGGTAAGTACAGTACACCATTCATCCAAATTTTCAAATGCATTGCTATGGATTTACACACACAAATAAAGTGTGTTTCAAGCATACCATAAGATCTTTGTTTGGCATCTTGGAGACCAATGTGTTTTTAAGCAAGGGCAATAGATCTTATTTCTATAGTACTAATCAACCAGTGAGGAGCAAAACGTGCATCTCAGTACACACAGGGATTTCTGCTGAGAGCATGGTAAGAGGAATAGGAGGTAGCAATTGGCAAAATTGTTGAGGACTCAACTGGCATTATGTACATCTAAGACATGCTACAACTTTTGGCATAAAGGACAAGGAGTCAAAGCAGAATTTCTTCCTCTGTAAGCTGCCAAACCCGAGGAGTGTGCTCAGCTCATAAAGCTCCTCTTAGCAGTGGCCAAAAGAAAGTCTAGATGGGTGATGAGCACTGGTTTTGAAATGCAGAGTGAAAATGCAGAAATACAACTGATTATAAAAAGTTATGATAAATTTCATTAAGAATCCAAATGTGGACTTGGATTTTGCTCACACCATTATCCTTTAATGACAGCAATACAATGCCATTTTGAAAACCATGTAACTTATGTGGGCTTTTTTTTCAGACAGGTTTTGAAAGAAGATTTGAACTATTGTTGCAATCAATTGCTGTCATATATTCCTGTTGGAAAAGCTAATTGAAAAAAAAAATCAGAGAGTATTCATCTCAGTGAGGAAGGGTCAAATAGAAAAGGACCAGGAAGATAACCCAGCCCATTAAGAAAGCATACACTGTGCTGGATCAAAAATACATATAAAGCAGTAGAACACTAGAAAACCTTACAAAGGGCAAAGTCCAGAGTGAGGATTGATGGAGTTCAGGGCAGTCACTGATGTGATTTATATTTTACTCAGAAGAGGCATATGGATTGGACAATCAAAGAGAAACCAGACAAGCAGCAGCATAAGGTACTGCTTTGGGCAGGGGCCAGGCTTTGATGCATTCTGTGACTTCTGAGAAGGATCACTGGTTGGCTGACACTCAAGCTGGTAAAACATTCTTATGACACAACTAATTCATTAATACAACATTTCCCTAGTAATTTATTTGGTGCTTTTTTTTCACTTCTATTCCATTTCTCACCCAGAGTACAGCAGTAGGTGGGTAATTGGTGAGTGAACAGCATTTTGATAAACCCTTTCAAGCATAATTGTTTTTATTATACTTCCAGCTGTACTGGCTAGTGGGGTGCTGGTAGCATGGAGTAACCGGGAAAATAACTGTGCCAACCACTCCATGGGTACTGAGGAGAGGCAGGAGCTATGTGAAGCTGATATGGGCTTGGGCAATATAAATAACCTTATGAACAGCAGTTCTCTCATGCAGTCATACAGGGAGAGTGTTTAAACCCTGGGCATATTCCAAAGGCTCACAGGGCCAGCCCCACACTCCTGGCACTGACACATACCAGGATGCATGGCCTGTCCAGTATCCTGCACATTCAGAAGCAGTTGCTTCATACTGGACAAAATTATTTCATACAGAAGTGCTTTACAGTATTAAAGTGAGCATGCCAGAATTTTCTATCAGTCCAACAACCAGCAATTTCAATTTTCAAACAATGAATTACCTGCAAGAAACCAAACCAAACCAAGAGCACACAGTACTGACATTTCTGAAAGCTGAAAAATTGAACTTTTACTTAAGACAGGCATTTGCAGCACTGTGTGTTGACAGGTTTTCTTGTTCTAGAACTGAGTAACCTGTAAAAATAGTAACACAGGACTGCTGCTCAAAGTACTTGAGAGGAGGGATACATATCATGACTTGGAAGGGGCATTTCGGAATTACTCTACCTGGGCTAAATACATTAATTAGAAATAGATGTCTTTTACATTTATGAGGGATATTCAGACAGGGAATTATGCCCTTGGATTCTCCTAAAACTGCCCATGATACTTCAAAAATTCCAGACTCAACAGGTATTAGTATTCTTTACCAGATAATGAATAGGTAGACAAATGCACTATTCTGAGGAAAGACTATTCAGCTTAACAGAAATAGATATGAACCTGCTTGTAATGTCAGTACATTTGATCTAGAAAACATAAACAAAAAATTCAAGTAGATTTAATAATAACAAAATGCAAATAATAAATTGAGAGAGCATGGGGAGCTCCCAAAACTGGGATCACATACTTGGTCACACTACTACTTTTTACCCCTTACAATTCGAATGCAAGAATGTTTCAATAATGAATTTGGTATGAAAGGAAAAGGGTGACAATAGAGGAAAAGAAATGTGATTAAATTACACTGGCAATGCTCCGATCACATAGGCGAGCATAAGTTCTCATACCAAATGTAGGGTGCATAAATCTTTCCTTCAGGTTGTGGCCTGGCTTTGTGGGGCTCTTTAAGAGCTCTGATGCTGCAGTAGGCTGTGTGATGACAGCTCCGAGTAGGTGAACTGATGGGTTTTGTACACTACAGTGAAGGCTTTTTGTTTTCAAACTGCCATAGTCCCATTGCACTATACTTCATCAGGTTGACAAATATGAGAACCAGGCTATCTGTTTTAGGCAAAAGAAGGATAAAGAGTGAACTCTTCATGAAGAGTGTGTACATAGCCAAACAGACAAGATGAAACCACAGCTGTTCTGAAAATGTCACAGTTGTGTGCAAGACATTTTTTGCCTCACAAAGCAGCCTAATGCTCTCTCAGAAGCAAGCAATCAGAAAATCCAATGGATCTACTACCAAGCTGGTGGCAGGGAAAAGGGTGCTGTGACTAGGGACAGTGACTTTACATTCTTCACTCCTAGAGCAAGAGGAGCAGTAACAGAACTGTGGTGAGGTCCTTCATTCCAAAGGATCCCTCCACCTGCATGCCACCCCTTGTGCAGGGTGCAATCCAACTACTCTGATCCCTAATGTTTATCAGGATCTTCTGCGATTGCTTGGAGTTAGGGGTTACTGTAGACAATTACTCTTCCTTAAAATGCACATGGAGTGCACTCCCCGCACTGCTGATGGCACATCAAAAATAAACCAAAGCAGCGGGAGACTTTTGGTATTGGCATTGTCTGTTTCTTGTCACCCTTCACACAGGGCATATGATTTCTGATGAAACTAAAGGATTCAACTCACGATTGCACAGAGAGGGCAAACACATTCAGGACTAGTAACAACTACTGGAGAGGTTAAAAAGGTGCAAGGTGATTTGCAAAACATACTTGTCTCCTTTACTCTTAGATATGCCAACCAGTTTCTCAATGCCGCCTGCGTCTCGTAAGGCCTTGGCATTCTCCATGTTTTTAGTGATGACTTCATGCAGAGTGCAGCAAATGGCAGTAACGGTGTCATCAGACATGGCCTTGCTCGCTGAGCTGTTGCTGTTGTTAGCGCCTGGCAGTCGGTGGACCAGATCCCTCATGGCATACTTGCCTTTGTTGAAAGAAAATGAAGGGAGAATTCAGAAGATACAGCAATAAAGGGTGACGGAGAAGTACAGGGAAAACACGCAAGACCAACAGCACCATTTGCATCACTGCACGTAATCTAACTGGATACTGATATTAATTTGGAGCAAGCCATATTTAAATGATTGCACGTTCAAGCATTTCACACATTATGGACTCTGTAAATACTTCCACGCTGCATCAGTGAGACACTTCCGATGTGGCTACATCACATCCTTAAGAGAATGGAACTATGCTAGTCAAGGCCAAGTATATGCATAAAGATAACCTGAATACCACAATTCACAGAACTTGGCAAGTCCTCATCTCCCACCAAACAACTCACAGATCCTTACCATAAATTAAATGTGCATCAGTTGTTAAAACCACAACAGTGAATGCAAACCCAATGGTGTTGTTACTTGTGAAAAAGTCTTCTCTGAAGGCTTCTTCACTATACAATGTTAATTCTATTCTACATGCAGCAATTTAACTGGGTTTGTTAGTGTTTTTTAGACTGTATTGCTCAAGAGGACACCATCTTTTCCACACATCCTTAGTTGTATGGATGGTACTGATCAGAGAAGGAGCCTTTCTGGCATCTATTCCAGTCTGGCATTTAGCAAGGATTTACTGAATAAAACACTAACCTCCAGAACTTAAAATCTCCTAAAATGAAAGAAATTTTTAAAATGGTCACATTGAACATATAAAGAAAAAGAAATTCTGTCAGTTACGTTTGGACTTGATCTTTTCCAACATCAATGATTCTAAGATTATTATAGTTTCATGCTTAAATAAACAGATTTCTTTTTCAAAATTGCACCTAAAAGTCATGTCGTGCTTTTGAAAATAATAAAAAAGCAGCTTCTGAGAATTTATATCTATATATGTAAATGTAAATATATATTAATATAGGGCAGGATTAGCACCAGCACAGACACATGAGAAGCCTCACATCAGTTCTAGAGGATTGCTGTTATGGTAAATGGCTGCTCAATCCTTCAAGGTAATGAAGGGAAGATCAGAGAAGGTGAAGGCCTGATGAAGTTATTACTGAGGTCAGTGAAACAACTCTGAATCACCTTCAGTGCAGCTGTGCAAGGAATTTGCATACAGCAATCACCATGAGTGTTTCATGCAGGATGAAAAGGACAGGAAAATTGGGAAATATAAACATAATTAGTAATCTAATCTACATCACATTTTGTGAATGATCAGGTATGATTATTGTATATGATATGATAATTTAATCAGATTTTTTGGATACTTAAAAATGTTCTGATCAATTAGTGTTTATGCATAGTTATTAAAAATCTTATTTCTGAATTCATAAATTCAGTTGTTTGTATCCATATTTGAAAGAGGAGGGAAGAGGAAAATCACATCTTTTAACCACCAGACATTGAATAATTTCTCACAATTTTGCCTGATGTGGTGGAACTACAGCCAGTCATTTGAACAGAATATTCATAAAACAGGTAAAAACTAAAATCGCTCTACCAAACTGTTAAAGATTATCAAACAGATTTTGTGGTAATGTGAGGTGTTAGAAAATACTCACTCTATATCATGTGAAAAAATTCCTGATTATAAAAAGCATTAGACTGCACACAAAATGTGTACAGTAGGATTTGAATCTTACCAGTGTGCTGCAATACAAATACAAATCCTGTCTTCAAACATTTTTATTTCTTTGAACTTAATATTTAATTTACTTGCCTTGTTATAATTTTAAGCAACATTATTAATATCAGATGTAGTACAGTTGTTAGCACCGCTTTCTCCTTCAGAGAGGATTTGTTTGAGCAAACTGAACATCTTCTTTTCCCCTACACATTTATGAAACACTGTTACAGAAAAGTTTGAAATGCTGTTTTCACCTGCATCTGTTTGTTCTGTGTAATGTGAACACATTAATAATTGTGTATCACTTACAGTGATTACTTCAGTTTGCAACACATATCAAATTAAGCTTGTGTTTCAAAAAATAAAATAAACTATTATTTGGTGTAGCTTTTACTCTTCTAGTGTAGTGTCTGCCACTGGTCAGGAATAGGTACATATAGATAAGTAAGATCAGTGAGACTTTCTGCTTTACTCTGTGCACACATCCAGGATAGACCAATATTCCTTTTTCCTTTGGTACCTCACTTAAATTGCAATAGAGCATCTCAGCACCTCAGTCCTCTGGTGGAATCAGCTCACAATGATAATTTCATTAGCAGCCAAAGACTGCATCCCTGAGCACTGGGTGTAAGGAAATCTGGATGGCTGCCCTAAGCAGATTTTTTTCCTGGAAATGGTCTAGTATTCCAGGCAATAGTATTCCCACCAGTACACATGCCTAGACACACAAGATGCTTCTTAAAATAAAAAAAGGCTTTGGAGCTATCAGGGAAAGCTCAGCAGGAAAACTAAAACAAACAACAATCAAGCACAGAATAAGAATTCTGGACAGGCCAATGCTCAGCAGTTCTAGATTCTGCTGTGCACAACCTTCAGTTAGGCATGAGAAGATCAAATCAGTATTAGATACTTCAAAACAATGCGTTTTTATAGATAATGCGTAACAGTGGGACAGTACAGCATTGCTTATTTTGAGCATTTGTAGTAATTCCAGACCAATATTACTATTCAATTCTTCATCAGATGCATATTTAAAGTAAAATAAATTTTTGAGAGGGTTTGGTAGGTTTTTTTATTGCCTTCCCCCTCTTTCCCCCCCTTCTTTTCCTTGCCAAGAATTGCATCAAACTTAGCTTTTGGATAGCAAGTGCCAGAAGACTCACAATTCCTAGATCTAAAATCTAGTCACTGTATTTAATCCGTGGCAGCTGTGCAAGCCGGTGTCCAGTTTGGAGACCCCCCTACCAGAACCTGTAATGTCAGTGCCAGGGCCCCCAGCCAGCAGCAGCCTGTTGGGAAGACAGGCTTCCCTCTCCCTGCCCTCTCCCCAGGAGGCAGCAAAAGACAGAACTGCCACTTCCAGCAAAGCTGCTCACCCATGTAGGTAAAGCAGCTGACCGCAATTCCAACAGGCAAAATGTCCTTCCAGGGGTTCACTAAACAAAGGTGGCACACCAGCTGGAAGAAGAAGGGAGTGGCTGGGCTACAGAGTTGATCTAAGCCACTGTTTACATGGTCTTAAAATCTATTTACAAGTGTAACTGTTAGCATATTTTCTGTGGTTTGAGTACTTTGAACACTGTATTACTTATGTGAAAATATACTGAAAAAGCAGGAAATCTGCTTTAATATCGAGTTAAACCATGGAAGCTGAAAGTCAAGGACCATTCTTTACAGCTGAAAGAAGTTCTGAAACTATACATACGGTTACTAAACCACCGTAGTATATTCACAGAAAAAACCCCATCCGTTATTGGTTAACTTCTCTTAACTCAGTTACGTTCCTACTGCTTTACTACAGACATGAAGACGAGAAGAGCCATGTTTTCTAGCATGAGCTACAGAAGAAACCTTGCTCTACAGCGGTGTGAGTGTGAAGTCCTACCACAGCTGCTGCTGCATCAGCCCAACACAACTGACACCACCTGTGATCCTTGACTTCTGCACTGGGGTACGTTACATTCTGCAGAGCTTTTGCACTTAGAATTATGTTTTCCCATGTTAGGAGCCTCTTCTGAAAGCAGACTGAAATGTGTAATGGAAACCAGTGCTGGAATGTCAGGAAAGTGTTATCTAGCACTACTATTATCTAGCACCACTAGTAGGAGAGCTGGGCAATTCAGCCTGCAACACAAGAAGCCTCCCTGAATGGAAGAAGTCAGAACTAATGAGGGTGCTGGGAAGAGAGGTGGATGTGTGTGAGGATTATATTAAAAATAAATAGCCTTGTTAATTTTCATTAGGGTCCACACAGAACTACTTTAATCTGCAAACAAATTGATTTTTTATTTTTATTTTTTGTATTTGAACATTACGCATTGTAAGACCCAAAACCGATTTGAAGCTTTTAAAGAGGATTTACATAATGTGATTAAACATAGCCAACAGCTTGACAAGAAAAAAAGAAATCGTATTTATTTGTTCAATTTCACTCTTAAAGGAAGGAAGAAAGACATTAAATAGATGTAACAGGAAAGGGGTTGTCTTGTGGGTGCTTGGGAGAGCATTTTTCTGATACTATACATTTAACAGTTATTTTTCTAAGATAAGACTTCCATCATTTTCATATTAAGAAGGTGATTCATCTAACACCATGCACTAAGTCTTTGACTGTAAGATGATAGCATTTGCTTATTTCAACAATGAAGATCTAATGTCTTTTCCTCTGCGTGATAAAAGTCTCAGCACCTTAATACCTGCCTCCGTTACTTACTTCAGGAAACTTCATAGGATCAAATAACTGTCCTAAGAGAGATTCTGCCTTCAGAGCCAAACAAAAGAGACAACTATTCTTCTGGTACATTAAACCAGAGCAAAATCATCACAGATAAGGTTCTACTTCTTGAAATATTTTCCTACTATTGCCTAGAGACAAATTCACTGCTGTTGTAACATCGTTGAATCCACTTCCATTTTCACTCATCTCTGAACAATGCCTTTGACACATTGGCAAATTTATTAAGTAGTTGTGACATTGTTCCCAGTCTGAGAGTACAAGATTAGGAAAATTGACCTATTAAAGACACAAGAAACCCCAAACAGATATTAATTCAAACTAAGAACTCTGTCCTAGAGATAGATCTTTTTCTGTAAAAGTAATTGTTCACTATTCCCCCCTCCAAAGATATCCATTGATTCACATCATGTAGCTAGTTAATATAAAAATGGCAAAATGCCACCATACTTTATTCTAAAGACACAGATATCCTATTCCAGAAGTACTGGTGCCTGTATGTCAGAATAGATGTGAATTTTCTTCTCTTTGTGCTAACATGTGTGCTCCACTTAAGACATATATGCTTTTGGGCACTTTCACCACCCCTGTGTTTTTAATACCACTCAACTTCAGTATTTCACAGACTCATGGAAAGAATATGACTGGGACAGCTTTTATTATTGCTTTCAATCATTACTTAATAAATGTGCCAAAACTGTCTACTTAATTCGTATGGAACAGATTTTTGTCATAAGTCAAGTGTATTCAACTGGTAGTCTAATAAATTAAAGTGTATTTATCTACAGTAGCAGTGGCAGAAACACCACTACTACATTTGATATATTTGATCTATATTTGATTTCTGCACCATGCTTTCACAGTCAGATACCATTGTTTTAAGCTGTAATAGATCACCACTATTGGCACTAGTGTAGCACCTGCAAGTGCCCCTCAGGTCCAGCTGTTGCAGTTCCGGAGGACCCCTGTGCCTTCTCTGAACACTGGAAGTTTTCTGGTACATCCTGAGGTGCACGAGGGGGCCCATAAAAAAATAATGATTATGCCTACTGAAATATGTAGCAAACTCTGGGCTTGGACTGCCTAGACAATACAGCTTATATTGTAGGCATCAGAGCAGCAGTCAATCTCATGTCATTTCAGAGGGTAAAGGTGTGCTAGTTTTCATAAGGAGATTTTCCTTCCCTGGTGAAACACTCAAGGGGGAAAACTACCCTGGATTTTAAAGGCAAAATAGGCTAGGAGGTAAGAAATGTTGTCATGCTGGGTATTAGTGCCAAACACGTGTGGGTTTTTGTGGGGCAGAGGGGGGAGCAAGCCCAAGAAGATGAAGCAGGGAAATGCTAGAGCTGCTGGGCCAGGAGTAAAGGCAGCAGATGGAAGGAGGCAAACCTCTATCTTTGAAAGCAAAAAAGGCTGCAGTACTGAGGTTGAGAAACACTTGACCCACTGAGTAGATGAGTGCTCCTCAGACTTTGGGGAGCAGCAGGAAAGGTGAGTTAAGAATGAGGAAAAATCCACCTTATCAGGCAATGTTGGTTTACAAAAGAGGACCCCTTTAAAAGAAGGTTTATAAAAGAAGACAGAGTAGCATAACCTGAAATAAGGGTCATCAGCCAGCACAAAGTTTAATGCCCTCTTGCTCACCACTGAATTTCATGACTGCCCCCAGACAGGCTTTCCACTGCAACCACTGAGCCAGGGACTTTGCTCTCCACTCCACTCTGTAAGACACAGCCTGTAGCAGTGCCGAGTGCAGGGCACATGGCTTGTGAAGGACTGCAAGTCCCACGGTTTGCACACAGCAATGCTCTCCTCTCTCTCTCTGGGGCCCCTCGTTTGACATGACTTCAGCAGGGGACAGTGCAGGTTCAGGACACTCTGAAGTAGTGCCTACTGTCAGACCCCCATGTCCTGGCCTGTGCTGGCTCACGGGCTGTGATGCTGCTCATCACAACACATCTGTTTCTTATTCCTAAGAACACTGCGCATGAATTGTTACCGGAAGAAGAAAGTGGAAAAACCCCTGGAGCAGTAGGACTGAAAAGCATGCCCCAAATAGCATGAGCCCCACCACTTCTACCAAGTGTCATAGAACAGAAGATTATGGACCACTTTGGGATGTACATGTAAAAAAAACAAAACAAAACAAAACAAAACAAACCATTTTCAGGTATATGGGGGAAATTTATGCGTCCAAACAGATGGGGGTAATGCGGTTTCAAATTCCCTTGGGTAATTGAGATACCTGCACAGAGTTAGTAGATCTATGGAAGACACACAGGCTTCTGGAAAAGCAGATGTAAGCAAAATTGGATACCCTTTGGTCCTTAATGTTTAATGCTTATCTCTAGGCACCTAGATATCATTCTCAATCTTTGGCCAAAAATGTTTGTCAGGTATTCAGGCCCTTTTACTTCTTATGTTAGTGACATGCACAAACATTTGTGTAATCTCTAGAACTTCAAAATAAATACGTATTTCACTACATAATGGTAATTGACTGCAATTATTCCTATCCAAAAAAACTATCACCTCAGCTGAATAATTTATAAGGGAAAGAATGATAAGTTAACTTAAACTGGTTTTAGTAAGCAGTTACCTCGTGGGCTGGAAGGCACTGTTTTAGCTGCTTCACATTAAGCATAGTTTGCCAATTAAGTTGGGATAATGAGTACTTTGAGCTAGAGAACAATACCAGATATCATTTCCTTGCAGGTTTTTTTGCATTTGAATTTTAAGACTCTGTGGAGATAAATTATGTTTTGAGAGTAAAGAAAGAATAAAAACCATTATACACACATGCCCTCCTGTGCCCTCAAGGATCCAGGTGCACTTTGCTCATGGCTGCTGAGACTGAACAAAGAATCAGGTGGAGGTCTCAGATTCCCTCTTCACTTCAGATAAATTATACACACTTTTGGTTTTGCACCATCTCTGATGACAGGCAGCAAGATATAAGATTGGTATTTGGTATGGACCACAACAAAGAGGAACAGTATCTTCCCTGATGCATTATATGTGATGTGTCAGACATTGGTTTTCTTTTTTAAAAATCTTTTTTATCAAGAATAAATTCAGCCATCAGCAGCGCAGCATATAAAGCCCTACAGGGAGCAGGAACAGTCATCTTTTACAGTTTTTGGGAAGAAACCCTCAAACTACCACAGAGTGATGAAAGCACGTAAAACACCAATAACTGTGTGGCAATGTCAGTCGAGATTTGCTTGTAAAAGAATCAAATATCTAAAAGGGTAACCAATATAGAAGCTCTTATCTTTTGAAAAAGATTAAAGATGTTGGTTCTATATTTTGCAAAAGAAATGTATGAGGAGAACAAGGAATGACAAAGGGCACAGCCATAACAAGGATGAAAGAGCAGCATGTATAGAAACTATTAGCATTGGACAAAGACAAAAGAGAAGCATTTTGGTATTTTGAACCTGAACATGCCATGGGAAATCACAACTGGGTGCAATGCAATCACTGCTTTTCAGTAATACGCTTTCTCAGATCCTTCATAGATTTTCTTTCCTGTAACAGCATTTTAGCCCAGTTACCCTCCTCCTTCAGCTTCCCTGCTTCCAGAAATAAAACTTTTCCTTTTCATATGCTTCCTGCCTCCCTCTGGCTGATTATTTTTCTTGTTTTCAACTCATCTTCTCAGGGCTACCCCCCTCTCCCCTCTATTACATGACTAATACTTTTTCTTCCTTGAGCTGCATCCCCTCAAACCTTTGGGTCTTAACTGTGAAGTTTTCATTGTCCTTTGCCACGTCTTGTAAATCTCTGCATCTGCCTTGTTTGCCAAGCTTTTCCAATCTCTCCACATTTTGGTTTAAATGCCTACACTTTGATGGTCAGCTAGATCCTGCTTTTGTCACACCCTGCATTCCCAGTGCCAGCACCACCCCCCACAGACTCAGCTTTTTAATGTTCTGAACTAAAGGACATTTTAGCTAGTTTGTAAGCATACATTTTAAGACTCAAAAATATCAGTGTGTTTAAAAGCTATTGCTCTTGTACTACTCTTGTTGCCTCTCCTGCATATCTCAATTCCACAGGCAGCTATTTAATCTGCTGTTACTTCTAACACTGATTTTACTCCTCTCTCAACGGAACTCCTTCACATTCCGCTTGTCTCTCACACAGCGAGACTACAAATATTCAGACTTTATACCAGCAGTTACCGTAAAAACTACGGATTGAAGAACTCCCAGGGCTCTTTGGCTGACCATAACCTGCTAATTCATGTTCTAACACGTGTTTTAAAGACTAGATCCATGTCTGCACTTTGCATGCAGAAGCATTTCCACTGGCTCTGTTTGATGTAATACCAAAGGTAGAGCACTGCATTGAGACCCTGCTGAACATCTCTGCCTCTTCCATCTTTGCTGCTGTCCTTTGGGCAATTTTCATGGGATGCATGCTGCCTGCCATGTGTATTTCTGGAGAAAATAGCTCTCCTTCAGGGGAGAATATGTCTGCAGCAAAACAGTCAAAACTAATACAGAAATGGATTGATGTGTACCATGGCCAAATGGATTTTCTGTTTCCTAACAGTACCTCTCAGCCAGCATAGTGGATTGCTTGTGTTTTGAATGTCCATCCATGTGTCAGTCAAGCAATCGAGCTGGAGAAGTGAAGCAACCATCAAACACAGGCAGCCCAACTCAAGGGTGTGCTCTCTGCCTTGCAGCCTGGTTTATGAAGATGTATTTGGGAAGAGGTGCAAGCGTTAATTTGTTGACTGTCTCACCCATGCTGGGACTATAAAAATGAGTCACTTCATGTTCAGGTTGACCTGCCTAATTATCTGCTGACCTGGTATGCCAAACAACTGCTGGGTCCACAGAAGGAGAAAATCTCCACTAATAAGATTCTATTTGTCACCCTCAGCAGTGAAGAAAGCAGCATTTTTAAAGCAAACTATCAGAGGTGTTATTACTCTTCTGCTGTTTCCGCTCTCTTGGCCAGAGAAAAAGGATTTGGGTGGTGGCTTTGGCTGTCTCCCTTGCAGACTTAGCTCTGGAGGCTTGTCTGAGAACAAAAATGACAACCTCAGGCTTAATTGTTGTTGGATCCAAGGAATTTATTCTTGCATGTTTGGGTTTTATATCCAGAATGGATGGAGTCCATGTGTGCAATAACTCAAATAATTTCCTTTCTAATTAATTTTGATTGCATTTCCTGCCAGGTATACAAACTAGAAAATGCATGGAAAGGAGTTGTTAGCCTACCTATTGATTCAGGTAGAGCAAATATATCCAATTAACCAGTTCCTTTACACACCAACAGATTTATTTCTTGTTTAGACTGCACTGTCATCTTTCCTTTCATCTTTCCACTAGCCCAAGGTAAAAGAGATTCTGCAAGGGAAGTGATTCCTCAGTTTAATTGCTGCAGGCTAAGTTTTCTGATTACTGGAGCTGGTTTTAGTCCCTTGCTATGCTCTTCCCTGCTCCCTGCAGAGAACAGAGCTTTTGGAAGGCTGAATTTTTAAAAAAACATAGTCTTTTAATTAATGTTATGATTAATCAGTGCTGCTAAAAGTGCTTTGAAGAGGAAAAGTGCTATGTGAGTGTTGAGTGGAATTTTAGTTTTATCTGCATTATTTTGTGAGATAGGATAATATTTTGTTAATAGTCTGATTCAAGGGACTTTAGGGCATAATGAAGAAATAAAAATGTAATCTATTTTTGGAAAAGTAAGTTTAGGCTTCTAGATCTATGGCCTGATCCAACACCCATGGAAATGAATGAGCCTGCCTACCAACGTTAAAAGGTATGAAATCGGATTCATAAAAAAGTAGCTTTTCTTTTCCACTTTGGTTTTTTATCTTGTGTCCAAAACAGAACAAGATTCTGAAAGAAGTAGTGAGAGCAAATTAGACATTATCCTGTCTAATAGGACTAGACATTATCCTGTTCTAAGTGTCCATGAAGGAATTGCGATTTATTGGCTACTCTTTTTCTGCTTCTTTACTTGTGCTATTATACTGCCTGAAACTCATGAAGAAATTTGTCCCCATGGTATGGTCTGAAAGACTGTATGTTTTTGCATGCCTTCATATACAGTTAGGACAACACCATGGTGAAAACATGAAGATTCTTATATTTAATAGAGGTGTACGTTAAAATACTAAGAGAAATAAAATCCAAATGGATCCTCATTATCTACTCTGTTATTAAATGTGAAATAAAAAGCATAGATGAAAATGTGTTAGGTCAATAAATATAAATCTTGGTAAAGTAGTGTCTTTTGAAAACAACTCTTCCAACAGAGATCAAAACCACTTCAAATCATACTGCAATGTTCATCTATTCTGTAATTACTTCAGCGTTCAAATGCTTCTTAAGTCATCACCATGAAAACTCTACATGGAGTAGTTAAGATAATTAATCTGTACACGATGGCAAAACAATACTAAGGACATGTATCAGCATTTCACATTGCTTTATTGTGCACCATAAAATCAAATCATTAATATTTCAGTAACAAAATCCTGGTTAGTTTCTAAGGCTCAGTGAGATCATACACTAACTTTACAGATTTCAGTGGTTGGGAGAAGGACAGAAGGGAAAAGAACAAGAAAAAGTAAAATAGTAGCAACAGAAAAAGTAGTAGGTCTTTAGAAATTATTTTTTAAAACTTTAAAGACAATTAATCCATGAATGAGAATATAATACAGAATTTGATTTTTTCCCAGCAATTGTTAGCAAATACCTCATGAAAACAGTGTTCCTCTGTTGAACTACTAATGTATCAGTATAACTAAACCAGACCATACAAAGGTCCACTGTGGTAATGAAGCTATAGATACATTTATTAGAAACAGGGTCTCTCACATTAGTCATGCAGAAAGTGGATATGTAGCTGGTTTTACAGGTATTTTTTAGAGGTCAATTAATTTCGCAGATAATACTAATGTTCTGACTCAGTTAAATTCCTGTTCCCTACAGAGTGTTTCGTCTTCTTAGCAACATAGCCATTGGAAAAAAGCAAATTATATTGTAGTTCTATATTTTAATTCACCTGAAGCTACTACAATGTAAGACCTTAACACAGTAAGTATGCAAGCAAGGATATTATGCAGAGTGACACTAAGTTCTGTGTTCTCCTAAGAAGGGCAAAAATGCATCCAATAACCTTCTTTAACAAATGAGTATTATATTATTTTTTGTTTTGACTACTACACGACTAGTTCTTACATTTCTCATTAAAAAGTTCCTCAGCTCTTCTAAGGCATGCAGCACATTAACAGTTGCGTTTAAAGACATTGTGTCAAATGAATTCTAGTCCCAGATGTTCCATCAGAGTACAGATCTACTAGAGCACAGTTCTGTTTGTGCTTCCTCAGGAGGTGGGAGTCAAAGTGTTCATAACGTGACTTGGTTTTGGGTTGTGCTACTGCTGATCCTTTCAAAGTAACAGCTCCAGGTGTCACCTTCAGGCTAGTAGCTGATCAAGTCTTCTCTCTAGTGGCTCTCAAAGAAAACTTGCCTCCAGACATTCATTTGAGGTTGCTCAGTGTCATTAAACTGTTGCTTTTTTAACCTGATTCACAGCTGCTCACCTACAAACTCAGTAACACATGGCAGGAGGATTCCCAGGGCTGTGCACTCAGTTCCCTCCTCTTACCTCCATGAGGATGCAATTGCCCACATGGCAAGAGTCAGAGAGTCCACATGATAAACTTGTTATGCTGGACTTCATCTCCTCGGAAATAGGCTGGACAGAGGAGATCTGATTAAGGCAAAGCCCATAACCTCAAAGATCCTTCAAGTTCACCTTTCTTAAACCTCTGCAACATTGGCTGACCTCAGTTACTTTCAAAGAGAAATACTCCAAAAGTCTTCTTCCCGCCCCAGATCTGTGGAAAAGACAAATCTGGCAGAGAGCAGGGGGCTCCTGGGCTCCAGTGCCTTATTTTAAATGATCAGAGTGTTCTGAAAGACTAGGGAGGAGTCAGAGTGAAAATTTTACATGTACTCAGCAGCCTTGCTACTTGCCTGACTACACTCTGCATTGCAGGGGAGGGATGGGAGATGAGGCTTAGAGTGCTGGAAAGGATTTGACATAACAACAACAGAAAAACAAGACTGAAAAATATATGCTCTCAGCTAAACAAAACAGGTAAGAGGTCAGATACAATGCTGACCTCCTAACCACAGGAGATTCATAGACAATATTACCAAAGATAAAATATTTCTTGATAGACTGCTCCTCTGAAAATTATAAATCTGCAGAATGTCATGTTCCCTTTGTGAGAGCAACCTTAGTTGTCAGTGTCACCTTGAAAAACTTTATACACAAATATATGACTTTGCACATTCTCATGCTAATAGAAGCATTTTCCTCTAATTAAAATTAGCACTGATGATTTGCTAAAATAATCCTGAGTTATGAAATCCAAATAATGTATAAAACATATCACTTTAAAAGCACCTTAAGTAATACACAATCTAAGAGATCCTGCAACTTTTCTCCCGAGAGGAGTAAGTAACGAGACAATTTATTTTTCTCATGTTGCACATTAGATCCACCAAACAGCAGGTGAACTCTGAACACCACCTTTGCACATTCATTTTGTACACAGAGCTTATGCTGCAAAATCTGTAAATTTGGGCTAGGAGCATTTTTATCTTTCTTAAGGTTGCAGAGAACTTCTCAGAGAAAAGGTTACAGCCTGTACCTTGAATAAAATGCAACAGCCATAAACTAACAGGGTCACTCACTGATTAATTAAAAGACTAAGTTCCCTATGTTAGAAAGATTAGCCCATCTACGCTTCTATTCCCCAAAGGGCTAAGTGTGTAAAACTGAAATGCAACCATGAATGAATGAGGTCCCTAACATACTCATGCTTCATCGTGGGCCTCGATACTTCTAGCAAAAAACGAAATAAAAATTTATGCAAATACTTTCCTTATAAATCATAGAACACTTGAGGTTGCTAGGATTCTCTAGAGATAACCTAGTTTAACCCCTGTGCTCAGAGTAGGTTCAGCTCAGTGTTCTCTTAGGTGGAATTTCCTGTATTTCAATTTGTGCTCATGAACTCTTGTCCTGACACTGGGCATCACCGAGGGGAGTCTGGCTCTGTCCTCTTTATACCCTCCCAGCAGGCATTTAAACACATGGGTAAGATCTCACTGAGCCTCCTCTTCTGTAGGCTGAACAGTCCCTGCTCCCTGAGCCTCTCCTCACAGGCGAGATACTCCAGGGCCATAATTATTCTTGGGGACCTTTACTGAACTTTCTCCAGCATGTCCGTGTCTCTCTGTACTGTGGTGAGCTGAGAATTGGACCTGGTGCTCCATGTGTGGCCTCACCAGTGCTGAGTAGAGGGGAATGGTCACCCCCACTGACCTGCTGTTAACACTCCTGACAGCCCAGGAGGCTGCTGGCCCACTTTGCTGACTCCAGGATGTTTTTAGATTTGTCTTCACAATGAAAGCGATGGCAATGTACATCAAATGGGTACAGCAAATGTGAGACCACACTGTTTAAGCCCTTACCCAACTCTGGCCACTAACACAAAGCCTGTAACCTGTGTAACCTGACCCCTAGACCTTACCCAGCACCCTTCTCTAAACCCTTACCACAAGCTCTATTGCAAGGGCCAAAAACCAAACCTGAAACCCTTTATCTTATCTCTACCCTACATCCTTGTTCTGATGGCTGCCCTAAACTGCTGCCCCTAACCCTAATCCTAGTCCTCACTGTGACTCCCACCCCCAACCTACACCCCAACTGCTCACCAAAACTCTTCGTGGAACTCCAAACCCTGACCCAAAGCCCTTCTCTAACACCAAGGCCTAATCCCTCTCCCCAAAAGGCAGGCTCAACCTCCTAGCCCTGTGCAGATTCCCAAAGCCTAAGCCCTCCTTCTTGACCCTGCACATTCAGCCTCTCTTCTGACCCCAACTCTCGGGTGCCTGTGCCTGGGATGTGGGCAGAGGTCCAGGCGGACAGAATGCTTCAGCTGGACCCCTGGGATGTGAAGCTGGCATGTGATGCTCACACAAAGGGTGTGAGAGAGCTGGGCCAGCAAGGCAGGGTTGATTTTGTGGCTGTAAGTGGGCTTTGGGTGTTAGACCATGCTTGTTAAGCTTTTACACTAACTTTGACTGCTAACCCTAAGCTTGACTCCTAGCCCCTACTTCTCCCTCACCTCCCACCCCAACCCCAAGCTCTAATCCTTATGCCCAATAGCACAAACACAAATTCTGAACCTGTAACAAAACCCAAGACCAAGTAAGCCAGTAAAAGTAGAAAATAAACAGCCACAAGAAATATTTGTAATTGTCAAAAAAGAAAACACAGTTTTTTGGCATGATCTTGCTCTCATAAAGCAGAGCAGGAGCAATGAGGTAAGGCTTCATTTATCACTGTCTCAAGCAAACATTAGTCTTCACTATGCAAGAAAATTAAAGATTTTACTCCTGTTAGCCCTGCTTTTCCTGCAGCTCAAGCTGGTTCCCAGCTTGATTTAGCAGAAACACCCAATTAAAATTCCTGCCTATGAATCAAATCCAGTGTAAAGCAAATATGGGATAGTAAAGGATATGATGCAAAGCACTAGCAAGTGGCAATGGTCTTCCCTTTAACAATTATGCTAAATACTCTATTTAAATGACACCACAAAACTAAATGGATCTTAAATATCATAGTGATACTCCTAAAAAAAAAAATCCACTCAGATAGATGAAACTTTTCTGAAAAAACATGAGGGAAGGAGAATGCTACTATTGACATATCAGCTTTTGAGTGAGACACAGTTAACAGCAGTACTGTGCAGCCACGTGTTAATTTAAACAGGAGCTCCTTATCTAATATAAACAGCAGTACAAAACACATTTGCAGTCATGTTGTATGAAATTTACAGCAGACAAACCATACTGAAAAGGTTCTTTAAAGATCATTAATAAAAAGCATTCTCTTACCAATTATGAGATATTCTGCTGGGTAGCTCTTAGCTTCCAGATTTATCGACACACATACTCTTATCTTTGAAAATGTCTGAAATACATCCTTAGTCCTTTGTTTATTTCAAACATTAAAAGTAAATATCCTGAAGAATACCTTGGAACCTGGCCCACTTTTGAGCTACGAAATCCTCTTCTGAAAGCAAATTAAAGTAGATAAATCTGTCATTTATGTTCAAGTTCGCTTTGTCCTGGAATTATTTCTCCTTTGAGAGACTGAGTCTGATAATGCTGTCCTTAGAATTCATAGAAGTATTTGACTTTATATAGATACTTATGAAAAAAATGTTTTTATTAATATCAAGTAAATTTCATAATTACAGAACAAGAATATCTGAGCTTAGAAAGGACATCTGGAGTTTGTCTAGCCAAACCTCCCTGTCCAAAACAAATGCAAAACCAATGCAATGCAAAATCATCACGAGACAACTGCAGATCAATAGAAAACTGTTAAAAAAATACGTCTTATATCTCATATAGTTGACATAATACACTAGATGGCACATATAGTCCCTTTGCTGCTCTCCTGTCAAAAAGATTATTATTCATAATGGAAGAAACATTTAAATATGATGAATGTGTCTCTTCATGTGGCATACATGTTTAGTCTCTTCTCCCAGTACAAATTTTAACTACATAAAGACCACAATAGACTGCATTCTTTTTGGTATGAATATATTCTGGGATATGAAGGCAGCAAGAGTATGCAAGAGGAAAGATTAACTAATACAGAAGAGAAAATATGTATTTATTGACAGAACAGGAACGGGAATTAGGATGGAATTGGTGCAAGTAGGATGAAAAAATGTTTGGATGCTGCTACTCAGAACAGGTACTAATGGTTCATCACTGAAATAGAAGCATTTATCAAAATAATTCTGTAGAAAATGTATGAATTAATTTCTGACAACAATCCTCTATCCTGGGTCCATATCCATCCTGTGTCACATCCTGTCCACAGTTATATGGATGGTGATACAGACAAGAACAGAGGCTGAAAAATGTTTGAGGACTGGTTTAGATTTCAGTTATCTTGATTTTGGAAGACGGAATTCATTAAAGTCAAATGGATGGTATTATTATACAGAGGCAGAAGATTATTACCTGCAGAAACGCAGCATGAAGAACAACTTACTGAGTAGCAATTCTGGAGGAAAGGATCAGGAAGCCAGTGAAGATCACAAGACAGGCATGTGTTACAAGATGGGTTGCTGTGACAAAGACAGCTATTCAGGAGTGTATTAACAACTATTCCTGCAGAACATACAGATGATACGTTCCTCTGTGCAGAGCTTATGGAGAAATACCACAACTAGTCTGAGTGGTGGACTTCAGAAAAGACAGGGACCACGCAGAAGGAGTCCAAATGAAAGCAACAAGAGTAGCTGGGAAGACAGACCGAACTGACTGCTATCTCAGCTTCAATTATATATTCAGCTTCTCTAACTATACCTCCTTTTCAACCTGCAAACAAGGTACAGTGCTGTGTTCTTTACGGTACTACACTGCAGTGGCACCATTTTTACTTGTTGTCTTCATGAACATACATGGCAGAGGAGGCTGCTACTGGAGGCTGCAGGTCACCAAGAGAAGGCAGAAAAAGGAGAGTCCCTAGACATTCTGGCCCCATTGCATCTTTAGGATGAGGTCTTCATCTGATCTACTTAAAGAACTGGAACAAAAAAAATTGCAAGTCAAGCATCCAAAATAGACATGATTCATTATGGTATTTTATTGCTTCTGAATTTTATTGTTTCTGAATTTATGCTTGCAAGCTGCTCTTACCGGCCTTGATAAAGAGCAGTTCACCTTGTATGTGAGGTCCATCTCAGTTTCCCACTGTTTACTCACTGAGCTAACTTCATATTTATAAATGGTCAATTAGGACTGAGAAACAGTATTCTTCAACAAGACAGTCTGAATCCCCAGGAAGGGGACACGTTTTGGGGTCAGTACATCAGGCACATCTCCACTGATTTCAGGAATGTTAATCCCATGAGGCCCTGACATTACTGAGGGGCTAAAGAAGCATTTTACCTTTCTCTTTGACCAAAAGTGGAAGTATACTGCTGGTTCTGCAGACTGCTTCTTGCTCTAGTCCATCTGGAATATACCCTGTGGTATAAAAATACTAACACCAGTCCCTATGGAGCTGAATACACTACCATAGCTGTTAAATACACCTCTTGCTGTGGCTGCAACAGTGTGTCTGTGGTCTTCCTTCTCATCCTTGAGTGCTGAAGGGCTTACAGGAATGGCTTTAGCAACAGCATTAACATTACTGGGTTGATATCTAGGCTTGTTGAACTTGTACATTCAAGGTATGGTATCCATTCCACTCTTGAACTTGGGAAGGTGCAATAAGCTGTGTGCTTTTGAAACTGGTTGGCAAGAACCGGGAGATTTTGATGGCAACTGTCATTTATGTTGAGCTTCATTTGTCAAGGGATTTTGTTTGGGTTTAGGACTTCCAAACTTGTGTTCAAAGGGCCTTGCAGCACTAGGTAAGGTTTTATTGCAAAGCAGTTGTAAGAAGGATCGAGTGTTTTCGGAATCTGTTAGTTCCTTTAACAGGGCCTTTGTCAGGGAAGCTTTTCTGAGGGTAAAAAGTGGACTGCACAGTGTCCTCTCTAGAGGATCTGAAAATTGCTGGCTTATTCGGAGGTGGAGGAGGGTCAGGCACAGAGTTAACTTCAGAAAGGGGAGGCTTGTGATGTGCTGGGAGAGACAGGACAGGACTATCAATTGACTGAGGTTGTGTACGCTGTATTTTGAACGAGTAGGAGGAGGAGCTATAACTTGATGGATTGGCTCACAGCTCTTTTTACCAACAGGCCTAACAATTGATTCAACATCTGTTGGTTTCTCCTTACAATAACTGGTGAATTTCAGCTGCAAATGCAAATATATTGGTTTAGTGGGCTCAGAATGATGGCTGGCAGGAATCTGAACACAGAGCTCATTTTCAAAACTCCTGCAGCCAAAATATGATAGCTGCTTTTCTTAATACTCTGCATCTTCTTCAGGATCATAATGGCTTGAGACCTTTGCTTGAAGTCTCTGTGGTTCAGGGGCCTGTAAATATATTCCTTAGATGAAGTACCTTTTTAGCTTATGAGTGAGTGCAATACTTCTTGGAAGACAAGGTAATATGATCTTGCAAAAGGAATAACCCACTTAACTTCCTGGTATTTGGAAAAAGGGTAAAAAAGAGGTCCATGAATAAAACCTAGATGAAAAATGGCAGATTCACAATCTAAGTCACCACATCCAGGTCTTTGATGTTTTCCTTACATTTTCTAATTGCACAATTCCTTGAGTATGTTTGACTACCATTCTTTTCTTATTCACTGTTGTCTGCTCCCTTTCAGAATCAGGCAAAGCTGAAAGCTGAGGCATCTTATCTTGCTCGACTCCACTTCATAATCCAGGGAATATTCTTTCTCTTTGTTTCCAGCCTTCAGGTGCCTTGGCTCCTGGGTCAGCTGCTGCCATGACTGGATGGCCAAGTGCCTGCTCTGACACACCCATCCTGCAAGAGTTACGTACATACTGATGGGCCAATACTCAAAAGCGCTGCTCTTTCCAGGAAGATTAGTGTGTGAACAGCTCACCTTGGACACTTTCTGAACTGGGTTCCCACTGTAATCTAGGCTGTGCCCCAGGACTGATTAAAAAGCTCACACCATCCTAACTTTCAAATTAGTACCACAGCTTCTGAAAGTACTTTCATCAATTTTGTAATAATGATGTGCTTTTTAGAATTCCTTTTAGCGGGTGATGTCTAGACATTTTCTGCATTCTAATTGTCCCTGACAATGACAAAGCCACATGTGATTATTCATTCACAGTTACAGAAACCAAGGCAAGATAGGCCAATCTCCAACTCAAGAAGCCACACAAGACTTAGTGCTTTTCTTCTCAGGAATGACTGGAGCAAATAACTCTTCCAGCTTCAAGATGTGATTTTTTAGTCTTTGCTTTGTAAATAATTTCATTCTCTTACTTTGTTTACTTTAGTGGCAACTCTACAACTAATCTCTAGCCACAGGGCTCCAAACTGCAGCTTGTTATTAATATTGCCAGACTAATAGTTACTGATCTCTTAAGTTTTAAGTAAATTTTAGAATAAAATGGGGAAGGAAAGAAACAACACTTAATTTTCATAAGAATGTGGGAAGGGTTACAGTGAAGCTGATCTCTGACTCTTAATCGATTTTTGTATTGTTTGAAGATTGAACTACAGGTGCAGCTCTTTTCTCTCTCTTTTTAATAACTTTGCCTCAGCTTTGAAGTTTCTGTAAGCTGAGCAGAGCTTATCAGAAAAGTCCTAGTGAATGAAAGATGCTTGAACAGGGCTACAACCGAATGAGATGAATTTCAGTCTCCCTAGGAAGAGGCTGAGCTTTTCAGTGTAAGACATATACATATTCAATCCCAAGGCAGAAGAATGGATTTAACTACAGTGGATAATGCACAAAAATCCATCCTCAGAACCCCTGTCTCAAAGGCTTTGCTTGTGATGTACTTGGTATTTCAGATTGTTAGTGGCTCACAAGAGAGAAGGAGACATGGCCTTTTCTTTGGGGCTTGATTTAGACATTGTGGTACATAATTGTACAGCAGAGGATAACACCTTTAGCTGCTGAAGATTTAATACCAATATAGGGAAATTATACATGCCAGCTTGCCAGCCTATCTGATACCGTTATATTCCAAAAGACCCTGCTTTTGTCTGTCCAAGGAACACAGCTTATCTGCTTGGCTATTCTAATTCTCCAGAAAGACATGAAGGAATTGCCAAAACTGGTTGTTTTTTGGTGGTTTTTTTTTTTTGAGGGAGGGAAGGAAGAATGGGAAGGGAGGGCTTTTAGTAAAGCAACAGTTTACAGTGGTGCAATAATACTAAGATAGGATTCATGGTGGCTGGATTCTAACACAATAAAACAACTTTCAAGCTGTGGGCAGACCTCCAGTATGCAAGTGTGAAAGTTTATAATTTTGAGCCTCATAAGCATACTGGGGCAAGTCAGTTTTTCACCTCAGGTCAGCTGCTCATGTGACTGATTTGAGTTTGTTGTGTTTAACAAAAGCTTGTCTGTAAAAGGAAATGGCAATCTTTTTGCTCCCCTAGCTCATTTTCATTGATAAGTCAGGGAGTGATGATTCAATGTAGATGTGACGTGTTAATGAGGGGCTGGATAGAACCTAGAGGCAGTAGTCACTGACTGCCTCATGGTGAATTACCATATCTTAGGTTAGGGAACGGTAGTTTCCTAAATATGCTAACTCAATCAGCTGAGAACCTATAATTTTAAGAGTGAAAATAGAAATTCCACTATTAAAAAATTGAACTGTATTACATAATATATTTAACATGAATTTATTTCTATTAAATATACTTAATGGAGTAAATGCAAAATTTTCAAAGGACCAAAGTGAATTAATTGGCATCCAACTCTGTTTTTCATAGTAAACTCTTAGTCCTTTAAAACAGTCCATTTAAAGCCCATGTCTTGACTGAAAACAGAAATTCAGTCCTTAATTTACCATCAGGCACCTAAGAATTTTACCCTGATGTTATTAGCACGGTAAGAACCACTTGTTCTTTCACTTTACTCTCCTACTTAATTAATTGATTTAAAGCAGAGCTTACCATTGTTTGGCATCATTATGGTGATTAGTACCTATGCAGCCTACTCACTCTATCTTAATAATGCTGCTTTGTTACTCTGAGTTGAATCCTGCTTCTTGGGAACTTGATGGAAAAATTCCTTCTAGCTCCCATGAGAAGATTAAGCTGACAGCAACAAGATTTTCTTCTAGTTGCTGCAATCATATGCCATAATACGTGTGCTTTACATGAAAGGAGTAATTTTCTATATGCATATGTACTCCTCAGCATAGCTTCTCTTCCACTTCGGTGCGGGTAAAAGGCTGGAATAAAACCTGCCCAAACACATATAAACACACACACACATATAGTGTTGTAGTGTGTACATATTAATATAAATAAAGATTAAGTTAAAGGCAATCTACATCAATTTAATATGCAGGCACTTTTGCAGATGATATGCAGAGGTGAATCTGAAGTAAGTTATTTTAAAGGAGAGAAAAAAATGCCTCTGTACATAAGAGTGTTTTGATTATATTTTTTAAAACCATTTTTTTCCATGTGTCTGAAATAATTTAAAATTCATGTCATTGCTATACAATTGAATTATGTATCAGATCAGAATCTATTAGTCTATATGTGATTAGTTTAATAATAGGCATCACTGTTAAACACTAGAGAAACTACATTTATTTCCACTGACTTGAAAGTAATCAATTCCAAAACCAAAGTTAAATGTTAGGGAAAGGTTCTTCACCTAGTGGGTGGCTGGGCACTGGAACAGGCTCCCCAGGGAAGGGGTCGCAGCACCAGCCTGACAGAGTTCAAGAACTGTTTGGACAATGCTCCAAGCCACAAGGTGTGACTCTTGGGGATGGTCCTGTGCAGGGCCAGGAACTAGAATTTGATGAACCTTGAGGGTCTCTTCTAACTCAGGAAATTCTATGACATTCCACAGTATTTCCCTTTAAAAATCTGCAAGTACAGTGCCTTACTAAAAATGCAACCAATTGAGCTACTATTACAATTCCCTCTGGTAAATAAAGCAGACTTCTGTGTTTAAGCAAATTTAGTTACAATTATCCTATTATGGCCCTGATTCCACAATAAGATGATTTGACCCTTAAGATTATACACTGTCACACTGAAACTGTAGTTTAAAATTTGGTGAACCTTACCCTGAAGTAACTTAAGTATCTGCAATGGTGTCACTGAGGTTAAAGACATCTAAATTGTGTTTATCCACTTCTAATTTAGGAATTATAGAGTTTACACTGCTTGAATTAAAAAATGTGCCAGTTTACCCTTACTCCATACAGTGTCTTTACTGAGATTTTGACCAGATAAGCAGATGATATGGTGGGCAGAAAACTGGCTGGACAGAAGAGCTTCATTGCCAGTACAAAATCCAACTGGCAGATGGTTACTAGAGGTGTCCCACAGTACTGTCCCACAGTGGTACTGGGGGCAAGACTGTTTCACATCTGCATGAACAGCCTGAATGATAGGACAGAAAGAAAGACCGTGGACAATGGGATGCTGGGAGGAGTAGTCAATATACTGGAGGGCAGGACTGCTATTCAGATGGACAGCTGAACAGGAAACTCGAAATTCAACAAAGGCAAATGCACTCAAGATTAAATAAGCCCCTGTACCAGCACACAGATGGGTGTCAACTGGTTGGAAAGCAAATTTTTTAAAAAAACTCTAGAACCTGGAAGTGCTGGTAGACAAGGTGAGCATGAGTCGCGGATGTGCCCTTGCAGCACAGAAGGCCAATGACATCCTGGGCTGCATTAGATGGAGTCTAGCCAACCCAACACAGAGGTGATTCTTCCTCTCACTCAAGCAATTCTGCATCTAGACTACCTCTACAGTGTCACGTCCACTTTTCTTCTGCCCAGTACAAAAAGGCTACACACTGGAACAAGTTCAGTGGAGCACCACAAAGACAGCTGGGGGATTGGAACACTTGGCAGACAAGAACTGCATTGTCTGGGCCTTAAAGGAAGGTTATGGAGAGATCTTGCTATTGTTTACAACTACTTATGGGAATGGTGTGGAGAAGATGGGGTCAGGATCGTCTTAGAGTTCCACAGTCTAAGAAAACGAAGAAAAAGACATGCTGGAAGACAGGAGATTCCAACTGATAAAAGGAAGACTAATTTTGCTGTAGTGATGGTCAAACAACAGAACAGGTTGGCCGGGGAGGCTGAGCAATCTCCATCCCATCAGCTGGACAAAGTCCTAAGCAACCTTCTGTTACTGGACCAGCTTGACCTCTGGAGGCCCCTTCCAAGCCAAACAGATCCAGTAATACCAAATTTTGCTTTATTGCACTTGCAGACTGAAGCCTTCCCTACAACCTGAAAAAGTTAGTTTATTTTTTAAGCATATTTTCTTAAGTTACCCAGTTAACTTAATTTTCTAGGCTTACATGGACTAAAAGGAAGTAAACTGGCACAATATCATCTAGGGACCAAAGGAATTCCACAGTATCCCAGACTGTTAGCAATTACTTTAATGCTGAGACCACAAAGACAAGCAACTTTGAATTTCATTGCTGATTACTTCCCTGCACATTGATCAAGGTTTATAAACCACCAGGAACCAGGAAGGCTTTATTTTAATTTCTTTTTGTAAGGTAGAGCTCGACAATCTACTGAAAATTCTCAGAACTGTGTCTTTAAAGGTGTTTCTCCGATTATGTTAGCTTAAAATCTTCATTCTGGAATATAGGAGTGATCATATCTAAACTATTCAATTATCTAGTTTCTTTTTTTAAAAAATAAAGGCCTTCAATTGTAAGTGCTGACAACATGCTGTTTTCTTTTGTCTTAAACTGATCTTTCAAACTGCACTACTCATATTACATATGTATACAAAAAGCATGGATTTAAGCACTAATGCATATTAATGCTTTCTTAGGTCAATTCCTGAAGTCCAATCTATCATTATAAAGTATCATACATTATACATATATAAAATTGCTAACTCTAGGGGGTAGTCATTGAATCTTTTTCATGTTCACACAACGTCTTGCATAACACAGCCACAAGAGGAAGCAAAAGGAAAATGAGAAACATAATAACACTGAAGATTGTATCACTAATACCAGATTTCAAGTAATTTTATAGAGATGCCATGGAGAGATCAACGGGGCTTTGAAGCTGATTCTAAGGGTTCTCTAGGCTTTCCTTGGGAGGAAAACTACATTTCTTTATTTTTGTTTAATTGAGCCCATCGAGATATTAAGTAGCAGAATCACAGTCCTACCTTATGGAATTATGATAATAAGGCCCCTCAGCAAATTGATTATTCCCTCACTTATCTCAGATGATGAGAATCTGTTACCCTTTTAATATTTTGTAACTGTGTATTACAAAACTGCTGCTGTTCAATTCCATCAGTTATAAGCATGAAACAGCAGATTTTGATGTTTTAAAATATTGCTTTTTAAGTAGGGGTGCAAGTGGATTTTTTCTGAGACTTATTTAACCAATAACGCAAATAGGAGCCCATAAATGACCAGAAACCTAAGACACGGTGACAGTGCTTCCAGCCAGTCCCAGACAGTGCCTTTTGAGAGGGACTACATGCACATAAAGGTACAACAGTCATCAGGAAAGGGAAGCATTCATTTGCAAAGGCTGCAGCAAAAGACCATTGTTCTCATCTCTGTACTCAAGAGGATATTTGAAGTTTTACTAGTGTTATCTGAAACAAGGGCCTTTAAAACCCATAATAAATGATGGGAACAACCAGGGTATGACTTGGTTCTTACAAGTGAAGAAATCCTGCATCAAAGTACTTCATGAAGACCAATTATACTGTAAGAAAACAGAAGCTTCTAAAGATGGCATGCAGAAACCAACAAGTATGTGACTGACTGCCTTTTTTATATTTGTCAAAGACTAAACTAACACCTGTACACATATATTTTGGCACAGAGTGCATATAACCCAACAAAGAAGTACTGTCACCTTCTGCGCATACTGGGCAAGTGCTAAGAACCAAGAATATTTTGTAAGCACCTAATGGTCAGGAATAGAAAGAAAAACTAAATTCAATTTAACTGCATTTACATTTAGTTAAAATGCCAGCTGTAAGAACCCAGACATCTACTATCTTTCCTAATCTTGCATTCTTTGAACACTAACTCTGGTATCTTCTACCTTTGTTGTTGCCCTAGCTTTAGCCAAGGACAGAGTTAATTTTTTGCAGTAGCTGTGATGGGGCAGAGCCTGGAGCTGCATGGGTGTGTCCAAGATATGGCGCTACTGATACTATCACTGTCTTGGGCTCGAGGGAAAAGGCATGGGCATGGAAAGTGCGTCCACTGTTTTGTTCACCGTCCTGGTTGGTGAGCAATTTCTGCCCATAAGTTACCTTTTTGTATCACTTTTGTATCTTTCTGTTATCAACTTTGTTGCTGTTAATGTCTGTCTTTTCATCTCATTGTGGTTTCCAGTAAATTGTTCTTATCTTAAATTGGTATGTCTGCCATTTGTCTCTCACTGGAGGGGATGGGGACAGGGAAGCATACTGTGGTTTTTCACGTTACTGGGAGCACTAAATTAAGGAATACCATTTCTAAACCATGACTGTCACATTTTTATCTGGTGAAAATGAGGCATTTTCTATGGTGCGTTTTCTAATCTAATAAATGATGACAAACATCTGTGTTGCATATTCACAGGTATTTTACTCCTGTCTTAGCCTACAATTAGTCCTCCTGTGCAAAGACATAGAAATATTTTAGCTCCCTGCAATCAGAATTTGCTACCAGTGTCAGCTTTGTGAATGGGGTTTGGGTTTTGTCCTTAACATTCTTCCTTTTTAAGCATTCTGAAACATGAAGAAAACAACTTTGGGGACACTAAAATAGAAGCAGAAGTATCAAAAGCCGCACAAGGTGAGAGGGACACTGTGTATTGCCCACTTTATCAGTCAACATCTAACTCGGGAACTAGGATTGAATGAGATTTTGCAGGAACAACTGGACTAACTTAGAGAGTGCAAGGATGTAGATGCACAGAAAAAAATATGTTAATGTGACTGAAAACAATGTATAGGTAGTTTAAATTTAATCAATACATGTTCATCCTTTCTTTTCTTACTGATTTAAATTTTTCCATTGCTCAGATCCACCTTCAACACCTTTTGAAACTACAGTGCCCCAGACCCATTCTCAGGGTCTTCACATGTGAGAAGAAAATGACTTTACCTTCCTTTATCAAATGCTAATTCACCTGCCATGTTCTACTCTCTTGCACTGACATGTGTCATGAATGGGAATTTCATTTTCTTCAAAGGAAAGTGCTTTTAGTAAAAAATGCCACATATGTCATTTCTATCATTTGAAAATCACTTAAAATGATATGTATTTCAGGGGAAAACACTATTTTGAATCTTACAGATAATAAAACTAGCTTGCTGTTTCATCAATTGAAGTTGATACAGAACAGGCTTGGAACATGTTTTGATACACTTACCTGCTACTGTAAGGCTGTCACAAAACTTAGATTTTCAAAGATGCTTTTCCATTCTCATGGATTTAAAAGTGCTTTAAAAATTACTTTGGCAGTTTCAGAAATTTACATTTCTACCTTTGTATATTTTATAGAATATGTGACTAAATTATACACACCTTTTAGATCAGAACTCCAAATTTTCAAAAGGTGAGTGGCACTTCTCAGCATGAACATACTGAGAAACAGAGATGAAAATTAATACTAAATTGTTTGAAATGTCAATCTTCTGAGTGAGAAAAGCAGATACAGTTGCAGTTTAATTGCTTGCTACCTTGTGCAGGGGAACAGAATCGAACAGAAATTGTTTATCTCAAAAAAAATGTAAGGTGTAGGTCAGGGCACTTTCTTATGTGTGAAATGCACATCAGCACAGTGAAAAGGCACATTCCATGGCTGTTTTTTTGGTGGTGGTGGTGTTTTTGACAATCATGATGAATCTAGGCTTTCCTGGGACACCTTTACCAGATTTTGCAACTTTTAGGACTTGCACTCAGCATTTAATCTTAAATAGTAGTGAATATGAATACAAACTGATAGAACCTATAATAAAGACTTTAAGGTTTATAAACCTTAAAGCATGAGATGGCATCATTTAAAGTTACCATCATCTAGAGAAGCTGTCATGGTGCAATACTGAAGATGATTCTCTTGATTACAGCACTTAAAATAGAAATACTGGCATTTTACAGGCATTTCCCCACAGTTTATTCTGCTAGAAGGAATTGCTGACCTACCTGGTTAGAATTTGTGAGGCATCTTGATCTTACTATGACAGAGATGAAATGGTTCTTTGACTTGGCATTACAAGGAAAAACAGATCTCTGAAGGGTATCCCTCATTATCCGAGATTCGAGCCCGCATTCAGTTATTTCTGCTGTTTTGGGTGACAATGAAACACTGTAGTGTTTTTTCACTAACTGCCCTTGCAAAATCTACTGACCTAGTTGAAGGGGAGCAGGACAGTACTTAGTCTGTACTACCAGAACAACTTCTGATGGGATACTGCTTCCCTATCTTCAGTCACACAAAAGTTGGCCATTGAGTCTCTGGCCACTTCTCTAGGTTCTCACACAGGACCCATTACACTGTAAGATCAAACACTTCAGGTGATGGAGATAAGTGGGATGAACACCTAGAGGTGCCATTTTCTCTCCACTGTTCAGAAGCCCAGCTGACTACTTGAAATACCATTTTTTTCAGTTGCTTCATGGAAGAGAAAAATATCTCCAAATCCAGACAGGTGTACTTAGGCAATAGGGAAGTTCAGATGTAGAAGAGTTAATCTAGTTTTGAAAGTGCTTGACTTTGATACTAAAAATAATAATTCAGTTTTACCAATGCTGGTTTTCCTCCTAAATCTCTCCACATGAGAATGTTATTTAGTAAGAAATTACTGAGGTTGAAAACCTTTTTAACCTCTTTAACTACCAGGTCTGCTTGTCAAAAACATATTTGAGGGAACATAGAGCAAAAAGTAATGTGCAAGTGGCTTAAGGCACATGAAGAGTCAACATCTGCTTGACACAAGGCTTTTACACTGCAATGGAAAAAATACTTAACATTTAAATATTTATCAGGTTAAATTCTCAGCTAACTTATTTATACAACACTAGAAACCAGGGAGTCCAGATGTTTCCATACAGGTGGTATAAAACATCAAAGTGTAATTACTCTTTTACTAACTTAACTAACATCTTCCTCTTCACTGATACAGAGTAAGGAGCACCAGTTATTAGTGCATGATAATACGTTTCATTTTGTAAATCAGCTTCCTCAACCTGTTGATGACAGCCTGTTCTCATTCAGGTATCTGTTTATTGTTTTGCACAGCTCAACTATCAAACACAAAAAATGAAGTGCAATAAAACCTGACACAAATTAAACAAATTGCAGGATATATTATGTCTTCACCTTCTTCTGAACAAATGTCTGATTAGTGCTTTCTGACATCTTCTGGATTGCGAATTTGTGTCAATTTAACATTCCAGTGACTAAGACACTTTATAAGTCAATTAGAAATTCAATAAAAAAATTCAGTGTCTCTCACTGTAGGCAGATGCATGTGTGAGAAATTCAGAAATGCTCACATCTAAAAATAAGAGAAAGTTGCATGTGGGCACTCTTAAGCGGGATGAAAGCTGCATATTTAATTTAGTCATCTCCCAACACATCCCCATATTCCTTATCAATGTACCTTGACACTAGGACTTAGCTACTGTTCTTGTAACTACAAAACTGGGAACTCTTTTCACTTGGATTTATTACTAATCCTGAAACAAAATGTGACCATGTTCAAGACTGAAGGACCCCATGTAGCTGTTTATACTCCAGAAGAGCCATGTTCTGCTGTGAGAATGCAAATACTTGATTCTGATGAGCTTTCAGCCTCACAGCTGAAAAGCAATCTTTCCAAACATCGATGTCACACTTCTAAATAACATACCTGACCTTCCTTTGAGTACAAAACTAGGCAAGGTGACCTTGTGAGGTTCCTTCCACCATGAATTATTCTACAAATCTAAACAATTCATTAGAGTTGTGAATTCCTGATATATCTTTCAGTCATACTGTCTCAAGTTTAGCAATAAAACTTTGCAACAAATGCCAGGCACCCAAAGAGACCCACATTGCTCATGAGATCACAAGACATACACTGTCAATTTAAACACTCCCTAGATTTTTTTCATCACTAATCAATGGTTATATAGTAATACAGGGTAAGCTCCACTTTACCACATTTTAGATAAAATAAATAATTTTCTGTGAGTCACCTATAAGGGAGTCTAATACCAATATCTTATGTTAGACAATGAACTTTTAGACACCTAGCAAGAGTAAGCAGTTTCCAGCACCCATTAAGTAATAATTTAACTATTATGCTATTGTTGAATTTTGTATATGTAACTGCATTACCAACAGATGAGTAGTGAAGAGAGGGTAATTCAGTAATTCAGTAGTCCCCAACTTGGGAACAATTATTTTAAAATGACCCCTTCTATACGCCCTGCTTCAAGACCTGATTCAAAACCTTGTGAAGGCCCATGAAATTGTACCACTAACTTTACTTGTCTGAATCAAGCTTTTACAATGATAGCCACAAAAAGGATGTTTTAAGTTTTACAACACTTCAGCTTATCCCATCAAACTCCATAGAATCTAGAGCTCTGAACAGACTCCTGGATTCTCTATACATTTTAAGGGCTTAGATATGTAAAGACTTGTTTTCTACATAGTACAAGAAGTCAACAAAAACCTTTAGGTGGAACTGTCCCCCTTTTTCCCAAGGCCAAGTGATTAAAATACTACCAGTCTCTAAAAAAAAAAAAAAAAAAAAAAAAAAATCTTTTATTTAATTGCAAAAATGTAGACCAAGAGGCCAAGAGAAAGAATGTTGCTTTTCAATTACTAGTACAATATTCCTCTTAATCAACACTGACCTAGAATAGCATTAGAAACCACCGTCAGGATAAAATGAAAGGGACAGAAAGATTTGAAGCACAAAACTGTGCATTGAAGTTTTATACATTTTACCTCCAGCTCTGCATTCTCTTCAAAGCCTACACTCTGTGGACTTACCACTAAACAGTACTAATACAAATTCCAAATTTTCCTTCAAGAGGACAAATCCTATTTTGTACATATTCTGTTTTAAATGAATAGTGACAAATTTCTCATCTGGGGCAGCTTGAAAAATCAGCTTACTTTTCTGAAGCATCACCTATTGCACTTTAAAATGGCACAGTAATTGCCATTTAAAATAAAAGGCAAATGCTGTGCATACACAAGAACAAGGGGAATGAAAATTTTGGGGATAGTCATCCTTTAAAAATTTCAGACAGGGATAGTCTGTACCTGTTTGCATAGGTAGAGTAACAAGTCACATAGTTTTCAATTAACTGTACAATGCATAATCTCTTTTGTTAAAGAGGTCGAGGATAGTAGCAGAGAAGAAAAAGCTGTCTGTCTTTCAGATAAAAGAAAGGTGAAGCTGGCTTGTTTCCCAGGACTGAATGGGGAATCTTGATTTGGAAAGCCTTCTCACATGCAGAGTGGGTAGAGGGAATAGCAAGAAGGGAGGCTGCTGCACCAGTCCTGGCTGGGAGACTCCTAAGGAAGAAAAGAAAGTTCATCTAAAGTAGGACACAAGTCTACTGTGCAGACTCAGGTAACCCACAGAAAGTTCCCCTAAAAGTCCAGAGGACTGTGTGGAAGGTGTTTGAATCAGAAAGCCACTGAAGGTTGCTGGAGCAGACTGCAAGGAAACAATTCATCCTGCAAAGATGCTGCTCACTGGAGACAGGCTTTTCTGCCCCACCCAGCTGATCCGAGTTTCCTCTAACTAAAGAATGGAAACTATATTAAGTTAGCAATTTCTGATACCATTCCAACAAAATGTGGCTTTAGAGAATGAAAGTCTGTAGGTGCACTCACTGTAGGGAAGACAGTGGGACAGCTCTGGTGTGAGGCGCTGGCATGACCGGCACTGCCAGAAGCAATAGGTCTGCAGGTAATCCTCGAGTTAAAAACTGCATTCCCAGCAGAAAGAGAATAATGTCATATCCTCAAATTAAGGCACCAGTATAGCCCTGAGGAACACAAAAGGGTGGGTTTGTTATTCTACGTTCCCTTCCTCACTTTTTTACCTGAGAGAAAGGGACAGATGAAGAGGGAAAGAACATGGGGGTGACGTAACTGCACTGAGGTCATCAACACCGCTTTTAGAGGACCTGTGGGATAAAAGTGGTTTTCTTCTGTGTCAAACAGAAACAGAACACTCAAAAGCAAATAGAAGTGATTTTTGGTCAACTCAGTGTCATCTAGTGGGGCTGGGGGGAGAAGCTAACGGACCCATGGAGAAGTTTAGCAGAGACAGAACCTGCTTCAAGGAAGGAAAAAGAAGCCTTCGAAAATGCTGAGCACATGAATAGAAGTGGAAAAATGTTGGGGTACCAGAGTGCAGCCTAGATCACTGAAACCAAGGAAGAACAAAACAGGCAATATCAGTAGTGGATCTTTCCCTCAGCTGGGAGAGAGAAAAGGCTGAGAAACCTTTCCCTTGGGTGCACTCATGGGAAGCAACAAAGACTGTGTACTATTTTATGCAGACAAGGGTCCTGAAGTCAAGTGAAAATTAATGTGGTCTAGCCTGTGACCAGGAATGCACCTGGGCAGTGTGTTCAAGGAGGAAAACTGGGTGCTGCATTACCTATTCCAGTACTAAGTAGGCCAGATTTACCATGGTTTTTTGAGTGCAGTTTAATTTTGGGAAGGAGAAAGATGAGTATGTCCACTGTCTCAGCCAAGGGACACACAGCACATAGCAAAAGCAATGAAGGAGCAGAAAAAAGAGGGTCCTTTTAAAGACATGGAGCATGCCTGAAATGAAACCCAGGAAGAAGACCTCGCTATAAATGAAGAAAATGTTGCTATGGGGATGGCTCAGATAAATTGTAAGAGAAGCCTCACACCAACCTTTAGCAATATAACAACACAGTTGATAGATCTGTGTGAAAAACAGAACAGATTGGTGAATTCAATGAAGTCTAGCATGAAACTTCTGGCCATTTGAGAAAGAGGTAGTTTTGTTTGTTTTGTAGCTCAGAACAGGTGAGTCTGGATTTTAGCAAGCTTTCTGATATATTTTCCAGGTGCCTCAAGACTGATTTATGGGCTGCTTGGCAGCAGCAGAATTAAATATATCATTCTTTGGCACATTTCAGTAAAAAAAAATGTCAGCTGGGAATGGAACGACAGCACCACTGAAAAGAAAGCTTTATAAAGGCATTAAAAAACCCCCAACCAACTCGATTCTAGCTATATAAGTTTACTATATATACAGTTGGAAAATTCTCCTTTAAAAAAGGTTATCTTATGGGGGAAATTCCAGCTTGTGAGGTAGAGTTTGTCACCACCAGAACCTGATGCACAAACAAAAATCAGAAAAAGAAAAGATGAATTGCATGTTGGTTCTGCCTAGGCAGAAGGATGCTTGAGGAACTGCCCTGATAAAGCACAAGCCCCTTTTGAGGCTTCCTTTGCATACCAACAGCTAAAGCATCCTTCAATATATGGAAGTACAATATCATAAAAATGGATGGATTACAACATGAGTTGAAATCCTTGACTGCTGCTGATGTTTAGCATTTCTAAAAATCAGCTCTATGACAGGCCTTATTTGCTAAAAAATACTCGAGAACAAGAGCAGTAATGACCACTATTACTGTTCCTTTGAAGTTCAGTGATGAAAGCCAAAGAAATAAAAATACAAAGATCACAGCTGAAATGGTTCAAGAATTATAATCATAACTCCCCTGTCACATTGGCATGTTTGAACTGTTTTTAAGCTACAGAAAATTACTATTGCAATTATGCAGTACAATTTCTCGGAATAACCCTGCAAATAACATTAACCAGAGCAGCACTCTACAGCTGTTATTAGTAGGCCACATAAATAAATATATTAGATTATTATTTTCAACAGACCGTTTCCACCTTTTTTAATTTATCTTTGCTTTTATCATGTGTTCTTTAAGAATTTAATAAAATATTAAAATGTTGAGGTTGTGCAAATTTACTATCCATGATTTGCCCAGTATTTTGAATGGCACATCAGATCAAGCCAGTTCAGTAATACACGTAGTCTTACTCCTAAATGAAAATGTGCAGATTTGGGAACATTAGTACAATGAGACACTCCTACCAATATGAGAAGAGAGATTGCCTTGTTTTAACAACTTGCAGAGCACTGCTGTAATGAAGCATTAACCCTAAGACAGCACTGGATACAAATAAGAGACATTATGATCATAGTATCTATTTGTACAATTCTGTAATTAAAAGCAGGGAAGAAATATGCTGTAATGATAAAAAATCAACAAGTTAGGAAAAATTAACGTAAAATACGCTCTTAATGTATAGAAGTAGAAATAATTTTTTCATGATTGTTGAAATAGTTAAAAATCAAGGAATTGATTATTTTTTGAAGAAGAACATGAAAGTAAAAGCTCAATGACCCACAGTGTTTGGATGAATTTCAGCTAAAAAAACCCACTAAAAGCCTAAGCAAAATAAAAAATGTAAATTCCCCAAGATGTGTGCTTACCATGTGATCAGAATTCAGAGACAATAATGATTTACATAAATTATTGTCAATTAACCTTTTCCTTGACTGCATATTTGTTTGTGAAGCAAGAGTCTCCCAGTTCTCTTGCTGGAGCTACTCATCCACCCAGTAAATTCCTGTAATGCTCTTAAAATTTTTATGACTTGTTACTTCATGACTCCAAAGTTACTTGCAATAGGTAATCTGAGGATCAGGAGGGGGGTGCTTTGCTTAGATCCTTGATCTGGAAGATGCAAGTGCTACTGCCACCCTAGGAATGAAGTGCTAAAGCAGAACAAAGCCATTGCTTTTCTTACAGAGACTGCAGCATGAGAGATCAAGAAACATTGCATGATGTTTAATTAATTTAACAATTCCTTGATATATACTAGCAAGCTGTCACATAAAATCTGAATATGACACACTAGAGAAAGAATTAAAGAAATTGTTCTAAAAATGTGAGAATAATTTTCATTGTGCTCATTCTGCTGCAAACTGGAAAAAAAAAAGAATCCCCAAACCCACAGTATATACAGATTATTGGGAAAGAACATACCTATTAACTCTTTATTTCTGACATCTAAGGCCATGTTTCGTAAAGCTGTAGCAACTGCACAAACCACCCGGTCGTTGTCTATCCGGAGCAGCTCCACCAGTATTGGCAGTCCTTTCTCTTTGCGGACAGCAGCGCGGATGTACACCGACCACTGCAAAGACACACGGGACACAGAGGGGGAACAAAGTCAGGAACCCACCACAGACACAGAGGCATCTGAGCCTACAAGAGAGTAAGGGGTAACAGAAGCATTTGGGTGCAAAACTCAATAGCATGGAAATAACTGCATTGATGATACTAGGCAACCGCTTGATTTGGCAATCTGCACTCATTTTTTTTATCATGACAGAGAAATTAAATGATGAATTGACTTCACTCCCAGCACACCTGGTTACATTTCCACAGCCCAAGTCTGCAGACAACTTACTTTGCTTCAGCGTTTTGTATGCAACATCTAATGATGCTTGTTTGCGGCTAAACCAACAACATTTATTTTACAAAATATGTATTACAAAGTAAGTTCAAGAGGTCTGAGTATTTCTTTGTTGTTACCATAAAAATTGTTCAGTCTACAAACATGAAAACACTATTATCATTTCTCTTGTGATTGTTAACTTGTTCAGAAGGAAAACTGATGACAACTATATGCGTAAATTTGATACTTTAGTGATCCTAACTGGAATACTGTTGTACATTGAAGTGTTAGAGATTCCCTCAAGAGCTGACCTGAGGGTGGTGCGGGCCTGTGTGGTGTCTGGCTGCAGGTATCACTTGGCTGCAGGATAAACCCAGTGGCTGCTTCTATTAGAGAAACCCCAAGGCATCTCCCACTTGACAGCTGGTCATGACACCACTGGCATGGCCTTGCCTTTGCATCAAAGCGAGCAGTATGCTCCCATGTAAACATACTTTTTATTTGACAGTAGAAATGATGAATAGAGTTGTTTACTTCTAAGAAATCCTTTAGGAGCTCTAAAGATTATCATGCCAGCGAACAAGGGATCTGTGCAGTGTGCTGTGAGTAGGAGGTCCAACCAGCGCTGCACAGCTTGGGGTTCCCAGCACATGAAGGGAAGAAAGATCAGCTCTATACCCTCTTTTCCTTTCCACTGTTATCTCCAGCAGCTGTGAAACGTAAACGAGACAGCAACTGTGACTTTGTGGGTTTGAAGCATGTGAGTATTGCCAAAGTTAAGATGTTTGGACACCTGCAGGATGTACAGGTCTCCTCAGCATAGCCCACTTCAAAACAAGTCCTCCCTAGGCACACATTCCTTTCACTTCATGATCTCTTCTCTGGAATTTTCATCAAGTTCACATTCATGCTTCTTTTACTGACAGTTGAAAGGAAATTATTGAAGCAATGTCTCCATCCTCTCAGTGCTATGGCGTGGATGCTATTCTTGCCATTGTACCTGGAAGGTGAAGACAAGTTCTAGAAGGCCTTTCCTTTTGAAGTATTTAAAATACTTCAGGAACTAGGATTACAAGCCTTAGGCTTTTCTGATCTAGATGACCCTTTTCTTTTGACAAAGGCATCCCACTGTAAAGAATAATTACATTGCAATAGCATTACTCCATAGCCAGACAGAGTAAAAACAAAAAAAGGTTAGCACATTCACTGTCCACAGTCCAAGCTTAAGCCCTGCATATGGCCTCCACTTACCATGGCTGAAGGGCTCACTTTAAAAGCATCTGTTTATATAAGATACATGCCCTGAATAGCAAAAACCAGAATATATATTTATGATAAGAACAGTAGATATGGAGATAGACAAGAACTACAATGCTGCAATGTCTGGAATGCCAATTCATTCCAGGTGATACAATTCAGGGGAAGTTGGGAAAAAGGAAAAGAAACAAGCATTTAAAGAACAGTCTTTTATTAATTCTTCTCTGTAGTAACTATGCATAACAGAAGCCAGTTAGCTGGACTTTGCTGTAGATGAAAGTGATAATGGTTATGATAAGCTTTCCAGTCAGTTAAGTGGCACAAAGGCATCCCTGAGCACAATAACGTGTCTAAAATGTAAATGTGCTGTCATTTTGTGCAGCAAAACAAACAGTTTAGGGGAGACAAGTGGTAGCAGGATTCTTGGTTGATCTTATTTTATGCTCTCTCCTCCAGTCTCTGCTCTAGAACCAGTGTATAGGATGATCATCAGATAAAAAACTAAAACAGATCTTAAGGATCAATGAGTTTAATAGGAAGTATTTTCTGAAAAATAGTTTCCTTCCTATACCTTGATTTTAATGTGATATTCAATATAAAGGATGCTATGAAAACAGCAAACAAATATTTCTTACCTTCCTGGTTTAATAAATACGTATTTACCTGCCAGTTAGATGCATTCTCACCTGCAGCTGGAAAATGAGCAATACCTCTTTGCACTTAAAAAAACACTGTATTTTGTACATCTCTCCCAGGGGAAGCATCTGTTGTGTCTGCTGTGATTACAAGGTGACTGCCAGCATGAGAGTTCAAAGTAGCAGTGAGAATATTTTGAGAAAGAAGTGAGCCTGTCTGGTTGAGGTGAGAGTTCAAGCTAGCTGAGAGTATTCTGAAAGATGCTGTTGTTCATTGCAGAAGTACATCACAGATGTACCATCTCCAAAATGGACTACATGGCGAATCAGTGGGGTGTTTGTTTTGAGAGAAAAAAGCTTATATATAACATAAATAGACATTCAATACCAGAAAGAATCAAAAAAGATCCTTTAGATTATTCACTATATTTTAAAATCTTCCCCATACTAAAACCTCAGTGAACAGTTTTCCTTTGGTTTTTTTTTTCAGTCAGCTACCAAGGGAAAACACAAGCACTTGTTTCATAAAGCCAGATTTACAATAGACTTCTTGGGATGTAGTATTTTCATCATCCATTCCAACTCAAAAGTTTAAAAGAAACAAATTAGGGAATGTTTTCCTTTTAACCCTAGGGAGAGTAGGAGACATTGTGGGAGAAACACTGAAATAACTCAGTATGAAAAAAGGGAGAAAATATAAACCTCCTTACTGAATAAATGACATGCAAGCCTTCAGGATCTGTGATGAACCAATTAATTTGATCACAACAGTAAAGAATACAGCTCCAAAGCTTTCACAAGGGAAGATCCAGATATATAATGTTTTACAGATGCACATATGCACACATACATATAAAACAATGGGAGGAGAACTACAGAAGAGTATGTACAAAACCTCTCCTCTCCCCTGTGTACTCCACTCCCTCCCAAGCTGTCTTTTTCCAGAGGATGTCATCCACTTTGGGAAATGTTCATAGACTCCTCAATGTGTGATTTGCTATCATTTCATCTGCTGTTTCAAGTCATGAACCTTAGGCAGAAAGAGAGAAATGCTTTTAATTGTTTGAACAGTCTCCGGAGAACTTTCCATGTGGAAAGTGGTATGAACTGTCTGGTTCTCTTTCCTTAAGCTGCCAATTAGGACAAGTCTCTGCAAGCAATTATGCCGCGCTGTGCGGATTTCAGGAGAGCTCAAATTGAGATGCCTCAAAAGGCTAATTCATTCTTGCAGAGAATGGAGAAATTGATTTGGTCTTGTACACTGATGATCCTGCCCTTTGCCTAAAGCCACCGTGGAACGCGCCTGCATTTCCACATTGTGGGTCAATTGCTAATATGAGCTCAGTGAAGTATAAAAGCGAAGAGATGAAAAATCATAAAAAAAAAAAAAGGGACAAAGGGTTTGTTGCCTATCGGTAAGTAAATGAGGCACTCTGCCAATACTCTTAATCATCCTGTTACTGCACAAATCAGCGGCAGTGTCAACGATCAAATAGCTGTTCAGTTTGTAAAGCAAAAGCATTCCTGTGGGAACAGCAAACACTTTAGTGGGAACAAGCAGCTAGAAAATAAAATAAAGTCATTATTGCTGCATCAGATTGAGGCTAAATTATCAGAGACAAGCACAGGAGCCACAATCTGTGCATGAATACCCTTTACCAATAATGGAATTCAGGGGGCATAACTACTACACATCACTTTGAAGGTACATAGTAGAGCTCTATGTCCACTTTCATTAGTAGTTCCCTTTTTATTTTCATCAGTAATTAGGTAGAAAAACACAGTAAACTTGAAAATTATTGTTATGTTTGTCATCTATTACTATAAAGGACTGTTAACAGAGGTGACTGCCTCTAGGAATTAAGATTATATTAGGCTGAAACTCAAGAAAAGAATAATTAATCTAGATAAAACTCACAGTTTTCAGGAAAGTTGAAAAAGATTCAGTCAGTTAACTCCTTTTAGTGTTTCATATGATTTTCTTTATTCCCCTATGATGCATCAACACAGGAGACCAAACTGAACAATGAAGAAATTTCCATCATAAAATGAGAAAGAAATAAACTACCAAAATAAATTCCCCCCAAAACCACAAGAAATACCAACAACTCTATACACTCAACATTTTGAATGGATTCACCGTCCTGCCATTGATGTCAATGTTCCCGAGGTACCTGCAGAATATTTCATCACATACTTCAGCTTTGACTAGAATTTGCACTGTATTGGTACAGTTCAACACTGTGACACAAAGACTGTTGAGTTATTTAATATTAAAGGGAACTGCTAAGATGCAAAGTACAACATGAAAGCTAAACCAGGGCAGCAGGCATTGCAAAGCAAACTCAATTACCAAGAGTACCAAGGAAGAGTAGAGAGACTCAAGGTCTGCTAGTAAAGCTTAGAAAGAGTCCATACTAACTGTAGGAAAATAGCAGACCATGAAAGAGAGCTGCAAGTTGAATTATCAAAGAACAATGAGTAATCAAAGATTGATACTCCTCTCTGATCTGACTCAATGCAATATACATATCACAAAAAAAAAAAGACAATATTTTTATATTCGAAAATTACGGAGCTACTTTACTCAAATAATTCTATTGGGATCCCTAAGAAGTCACATGTCCTGACAGAGAGCAAAGCTCTGAAATCTTCGTTATCTTTCTGCAGTTTCTGAAGAGAGCAGAAAGAGAGTTCCCAAGGACTTTCTACCCCCTGGTTGCAGTGTTCTGTTCTCAGAAATGATCCTATCTTGTAGCATACCAGCAAGTTCTCTATATCTTTGTGTTGGGACAACAGAAAAGTATTAACGCGTTACTCATCTCTTGCTCCACAACCCTAGCCAAGCTTAAAGAGAATGGAAAAAATCCAGTGGGTAAAGACACAAAGTTAAATAAATAAATGAGAAAAAAACAAAACAGTGTTAACAGAAGTTATCTTGAATAGGAAGGTAAAACTGATCAGGAACTGCTTGTTCTGCAGTTTAAGTAGGAACTGTGTTTCCAAAATGATCTGAGAACTTTTACAATCAGTTTTCCAAACATTGTAACTAATATAATTAAGAAAAAAAAGCTTTGGGACAAAATTGACACATCTCATGGGAAGCAAACTGCTTATAGTAAGGGATTACTTTGAGCATGAAGCCACCATGAGCTACTGTGCTCCCATTTCACATAGGAATGTCCATGCTGATTTTCTCATGTCTGTGATACAAGTGTTTGCAGCAGCAGGTCTTGCTTCTTGAATATTGTCCTTTCCCTTCAATTTTGTCTTCTGTCCTACAGAGCCAATACATTTCCCCTTAACAATTGATGCTGTCTCACCTATGAGGTGTTTCTACCCAGCTAAGTATTCCTGACAGAATAAAGCATTGGTTATTTAAGAAGTTTGCCTTTGTTGATTATATAGTATGTTGTAAGTGGTCTTCTGCATCCTGTCACATAAAGATTCATAATATTACTATTTTGGAGAAAATGAAAATAAGCCTTTACACTGTAATGAAAAAAAAACCTTTCTCCTGGAACAGCCTGATGAAACTCCACAGGGTTAATACATAAATAACAAGAGTCATCAGAAAAGTCTGGCAAGGAACCCACAATATGTTCTTGCCTGATAAGAGAAGATTGATAACCTAGATGTCTGCTGCTTTAGAAAATAATTACTCATTATCTTCAAGTGTCTGGATGGTAAGGAGCTTGAAACTCTTTCTCATACTACTCTTTGAAGCAGCTGCACTGACCTTGTGTTTAAATTGGTCCCTTTTATGTTTTCAGTTTCGTTATCTAATAATTTACTTAATGGAGCTCTTGCTCCCACGAGAGTCAGATTTCTCTAGCACGGAATTAACAAAATAAATGCAGATGCTTGTCTAAGGAACAAAGACCAAGATAGCATCTAGCCTGTCTCAAGAGATCAGGCCAATGGCCCATAAACCCCATTCACATGGGTGTTGTACCTGTACATTAGGGATCAAAGGCAGGGACATTCAGTTGTCTAACTAAAGAGCCTCCTCATTCCCGGCTGAGTATGATCAAACATGGAAAGGAAAGGAGAGAAGCTAGAAAGAAGCAGCCGAGGAATGCCATAGTCTCAGGAGACTGATACTGACTTCAACAGAGCAGCACTTGCTCCTCATGTTACAGAGTCAAAGGGTCAGAAAGGAGGAGGCTCAGAAGAACTGCTACCTTGGACTTGGAGAGGCCAAACTTCAGGCTATTTCGGAGACTGATTCACAGAGTCCCTTGGGAGACAGTACTGAAGGGCAAAGAAGTCCAGGAGGGCTAGACATTCTTCGAGTAGGAAATCTTAAAAGCTTGTTCCTGGTGTTGACAGGAACAAGTCATCACTGTATGTTAAAAGATGAGCTGGTGGGGAAGACTGCCAGCCTGGCTGAACAAAGAGCTTTGGTGGAGCTGAGGATAAAAATGAGGAGAGTTTTCCCCTCCCCTTTGGAAGAAGGGAGCTCAGGAGGACTACATGGATGTTTTGAGGTTTCAGGGAGAAAATCAGAAGGGCCAAAGCCCCGCTAGACCTTAATCTGTCTACTGCTGTAAAAGACAACAAAAATGCTTCTATAAATACAGCAGCAACAAAAAGACGGCTAGGGAGAATCTCAATCCTTTACTGGATGCAGGGGGAAACATAGTGACAGGGGATGAGAAAAAGGCAGAGGCACCTAATGCCTCCTGCACTTGGGTCGCAACAACCCCAGGCAGCACTACAGGCTGGGGGCAGAGTGCTTGGAAAGTGGTCCAGCAGAAAAGGACCTGGGGGTGCTGTTTGACAGTGGCTGAACACAAGCCAGCAGGGCCCAGGTGGCCAAGAAGGTCAAAGGCATCCTGGCCTGTCTCAGCAATAGCGTGGAAAAGGAAGTTGTCCATCCTGTCATTAAAGCAGATGAGGGAAGTTCATAAAGCCTGTAAAGTAACTGAGACAGAAGACTGAGGGCACAGAAGGGACTAACCGAGGCCCAGAGCAGGTGTGCTACCTGTTCCAATGTAAGCCAGTGTGTTGCCAAAATAAATATGGTAAATCTTGTTTCCTGGTTTTAAAAGGTAGGTATTGCCTATGTAAGCTATGATAGTATTTTATTTTAAAAAAAGGATCATATGAATGAAGAAATTATTTTTAAGGGTTTGACAAAACTAAGGAAATACTACTTGTGGTAATAACATTGCATTATCAGCTGCATGTAATAGGAAAGGTAATATTGTAGGACCAGAGGCAATGGGCAATAACTGAAACACAGGACTTTGCAGAACAGCAGGAATTGCTTTTTCACTTGTGAGGGGGACTGAGCACTGGCACAGGTTGCCCAGGGAGGTTGTAGAGTCTCCACCCTCGGAGACATTCAGAAAACCATCTGGACATGGTCCTAGGCAACTGCCTCTAGGTGGCCTTGCTTAAGCAGGGGGTTGGACCAGATGACCTCCAGAGGTCCCTGCCAACCTCAGCTCTTCCGTGATTCTATTAGTTCAGGGCAACAGGTCTTGCAATATTGCAGTGATGTCTGGCAGACAAACTGACATCAGCCTAAATTCAGCTGTCAGATACATAACACAAAGACACAGTAATAAGCAGATATCCTAATATTTCCTTTCCTCCTGAGAGGGTAATTTTATTCAGAAGGGACATAACCTTGGATGCTTGACATTGTTAAGTCGAGGACATTTTGCATATAACTTTTTACAGGCTCGGGAGATTTAATGTGTTAATAGCCAATTGACCAAGGTGAAAACTAAAAAGAACTTGCCACTTTTATTTTCACCGTCTGAGGAAAAGTACTAATGCCAGACTACATATAAAAAGATCATCATTTACAGGATCACTCTTGTAATTTTAAACCATGTAATTTTTTCAATCCAAGGCATTAAAATAAAAAAATTTATGAGGTTGCAGAAAGAACTTCTGGTTTGAAGAGTTATAGTGGGAGAGATTTCTCAATAAACAGGCAATTGTCTTCAGAATACAGCTGAGGGAGTCAGAAAGTCTCCTTTTTTCTTATTCTACATTTTTGCACAAATTTCGTTATACGCAAATTAAGTGGCAAAGAAAAATAACAGAGCTCCCAGTGAAAGTCAATACCTAATGGGAAATAAAGAGTTTGCACTGCTTCCAAAGGCATATCTCAAACCTTATTTGTTCAGGGAAAACTCCAGCTAAGATTGATGAGGAAAGTGTTTCCCTAGTTTTTTTATTTCATATTTCTAAGCAGCTTTAATATTCAAGTTCATAATAAATATAATTACAAAAAGTCTATTATTTGAAAAAAAAAAATCTAGGAGTGGCAATGAGAGGAAGCAAAGACAAACCCAATGGCCATGCTTTTCACATGTTACTCCTTCTGTCTGCAGGATGTTTAGGATACCGTGAAATTACCATAGTTAAGATTTGATGGGATAAAATGTTTTGGAAAGCAATGACTTCTCTAGAACAGAAACCCTGCCAGTCCCAGGGAGCAGATGAGCTCTGCAGAAGGTGCTAGGTGGGTGCAGTTACAGTGCTGACAAACAACCCCATTGCTGTCAGGTAGCAGCACCATGCTTGGAGTGTGTATTACTGGCAGCCACCAAGCCTGTCGGGAGGGGGACACGCAGTGACACCCTGCTGGTGCAAGGCAGCAGTTGGACCTTAAGCAAAGTGGTGCCCTGGCAGCAACACGGAAAATGTTAATTTGTCCAGTCTTTCCAAAAGACTTACACATTTGGCTTTCTCCATAGACATCACTCCAGAAGGGCCATTCTAATTTTTCATAGAAGCATCAAGTAAGCACATGAATAAAAACAAGAGATCTCTCTGAGGATATGCATGTAATTTTCCATGACAGAGATGGTTCTTCTCCTTCTGACACCAGTACCAATGTCCTCCTTATGTGATGACATCTTGATGCAGAACAGTGAGATGAACAAATGTCCATGTTTATCTGAAACAGCCTCTTCCAAAATGGGTTCTACTTTATATATAAGCTGTCAATCTTTTTCAAAACCAGAATATACACCAAAGTCAAGATATGCAGTCATAAACTATGCCAGGTTAAATTTTCACATTGAAAATATTCTTCCTCATACCTCAAAATCAGTATCCTGTTTTCTTGATAAATTTTCATTTGGATCTCTTAATGCATTTGACACTAAGAGGCTCCTTTCCTGATTTGTTACAGACCGTGGTTGGTCTAATAATAATTGCATTGACCAAATATTGCATTAGTCATTATAAAAAACTCCCAAATTTTACTTTGCAGATGGGTAATATATGTCAAGACTTTAGTCCAAAATACTTCATTTTGACATAGAAAAATTGTATGTAAATCTAAGTATGCCACACTTTTTTCTTTTATTTTGGTATTTGGCTTTAGAAGGAATTCCTGCAACTGAAGCAGTGCTAAAAATGTCCTACGGATTATGTTTCACCATGTGCATGTGTTGTATGTACCACTGAAAAACTATATTCCCTGAAATAATGAAAACTTTCAGCCTTTCTGAGCTATTAATCCTTAAAGCTACATACTGCTGCTTTCTTTTTGTGCCTGAAATTCTCCAAAGTAGTCTAGGGGATTTAGACACATATCGTCTGTTAATTCTAGTTGCAGACATTTATCTAAATCCCCTACACAACTTTTTATTTTTTAAAAATTACTCAGACTTCCTTTTATCTGCTCACTTTCTCTCTGTAATAGCACTGGCTAAGCACTGCCTGTGTTAAAAATATTACCTCTTGGCCACCCAAGAAGATTAGACAGCTTTGTACCAGAGAACCAAAAAGGGTGAAACAGCTAGGAAGGAATTATACAAGTGTGTCAACTGCACTGTATTTTTTTCCAGAAGAGATGTATCTTCAGTAGTGTGTCAGCATGCCTGGTACACTGGGTGCCTCATACAGTCTGTGATTCTTCTGGCATTAAAATAATGCTAATTGGAAAAAGCCCTCAACTGCTATTGTTATTAATATTAATAGCAACATTACTTATCTTCATACAGTTTGCTCTTCTCTCTTTCAGTCCATCATAAAGTTCTTCTTAAAAGAATTCAAGTAAAAAAAAAATTCTATTCTTCATACAATTTCTGTTAGTTGGAGGAACTAAGAAAATTTAAATTTCCCTTAGGAGTAACCTCTTTTTTTAAGAGTTTTCTATCTTTTATTTCAGTCATTTTATATCTGGACTGCGGCAGTGGAAAGGAGAGGTCAAAAGGTGGAAACATCAATGCTTATGTAATCCCCAAAGAGGATTACTCCCCTCACAAAAATGGCTAGTATGACATGTGAAATTAAGGATATTCATTCTGTGTCTGCACATCCCTTGTAATAGAATTGGTGCATCTTTAGAAAAATAGAGCAATATGAGAACAACTCAGCTTTTCCCATGGTATCAGCAGAGACAGCATTAAAGTCCAAAACAGCTTTTCTAAGCCAGCACTCGCCAAAGAGCTCTGCAAAGCCTTCCTTCCTCTCTCTGTACACTTCTGCCAACTAAAGGATGACAGGTATACAGATTTATTAGAAATGGGAGAAGGGACACCACTTGGATTTTAGTACTTCTATTAGTCCTGGCAAACATGCATGTATTGTTTTCTCATTTGGACCAGGGCTACACCCATTCCCAGATGGATAGAACACATTTATTGCGTTTCTCTGCCAGGATTACACCATCTGAAGCAGTCTACAACATGAGAATAATAAAACCGTAATGATTTTCAGGCACAGTGCTTACATAGGACAAAAATCACTGAAGAGATATTTTGTTAAATCATTTTACATTCCACTGAATGCAACAGTCAAAGACATTTTATAAGTCTGGTGGAACACAGTTTAAAAAAAAAAAACAACCATCATATGCCTTGGAAGAGCTAGTGAGTGTGCCAACCCAACTTCCAGTAGAACTTCATGGGAAAAAGAAAAAGTTTCTTTGTGTCAGTGCTAACACATTGAAATGAATGCCTAATTAAATTGGTGTTTGCATATCACATATGAATGCCCAACTGCTTAAAACCCAACAGGATACCTTCTGAGACATAACTTTGATCAGTGCCTTTCCCCATACATGACTGTTTTCATTGTAAATGAGAAAAATTCCTGCTGAGAGTTAATTTAAAATCAATGCATTATAGGTACACCACAGGATTTGACAGTTAGTACTTTCACCCAATTAAACCAGTTTACCACCAGGAAAGTTGCCCTAAGAAGTAAACAAAGTTCAATGTTATCTTGAATTTTACTGATCTGTTCTAAATTTGTAATCATTTTCTTAATTTTTTCACTCAACTTACTGCAAATAATACATGAAAGAAAAATGGATCTTTTGAATATAATTGAAAAGTAGACTTAGCTGGAATAGAGTGCCTTGATTGCACATTTCCTTACTCATATATATTTAATCATGTTGTGGATGTATTTTAATAATGTCTTATTTTTAAAGAAAGTAGATGCTAAGATTACTTTTGCTGGTGTCACATCATTTATATCTTGCTCTGCTGTGCCCTGGCCTCTCCTAAAGGGCAGAATGTCAACCAGTTTCTGCAGTGACTGAACAATATGGTTTCATTTGATTGCCACTGGTGGCATTTCTGGCTCATTTTTTGTGGCTCTGTCACCCAGGTTCATAAAGAACTGCTTCTCCTCATTTGGATGTTGGTTTTCAGTGGCAATTTTTCATACTTGACTTGACCGATGTGATCTTCGCTGCTGTATACTGACATTTGCTATGATATGACTACCTGGGACTTGAAATACTATCTCAAATTTGACTGCAGTGAGTTCTGTGAAAACAGAAGGTTATTCCACTACCAGAAGCAATTAGATGCATTTACATCACCAACCTGCTGTCAGCTGTAGGGTGGTTTCAGAACTGAAGAGGAAATACCTATTGGGTTGATATTCATTCCTACCTTCCAACTCCCAGCAGCCAAGTTCTGCAGTGCCCCTGCTGCTCCCTCCAGCGTGTCTGGATTTGAGCACTCAGAAAGAAGTGTGAGGTAGGGTTTGACTATTGAAGGGTGCCACAGCATCTGGATTCCTTTGGGTGGTTCTGCACAGTCTGGGAGAGGTCCTACGCCATCCCACTGTTGAAAAGCACAAATCAGATTGTCAGCAAGGAACAGTGAAACACACTTGAGAATTGCCTCAGTTGAAACTATAACATCTATGAAGGCATCTGCCCATAAACAGATGTTCTCAATTTTTGCACATCATGTGATTCTTCGTAGAGGAATCATATTTCCCACTCAAAATTCCTTATAGACGAGCTATAAGATTGGCAGAAATCCCAATGTTTTAGCTAGCTGACGTAACAAAAACACTTATCACTGCATGTATTTTTTTGTATGGGAACAGAAGCCCAATGAACGTATCTTAAGAGGCAAATCCAGAACTTGCATGGGGAGAAGAGAGTATCTTACATCCTGCTCAGTTCTCCACATTCTCTCTCTTCTCATGAGAGGAAAAACAACACAGAATGCTACTGTGTAAAACGAAATCATTCAAGACCATAAGCCCTCCATCCCATGAAAGGCCCAAGTGTGACAAGTCTTCCTCAACTGCACAACTGCTGGCTTCTCACAATGAGTGCAGGAGGTATTCAGCCAGCCAGCCAGCTGCGCAGTCTGAGACTCCAGTGCCATCGGTAGAACCAGCTCTCACAAAACACATTGTTTCTCTCATCACATACGGAGTTTTGCCATGGAAAACAACCCAAATCTGATATCCAAAATGTGCAATATTTAAACCTGGACAAAGGGTAGGTTATTGCACAAAGCCCACTCTTACCAGAAAGAAATACTTTATTCCAGGAGGACAGGGATTCTCCTCTCCAGTGGAGCAGACAACACTTGTACCTACGTATGAAACATCTCAAAGGAAAATACACAGACTTTCTTTTCGCCTTTTAAACAAAAGCAAGATGTGGAATGCACTTTCAACAAAATTTTAAATGGAAATCTACTTATATATTTATTGTATATTTTATTTTGTTTTGTACCGATAAAGGGATTTAAACAATCCATGGCATTAGTGCCACTGTTAGGAACAAGGCTTAACTTTTTTATAAAATATTTTTCTAACACCTCTGACCTGTCCACATTGCATACTACAATAAAAAGTAAACCTTTTAGTGCCTTGGGTTAGAGATTACTGTGTGTATATAAATTAAAAAAAATCTGTACCAAACATTAAACATCTACTAGACATATAAACATAGTGTAAGTCAAATTAACTCCCATTTCAAATCTGCAACAGTTAATTTAACTAGTTATAAGTGCACAGTAATACTTGCACTGGGAAAGACCTAGAATCTCTTGTTTTCAGGAAGTATCAATCATAATTTTATTTACACTAACCTTAAAAATAAAATACATATATTTTAAGGGACAATCAATCAAGTCTTCCCTAATAACAACAAGGTTTTGTGTGATTACTGCCTTTGAGAATGAAAACCACTATTTTTTTCTAAATTAAAGCAGAACAAACACCAAAGTCGAAAGCTAGAGGGACCATTTAATACACATGAGCAGCTACTGAAAACCAGAAAGCTGCTCAGACATGAAACTCGCTACATTGGACAAGTATTATCACAGTTTAAAAGAACTGGCATAGCAATACAGAGTGATGGTTCAGAAACTAGAGGAAAAATGCCTTCTGGAGAAACAATGCCTTCAAATGACACTATTATAGGGCTGCGCCTTTGAAATTTTTAATACATTTCTGCCTTTAAACCAATAGATTGTTTTCACTGCATGTGACTCAGTTCTCCTTTTTCCTCCTTATAAAACACCAGCCTTGCCAGAAATGAGTTCTTTTCAGTTCATAAAAAATACATTAAAGCCTACTTCTTATTTTAACTCTCAGAATTCAATCACTCACTCTGTCAGATTTTTTTTGAAAACAAATGAGAGACATATCTTATGGGTCAAATCTGACCTCACACCATATTTAGGCTTTGTACCTTAGTAAGGCCACTAATGAATGACTTGTGATGTCCAAGGGCACCAATTCAGGTCTTCACTTGTCTCATTCCAACTTGCACAAATTATGCATCATGCAACTGAAGAGTGTTTGCACGGGGTATTTGCTATATTATTTCAAAGAAAATGTACACGAAACGCATCAAATGTATCAGATCTACCCATATGAGGGGGTATATGCCTATGTGGGGGTATAATTTTTTTTAAGCGCAGCTATTTACACTCTTATGATCCCAAGGACTACTAAAAATCAGCTGATATAAATAGAGCCCTATATACATGCTCATGCTGTGCTGGTACATATAAAACACTAGAAATGATCTAGCAGATAAATTAATATTTAATGTTGTTTTGCCATTCTGCCCAGTAGTGAGAAAACATTAAAAAAAAAAAGAAAAAAGGTGACAAATTACTGCATTTCTCTGCCCTTCTTGCAACTCACTTTTAGCATGATTGCATTAATTTATCACCAACTGTGAGGGAAGACCTTTTTCTCAAGACACTGTGATGCTTCAGAGTCCATGTAACAATGATGAACATCTTCAGTACCACACACGCACGTGCAGTGAAGGCACAGGAACCTCAGTGACCCTGGAAAATGTGCTGCACTGCTCTTCAGAGGAGGCGTGTGTGCCCAGAGCAGCTGACGGGCTGCACAGGGAGGGTGTCACTGTCCACCATGCCCTGCTGGTTTTGGCTGGGGTAGAGTTAATTACCTTCACAGTAGTTGGTATGGGGCCATGATCTGGATTTGTGCTGGAAACAGTGTTGATAACTCAGGGATGTTTTAGTCACTGCTGAGTAGTACTGACAACAGCCTTTTCTGCTCCTCACCCACCCCACCAGCAAGGAAAATGGGGATGCACAGAGTTGGGAGGGAATACAGTCAGGACAGCTGACTCCAGCTGACCAAGGGGACATTCCACACCACATGGTGTCATGCTCAGACTATAAAGCTGGGGGAAGAAGAAGGAAGGGAGGACATTTGTAACGATAGGGTTTGTTTATCCGAATCATTGTTACACATGATGGAGCCCTGCTTTCCAGCGGATGGCTGAACACGGGAAGTGTTCATACCTGCACATGGGAAGTGGTGAATGAATTCCTTGCTTTGCTTTGCCTGCATGTGGGGCTTTTGCTTTCCCCATTAAAGTGTTTCTACCTCAGCCCACGCGTTTTCTCACTTTTACTCTTTTTCGCCCCCACCCCACTGAGCGAGCGGCTGTGTGGGTTTAGTTGCTGACTGGGGTTGAACCACGACACCTGCTGTGCCTGTGGCAGCCTCTTCACTGAGGGGCTTGGTCGCTTCTGGTGCCTTTTGTGTAGCTGAGACCAGCACCTGATGCTGTACAGCCCCACTGTCGCAGGGCAGGCAGAACTAACACAGGTAAGCAAACATGCTCTTGCAAAGGTGATTTGCCCAATCTTCATTAATTTATTTTGTATTATATAAATATCAACTGCCTGAGCAAAATAAGTATTTTTCCCCAAGTGGTATTAGAGTAGTGGTTAAGGCATGGCAGAAGTTGCTTTGCAGTTTGCATTGCTAAGTATTAATGAGCTGAGGCAGCATCCTCACCCAGTAAACACCCATATCCAGTAAATTACTGGAAGAGCTACTGCACTGTTGCAGCCCATCAGGAATGATCAGGAAGGTCTATTTGAGATAGACTGGGGCTGCAGTAGGAGCCTCTGAAAAACGGGATGACATGGGATTACTCTTCCTAGCTTATACTAAGGAGGAAAAAAAAAGTCATAAACAAATATTCCTTCCAGGATTCCCTCCTTCAGCTGAAATTACCCACATATATTGTGGTTGAAGCTGACAAACTGCTTGTTACGTGGGTGAGATACAAATCTCTCATTTCCTGAGACTGGTGCAAAGAAAGGATGAAAGTCAAGAAAAATAAAAAGCCAAATACCAAGATGTTTTAAGAACAACAGACTTTTGATAGTAAAGAGTAAGAGTACTCTACTAAAATTTCCAAATTTTCATATTAGTAAGGAACTCTGGGAGGAGAAAAAGATCACTCATCGAAATGCTCGCCTGTGCCACACAACACCTATCACCTATCACCACCTTTCTCGTTTTAATGAAATTAAGTACATATTTACAATTGTGACAACTCTGTAGCCATGCTCCTTGAAGCAGCAGGGACAAAATACATGAGTAATTACACAGTGCTCACCAAAACAATTTCTGAAATGCCAAAGACTTTTAAACTAACAGGCCCGCTGAAAAGACACTGGTATCTCATCCTGCATGTCTCAGTGGCTGTGACAGTCTCTGCCAGCTGTCCCAAGACATGTCTGTCCAATAACCTCTTTTGGACACCTTTGTCCAAGAGGTGCATTGGCCAATGCTGTCAAGAGCCGAAGCTGAAAATTCAGCAACAAAAATTCACCAAAGTCACAGAGCTTCATTTCAGGGATGACGAGAATACCTGCAGCTGATACAAAGGAGGAAGGAATACTACTATATACATGAAATCAAACTTCAGTGTAGACATCCAGGCCTAAATAAAAGTGGTCAATATAAATGCCAGGTGTCAACTGACACAGAGACTACAGGAGCATGGTGGGAGAGAGCAGAACTCATTGTATAAATAATGGTACCATTCCCACTTTGATGCAACAACATTTACAATTATAGGAAAGGTGTTTGAAATGCTTTCAAAACATTTCAGTGTATTGAAACATTATAATTAATCTCAGATATTAATAAATCTAAATTGTACTTTAGATTATACATTACACTCTTAAAGTAATTGTCAATAACTTTATTCAACTTTTTAATAATATGCTTACCTAAGAAAAAAAATATTAATTCAGTTTATGTATTTTGTCTTTGCTTAAAACCAGACCCCTCCCAAATGAAGGGGGATGGAGTTAAACCCAGGGAAAACAGTCCTTGGCCCATCACTACATGTCCTTCTCCTCTCCACAGAAAGCTGAAGCTAACTGGCTTTGCAGTATATTCCACAAATTGACAAATACAAATTATATTTAATAACCCTGCAGCTTTGACTTTGAAAACAAATTTGCCATACATGACAGTGAGTGGCTCACAGAGTATCTGGGAAGATGCTGCATATGCAAGCTAGAAAGGAGAAATGGTTTTCAAATCTGTTATCCTTACAGATAAGGAATCGCTCAAGAGAGTTGATTCTTGCTGTTCAACATTTGGCATAACCACCTTGTGCAAGACAACCAAGCAACAAGTGGAAATGATATTCTTTCTGAGCAAGGATGTATTGGCAACACAGCCTTTCATCCCTAATCTCAGTTCAAATTATTGGTTAAACCCGGGAGCTGCCAGCATTTCTCTGTATCTGTGCTTATTAGCTTGGTATTATTGGCTTGGCTTAGTAGAGTATTGAAGAATACTTGGTAAAGTAGTGGTCTCACCAGAGGAAAAGACATATCTGGCAGGTTTATTTTTTATGCTTTTTGAAATATTATGGCCTTAAACCTGCTATTTCACCTAGACAGAAGAATTTATAGGCCATTTAGTGAGCATGCTAAAGAGGTGTGCCAGTCAATTCGTAATGATATATATCTTGAAATGTTGCTGTTATACCTTAAGGCTCCTGACAGAAGGTGAAAAAGAAGGTCAGGCTCATTTCAGAAGTGTCACTTTCAATCAAAAAACAGACTTTGGGCTAGATTCTGGTTTGACAAGAATGATCACAGATGGGGAACTCGAGAGGAGCATGAAGCCAAGAAATCAACCTGTTTTTCTTAGGGAAGAAAGGAAAAGAAATGAAATAGCGCCACATGTATACATAATGGGCTGCATAACAAGAAATAAAATAAGGATTAATGACAACTCCCTGGCGTTTTTTTACTGAAATTGGACCATACACCTGATTTGCCCTAACTGCTTTCTGTCATAATCCTTGTTTCTTGTACAGCTCAAAGAATAAACCTGTTGGTAGCAGTGAGCATGCCAGCAGCATGAACAACAAACAACATTTTCAGCAGTGGAAGGATCAGTTTCTATCTTAAGGGTGACACAATACAAGGCAGAGAGGCTGAAGTCTACAAGGTCCTAGTTGGAGATGTAGGGCTCTGTGGCTGGAGAGCTTATTGGGGTGAGGGTTCAGTACCAGCTGATCACAGGTAAGCAGCAGAGAAAAACTAACAAACACCATTGACAGAGAATTACAGTCCTAAAGGTTTGAGACAGAAGTCAGGTGAGTCTCATTTATCTTTCCTGAGGCCTTAACAGAAGTTTTGCTTTCTGTGTTTCCACAGATAAAACCAATGCTATAACTAGATTTTATCACAAACCTTCAGAAGGTTTGGGCCTGTTCTAACGTTCAATATGTGTGACAAAGCAGATACCTCAGAAACCTCTCTCAGCTCTGGTGAAGTGATTGTGGGCTCTTTTAACACCACCCACCTTTATTCTGAAATGAGAACACGTGTTTCCTGTAATCTTAAGGGAACTCCTTAAGTAAAGTAATTTGAAAGGTGTCAGTAGACCTATGATCCGAACAAAGACACATCTCTTACTTGATTTCAAGATGTACAGAAGTTGCCATTGGTAAAGACGACTGATGTCATGAATAAAAAACAAACTCCAGTTTCTTCTTGAAAGACCTTTGAAAGAAGCCACATTTTATACTATCACTCAATTCTGTTCTTCCCTTCAAGTAACTTACATGTGACTACAACCGAAACATAACTTAGAAAAATTGACATACTTTCTTCCTAAATCATAAACCAAAGAAATTAACTTCTACTTTCATTATAGAGAAAACCCATGAGAAAGTGACTTTAATATCACGTTTCTCCTGTTTTATGGTTTAAGAAACAAACTCCCCAGCTCTGTGACAGATTTTTTTAAGTATGGAAAACTGCAGCTTCATCCATATCCTTGGACTAAAATGATACATCTGTTTTTCTTTTTCAACTACAATAGTTTTGCTACTACTTTTTTTTTACTAACACTTTCATCCAAAAATTAAAAACTACCTCATAAATGCATAAGTGGAGTTTAAGAAAATACACATAATAATGAAGAAACTAAGTTACAGCAAGAGTGTAAGAAAAAAAAAATTGCGTTCACTAAAATATAACGTTTTTTCCTGCACACCATTTTGTAAATCTTATCCTCTGAGGAAGACTGAAACAGCAATTTTGTTATTCAAAAACTCCATGCACTGCCAAAAAAAAGGAAAAATATCTATACCCTCAACACGTATTTTCTGGGGATGTAAAATGTAGCAACCACAGACAGGATACTACTCCCCTGTACTGAGGTGTCACAACTGACAGAAATGTGCCTGTGCCCTGTGTTTTGCCTGAAAAGGTAAAACTTTCAAGTATTAAAGGAACCATGGAGACAAAGAAGCAGAAAAAATATATCTTTTTACACAATTGGACAATTGTGTCCACACTGGACAAGCGCTTCTGAACATACTTCTGTACTTATTTTTGCAAAGTAAATGGACAAAAAGTTACATTTACCCTTATCACAGTTTGAGTTGTTTTATGCTATTAATATAAATGTGGTTGCATGAAAAATATTGTTTTTCTTTTCCATTTTTGAGGGTAACTTGGAAGAGATGTTTCTGGCATGGTGATCTTGCTGCCATTGTTTTTAGTGGCACTCTAGTTAACTTGATAATATATTAATTTGATAATATACTTCAAATCATTTGGTGTGTTCAACAACAGTTGAGGATTATGGGGTAAAAATAAGCTGCAGAGGGCTCACAAGGCTCCCTTAAAATTCCTGAACTGAATAATATCCACATGTGAGAACTTCAATATGGCAAGATGAAGTAGGATGTCCAGATTTAAAGGAAATTGGATAAAAGATGGAAACATCTTTATAAAAACGTTTCTAATACTTGTCATGCAAAGCAGTCCTGTGCAACACAGAATCAGTTCTGGAAATAGTAAATTTATGTCCTTGCCACAGAAAAGCCTAGTGGTCATAAACCTGAAAATATGTGTGTGGTTTTATTATTCTTTGGATTAAAAAATTATATAAAACTCTTTCATTAGGCAAACACAAATGGCTCTGAGGAGACCTGTACTACGTAACATGCTGACAATGAGCGCTTGCAGAAATAGACAAAAAATATCTAAGAGCAGGCAAAAGCATGTACATTGTAAAGATAATCGGCCAAAAGAGCTCAGTTTTTGTCCTGGAGGAGCAAAAAAATGTTTTTCAGGGAACCATTTAAGTACAGAGAAGCCCTATGTGAATATTTAAAGAGTCAACAGTACAGAGTTAAAAGTATGAATCTGAGATCCAAAAGTCACAGAAAAAATGTAAGAGGAAGACTTAAAAAAGACTTCAGATAGAGAGTGTGTGTGCATGTGTTAGTAAACAGAGCATCAAAGAGCAAGCCAAGTTGCAGTGTGACGCATTCATATCCAGACATGCTATTTTTTGCTCCTGCACTTTGAGTAACAGCAAGCACAGTGTGTGAGAACTGTTAATTCAGTAACAGGGACGATGACTACTTTATGGGGTAAAATTAGTTTGCTTTGACACTTTTAATCTCACTGTAGCCTAATACAGGAATCCCAACAAAAGGCCATAATAAATTCAAGTTATCTGACGATGGGGTGTTTAACCACAAGAGTAGGTGAAACTAAAGTCTTACTAGTCATGAGTGCTGCATTTTTCCGTATCCAACTTTTAGCTTAGTAATGTTGCTATAACTTTTCCACATTAACACAATTTGACCTTATGAACTCAGGAATATTTTCAGTACAGTTTACATCATTTATTCAAATAGCCTGTGCACTTAATTGCTTACTCATATAAATATTTTCTTTGAGCAATCTGAAACAGAAATAAACTACAATGCAAAAAAGTGACTAAGTGTAGGAAGAGGTGGAAAACTTACTGCTGCCAGCACAGGCTGTCTGAAAAAGCCTATAAATCAGTAGCCATTCTTATTGCTATTTACTCTGTGTACTGATATAACAGTGTCCTTCACTGCAATATAATTGTCAGTATACTCCAAATTATAAGTTCTTAATGGGATAAAAAAGGAGATAAAGACACTTAAAAAATCAACCCATCCAAAATGATAACCTGTCAAATAACTTGAGGAAGCAATAAAGACTTTGCTTTTCAATTCTTCTTTGGTAACAACATTAAATATATCAAAATATGAATGTTTTTTTTAACATTTATTCATATTGCTTGATTCAGTCCTGTACAGTTTTCTCTCAACATGTAGAGGCACAGTGTAAGACTAATGTTGAAGCAAGTGAGTGTATATATATATGCCTGACGTTTGTTTGCATCAAAGGCTTTCTGCACACATGTAGCTCTGTGGAAGTACAGTGTAAAGTACATGCAGATCACACTTTTCATTAGAAATGGCTTCCTTTCAAAGAGCATTTTATGGTATTTATGGCATTCACAGTGTACCCATGGCTACAGTTTCCAGGTGCACCACATAATGTACAACTTTCTCAAGCACACATATTTCCTTACTCCAAAGCCATATTCTGCTTTAAGCTCTCAGCTAATTAACAAGGGCAACAGTTTTGTATATTCTGCGTCACGCATTTAATTTCTAATACAGTGCGTTAATTATTTATATTTTACATGATGGGCACTTCAACTACTCGCAACGCAGCTGTAAATAACTTTCATTACCTGATCTTGTGATTTCTTTTTCTTCTTCTTCTTCCCCCAGCACCCTGAACTCTCTGCGTCTTTTCCATTGGCATCACCACAGAGTAATCCATCAAGTTCATCTGTTCCCATCTGCTGTCCCTGAGATGTTTCTGCAGCTAGCCTGTATGAGAGGTTCCTCAAAATGCACACACAGTTTTCAACGGTCTGAAAAGTATGACAAAAAGAAAAATACAGAAGACAAAACCAGAAAAAGATTAAAATCCTCCCCTTGCTCACTCTGAATACAAAGCAGAAGGAATTTCATCTATCTTTGCACATGCATTTTCCCAGCACAATTCTTATGTGCACCTTTCTGAGTGCTCCCCAGGTAATCACAGCTAAAGAGATTCAGACGTTTTTATGGTAACAAATCAGTAGTCTGGACAATACTTTTCTGGGGGTTTTTTTATTGTCATTCTGAATTTCACACTGGAGCCCCATGTGAAACAGATGTTGAGGTAAAAAGTGATCAAGAGAACCTGAACACTCTGAATGTCAGCAAACTCCCATCTCAGTGAACAGAAAATGCTACAAAGAGAAAATGGCAATAGATTCTGGGTTTTGTGCTTTCAAAACCAGAAATAACCTTTTTTTCTGGCAAAAATTCTATGTAAATTACCATAAAATTGGGATCTGAGTTCCATTTCACAAGTAGCATGAACAGATGATGTTTCTCCAGTCCCAGAAGCAGGACTAGAAATCTCTCTTGCTGCTTTTACTGCTTCTAGCCAGGCTGCAGACAGATACCTTGTGTGCAGCCTTTCCCTTTCATCCATTTATCCCCCTAATAGGCTGTGCCTTCTGCAGAAGATGCAAGTAGGAATCCATAAATGGATGAAACCCAGTGGAGGAAAATTCACCTGTAATTCAATCTAATTTCTGCAAGTCTAAAAGAAGTTCAGTTTAGACATGAAACCTACTCATTTAGTTGGTTCAATTTGGTTTGATTATCCCTAATACGAAGGATATGAGCTTAGTTTTCTGCACACAAGGAAAGCATGGTTAAAAAAGCCATTCTCTATCTATTTATATTTATTTCAACTGTTCCTAATGCTCCATGGAGATAAAAAGCAATAGCCACTACATCCCAGCTCTTTTGCTCCATTAACCCAGAATGGAATGACTGTGAGGCTTTCAGCTGTCTTGTTCTGCCATATTCACCAGGCAAACAGATGTGGCTTCGTTTACTTCCATGTACTGCATGAGCTTCTGCCAGGTATGCATTCAGCACACATTTTTTGTGATGACACAAAGTTCCAGAGGCGGTATCAAATTCAGGTTAATCTACATGGGAGTATTTATTTATTTTTTAACATAGATGAAATGTCCCAATTTTGAAATACACTTGTAGTAATTTGAAATGTCTGCTAAATAGATAAACACATGTAGAAATATGTATGCATGTGTCTGTGTCTGAAAAGTGTTCTTAGTGCACCTTTCATAGCTGAAAGCTTTGCAAACATCACAGTGACCATAAGTATTTTTTAAAGTTTGCTGCCTCCTTTTTAACATTTTTTTTTTAACATTACGATACATGGATTTAATTCACTTTTGATACAGTATGCTGAAGCTGAAGCTTTGCATTCGTTGATTAGGATCCTAAACTTTAATCTTCCTTTCACAAATCATAGTTTTTGCATTTAAAATTCTCATTTTGTGGAAAACATAAGCTGAGTCCATCACGAGGATAATGTGACCTTAAACTAAAAACTGATACGCAAACTTCCAAGACTCAAATGCAACCAACACCTTCTCTACGAAGGTGAACTCCTACAAACCAAGAAAGCTGGTTCTAACCACACAGCTGGACAGACTTCACTGCTCCTTGACTTTCAAGGATCCTCATATTCCTTATGCTGTTTCCAGTTTCATCGGAAGAGGGCTAAGTATAAGTTCACTAGTTTTTCTACTCTAGCTGTTTTTAACCTACTCTGAAGCTAATGAAGTTAAAAACACCCCTCTGCTTGGGGGCTGCTCTGCAGATCGTGTCTGGGTGGGGTAGTGGGGGCTGGCAACAGCCAAGTTTGCCCCAAACCCTGCTGCCAGGTGGGTGCCTGCCTTGTGGGTGGGTGTCCTCCAAGCATCCCTCTACTAAACTTATACTAATGGAAAATTGATTACAGGCTAATGGGGTTGTGGGATTTTTTGGGTGTTTTGAGGGTTGTTTTTTTCTTTTTTGGTTTCTTTTTAAAAAAACCAAAGCCATGCTGTTAGCCCAGCACCTCATGCTATGAACCTCTCTTAACTCCTCTCTCCATCCCTTGAATTCACAGGCAAATTTCCTATTTGATTCAGGTAGTGACCAGAGACTCCTGGAGGTTATTCCTCTCAAATCTATAAACCCATCGGGGTCCACGGACAACTCTGTGAAGTAGTATTAGGAAATACAAACCCAGTGGGCTTTAAAACCTTGCTGCATAAAAGGCTGCTCTCCTGCAATTCCTGGGGGGTTGCAAATGGACCAAGGTTGCCCTAGAGCAGCAACTGTAATTAATTTAGCATCGTATACTGAAAGCAAAATAAACTGGCCTTTTTCTTCTTCTCTGGAATACTTTAATGCATTACAAATCTTCAATTTGTAAATGCTTGGAGTCTTTTTAATTAGGGAGTGCCTTTCACCTCTGGAGAAGCTTGTTCATATCCTAGTATTTTAAGAGAAGTAAAGTTGACATAATGAGGCATCTTAACACAGTTGTTATTGAAAGCATTCATTGATCCTCTTCAAAGAAGAAATAATGTTGGTTTTACTGCAAAACTGCCTATTAACCGCCCAATTTTTTTTCGCTGGTTTGCCTTCTAAGCCTACCTCACTCTTATTAGCTCTCTTACTGGGTACTGAAAATAAATTTTAAGGTAAAACTGGCAGAGCAATGTAAGGAACTTTACATGGAATATGATATATTTGCTCTTCTTAAACCAGTATCATATTTTCTACTTCAATAATTCAATTGAAAGGATGACATGCTTACCTGTGCATACTACACAGGTAGACACAAATACAATGCTTGGCACACTAAAATAAACAGCTCAGCAGAAAAAAAAGGAAAAGATGGGCTAAATTATGCTTTGCTAAGACATTCCTCACAATGCATTAAAAAAAAAAAAAAAAGAAAAAACTGTCTCTTTGTAGTCCCCATTTACCCTGAATACCTGGATTTGCTGCTGAAAAGACAAAGATGACAAACCTTACTATCAATTTCACTGCTCCCCAGAGCAGACTGGATCACGTACAGCAATGCATCTGTCAGGCCATCACACTCCCTCATTCTTCTGCGGGCCTCCTCTCCAGCAGAGCTGACATTCCTGCAAGGCAACACAAGGGTCACTATCTCCACAGCTCCCGGCCCACCGCCCCGCCTGAAACCTCGCAGGTCACATACGGATAAAACACACGTTTTCTTTCCTCCTTTCATCAGTTCAGAGCTGTGAATAATGGAGACAGCTGCGAATGAGCTCAGGAAATGTAACGCAGAGGGGAACAAATGGAAGACATCAGGTCCTCCACAGGATGGGGCTGAGTGGCCAAGCAGCATGCGCCCACCTGCATGGGGAGACTCATGGCCCACTAAAATTTGGAGAAGGGCTGATAATCTTTCTTTTCTTTCTTTGAATTTCTCTCTCTTTCTTTCTTTCTCTCTCTTTATTTATTTATTTCTTTCTTTCTTTCTCGAAAGCATTTTTAAAATGTGCATATGTACATACAAATCAGGATTTAAAAAGTCTAGAGGTTTTGCCAAATATATCTCTTGGGAATTGAAGAGCCCAGTAGATAGGGCTCTTAACCTGAGAGAAAAATATTATCAGAGCATAATATAAAACACCTGCTGTTGCTTGCTTCTCATTTTACATGAGTGTTTCCTTTTCTATTTCATTTTGAGAGAACGTTAATGCCTCAATCTTGTCTTTACGCAGTTATAAGTTGTTTTACATTGCAAAACTTAAGGCCTCGGATTATTCTAATAATATTGTAATACTTGTGTTCCTTGGACGGGGCCAGAGGGTCTTCTGAACACATTTATATAAATCTAATTAAAACAAAATTTACTGCATAACATAATGTGTCATAAACTTCAAAGTATTGATACACAAAGAAACAAATATGTATGAATGAGCATATACAAACAGAATGTATATTGCTAACATTAAGTCTCCCAGGGAAAACTGCATTCAAATTTGCATAGCAGGTTTGATTTGGAAATGGGTGAATTAGCAATCTCAAGAATGGGATAAAACTTTCCACATAGTCTCCTTCAGTACGGGAAGACAACCCTTTGCTGAAGTGGCCCATCTGTAGCTCTTCTCTCCCTACTACTGAAGTTTATACAAAGGAAGAACATAAAACAACACACACAACAGACCTATGTATTTATTGCCAATGTGTGGAAATGGAAGGGAGGACATTGGCCCTTGAATTTTGGAAGAAGGCAAGGCACTTTCTATCTTTTATGCCATTTTCAATGACCTTTGCATTAAAGATGGAAAAAGAACAGGAATCCTGGGGTGGGGGGTGGGGGGGGTAAGAGTTTCAGATGGAGGAAGATGAGAGGGATAGGTTTCCTTTCAATTCTTTCTCTGCTCTACCTACTTCATCCTGTTCTGCCTCCTTATTATCTAAAAAAAAAGAAAGCATTTCCATTCCCCCAAAGCAACAAAGAGTCTTATAACTGCACAATCCCCCAGTCCCTCCAGTGCAGATCCCTAATTGACTGTACCCCCTAAACATACATGATTTACCATCTATACTTGCATCCCCACACAGTCCTAATTAGTGCTGCTCTCCCACACAAACTGGCCCACATAATTCAATACTGTTCCCTTCACCTCAGCAGACAGCTTGACAGAAAAGATACAGCCCTGGAGCACTGGAATGAATTCTTGTTATCTCTCTAGCAAACAAATTCATTCTCCTTGAGCCCCCTCAGTTTTTGCCACATTACACATCAGAAGTCTGTCCTTCATAACAGCTTGCAAGTTTTGTGTTGTCCAGTTCCTCTGGTCCCTGAACTCCATGCCTCTTCCCCCATCTCTCTGCTGCTATGGGAGCAGCAGGTGAGGGGTTTTCCTCCAGTTCACAGGGAGACCTTCTGTCATCTAGGAAGTAGGGTCTGGAGAATATTAACTGGAAAAACTCTCTCCCTTTGAAGCAATGGAAACTTCTGACTTACCTTTGTGTGGCAGAAATAAGAAGGTAAAAGTACAGAGCATGGTTTTCCCCAAACAGTGCATGTGCCCCATATTTGCAGGGCTGCAGACTCCACCTAAAGTAGACTAGACTATCCCCTTTTAAAGGCAACAGCTCCACTGAAATTCTGAAAGGGCAAAACATGTAAGAAAAGCAGAATCACGGACTGGAAAAGTGCATTGTGGGGTATACACTGAGGACAAAAAGGATTATTTGACTTCTATCTTAAATTTTATTCTCTTACCCTCTAGGAAGATAAAGACAGAGGCAGGCAGATAAATACAGTTAGACAGAGGGTGTTGAGGCACTGGAGCAGGTTACCCAAAGAAGTTGTGGTTGCCCCATTCCCTGGTAGTGTTCAAGGCCAGGCTGGAGGGGACTTTGAGCAACCTGGTCTAGTGAAAGGTGTCGCTTTCCATGGTAGGGTGTTAAAGTTCAATAGTCTTTAAGATGCCTTCCAACCCAAACCATTTTATGATCCTATGACTCTGTGATGAAGAAACAGAGTTGTAGCCAGCCCTACAAGAGTAACTGCACAAGTTATACTATGAGGATGCTGAGGAAGAGTTCTCAGCACAGCTTTGCACTTTTCTTTGCACCACTATAAAAAAAAAAAGCTGAAATATTCCTGAATCCTTTTAAACAAAGATAGATCGTACAGTCTCTACTAAAATAACGTGTCCAGGCTTCTTTATTTTCTGCACTTAGATATACTGAGTGCAAGCTTTCAAAATAGACTGATTTAGACACCAGTAGAAACAGAGAGATATATTCTTCCTGATCTTCCCATTGAGGTGATTTTTCCTTCTCTCTATCATGGCCAAATGCACGTCACCTTGACTGTCCAGAGCCTGCAGAGACTGTCAGCCTCTCAGTTCCTCTCCAAGTTCATAAGAAACTCCTCCTCACCAAGACAGCAATGTAGACAACCTTATAGTCCCTGAGCTGTGAGCTGTCTGCCTCGTTCACTTCCAGCAAACAAAGATTATGAGGCCTTTACACAAAGCAATACAGACACACCAGGGGCACATCCTGCACAGACAATGCATTTCCTTGCTCTGTGTGGAGGAGCTGTCGAGTTGGGTTCTTCTGTTTATCATCCTTCCCCATTATGCTCCAGTTGCGCCTGAAATCAAGAGGTGGATATTCTGAATTCCCATGACTGCCTTTCCTTTTCTTACAAAAGTTGCTGTTTACTCTCTGCATTGACTTGTAGCTACTACAGCCCTCATGGTGCAATTATTTACATGGGAAATAGCTTCAAAACCAAGACAAATCCAAACCTTGCATCAACATTTTGGCAGAAACAATCAGTTGATTATTTAAAAAGAAATAAATCCCATTATCCAGCAGCCTCATGTCACCTCTACCTAAGTAATCACTGTTAACTGAGATCCTTCACAGAGGGTCTCTAATATCACCATGTTCAGGCTATGTAGTTCTGCAAAAGAGAAGCAAGTTCCAGATTGCATGAGCTGCCAAAGGAAACACGCTGCCATGTTAATTTTATTTCTCACTGTTAGCTTGAACATGCTGTATCTGTCAGTATGACAGGGAGTAAGACATGATTTGTCATTTGTGAATTTAGAGGTCACTGTGCAGATGTTAAATTGGAGCATTAGTAGTATCTCCTGTTGGCAAGATGTCCCACTAAGTTAGTGCATATTTCTCCGGTGTCATTTTTCAAACAGGTGAAACCATGTTTTCTGGATGCTTTAAAGGATGTGGAGATATGATACACAAGTTCACAGGGAAAAAATACTTTTCCATTGTAAATGCAGCCCAGCTTGATCACCCGGTATACTTTGATTCTTTGTGTAACCTCTGTTCATGGTATATGTGAGCTATAGGCTGCCGTTTTGAATCTAATAGGGCAAGGAGTCCTTTAGCCTGCCATAAACCAGTAAAATGAATTTCAAATACAGTCCAGTCATGCAGGAATACCAAGAATACAGAGTGATGAAAAATAACTCTCAGTTTAGTCAGAAAGACTCAGACCTCTAAAACCCTGCTAATGTAAACAGCTTTTTCTTAAGAGAGGAACACTAGGAACAGATAGTGCAAGAGCTCAGACCCATGGCTCATCAAACTGCTTTTCTGAACAAATGGCAGACTGACTTTGCTAAACACCTAGGAATGGGAAGAGAACTGAAATAATCCAGCTTCAGTTTCATAGGAAAATGTGCCAACTATTACCTGACACCTAACAGCAGGCATGATCCTCCACCTAGGGTGTCTCAATCCAAGGCTCTAGGGATATGAAGGGTGTGGTATAAAGGGGTGCACTCTGCAACACGAACCTGACTCCTGTCAACCCTGGCACTTGCATCAGTTATTCAAAGCAATTGTTAGGCTTTGAGGTAGGGGAAGATGGGTGGTGCCAAGCAATTTCTTTCTGCTTTAGGGTCATTTTCCATACACTCATACAAACTGTGGGAAGTTCAGAGCAATGTCCTTATGATTCCAGGATAACTAAATTCATTTGCTTTATACAGGGAAGGGACATTGATTTCTATGGAAAGATCATCCAGAAAGCCAGTGTGCTGAGACATGACCTCTGGACATGGGAATATTTAGCAAGCTGTTGACATTACTCCTAGGGGCAGTTTTACCTATTTCAAAGACAGAATTAAAGCATCCAACCTGCCCTCCCTAAGCATGCTCAGGTCACACCAAGTAGTAGGACTTTTCCTGTAGCAGCTACAGGTCTGCAGATTGAAGATCTCATGGCAGTCATGCAGGACAATGATGGAGAACTAATAGTATGCATTTAGCAAAGGTGAAAATGAGACAGGTATTCCTCAAAGCCCCATGATAAAAAGAGAGAGCATGTTTAATATCTAGTATATGCAATATTTTTGCTATGGCATGATATAGGAGAGGACTGTTTAATGCAACTTGGAGAACTGCAGAGTAATGTGGCTTGAATCTTCCAGTTCCCTCCATCCATCTGTACGTTGCCATTAAAAAGTGTTGAGTAGCAAAGGATTTCTGAAGTGGTTGTTCAACAAGTGTTAAGTGTATTTTGATTTTAAGAAAGTACCTCCTCTTTCTCTCCTACAGCTCTCCTTATATACACAGTGCTATATTTGCCTTTTCTTCTTCAAATTTATTAAACAATGTAGGAATATTTAGGATAATATCCTAAACTAGGTGGAAAGCACAAGTTATCTTCAGTATGAAACTTCAGGGGCCTTCCAAGTATATTGTTATTCCAAGAAGTTTTGTGTAAGAGGGACTAATCAGAACAGCCTCAATCTTTTTCATCCTTCTACATGTTACAATAGCCACCAAAAAGAGATTTTTCACAGCAAGGGGGAAAGGTTTACATAAATCAAGAACTACACCAACCCCATTAATGTTATAACAACTGTGGTTATGCTCCCCTGAGGACACCTAGCAAGGGAAAAGCCCTCAGAATACTGAGTAACTGAGTTACAACTAGCACACTAAATACTCTTCTTTAAGACACACAGATTAAAAACCCAAACAAACAAAACCCCACCCTGACACTGGCCTTCTCTAGATGTGCTATTTTATACTCTGCCTATTTCTGTTTCTGTCTGATTGACTGAGCACTTCTCCTTCAGGGGCCGAGCCTTGTCTCGGGAGCACGCTGGCATCCCCAGTCCCATCAGAGGGTGCCGTGGTGCTGATCCTCTGAGCTGCTCTGCAGTGTAACAGATGATCCCCTGAGCACTATTGCTTTTCCTGTGCACTCCCGGCTGATTCTGTCAGCGTTGGGGCTCTTTGCTGCAGGGGTCCAACACAGTGACACAGACAGCAAAATGAAGCAACCAGCCCCATGCATGTGTCCATCACGGATGCTCAGTGTCATCAGCAGTCCCTATACAACCATACAGTTGGTTGGGGCTTTTTATAGTGGAGCAGTCACACTGGCTTATCTGTAAGTACTGAGTGCAGCCTTTGACATGAATAAATAGGTTAGCTGTAGTAGCTCTGATTACTACTGTGACTTTAAGACAAATTCTGATTTTTTATCATTATTTGTACACTAAGGCTTTTTAAAATCATCTCTTCCTGATGAAAACTAAACTAGCTGATATTTCTCAGACAAAAGAGAAATTTAAACGTGGCAGTGAGACAAAACCTAAGAAAACACAAGATGGTTCATTCTCCATTATTAAGAGTTTCTAAGTGTTAGGTTTTCAGTGACTACAAAATCAGCTTGTTGTTTGAAGTAAAAATAAATTAAAATAGATTTTTCAGCCACTGCCACAGATCTCCCTTTAACTTTTCCTGATTTGAATGACAGTTCAGTGCAGTATCACCAAAATCAGCAAGATTTCTTCTCGTTAAATATTCTTAGCACCAATTATAGCCTTCTTTTTCTGTAACTTTGTTTTCAGAATTCAGCAATCCTGCATGTGGATTAAGAATAACATAGGTCTGGGGGAAAACTGTCTCTTATTAATTAGACTAGCTCAACTGTAGTTAAAGAAGCAAGACATTTTGTATTAAAAAGGAATTTGGCCTAAGAGAGATCTTTCTCTCTTAGGTATTACTTTCATTTTAAAAGAATAGTTTAGAATTACACAAACATCTGACAGTCTAATGTGGATCGAGTCTTGGTTATTAACCTTTCTATCGAATGCTATGACAATGTGATTTAGCTTTGATTATTCAGTGGTACCTTTTGTTTTCAAAACATCAGAGCAATTAGCCTCCCAAGTCAAACACTCAACAGGTGTCTTTTACTGCTGTGCTTCTGCACGTCCAATCCTAAGGCTAAATGCATTGTTTTTAATGACTGCTCTGTGTGACTTCTGAAGCAATTGACTCCTAACATCATTTTTTGCTATTTTGATACTTTTGAGAGATACATGATGGGAAAGCACACGAACTGCAACAAACATCTTAAAAGAAATTTTCTCCTTAAAAAAGCCCCAAACCCACCCCAAATTTTCTCGCATAAACAATTTTGGTACGGGTCCATGGTATAATCAACCACAGCACCATCTGAAAGAAACAAAAAGTATTTCTAAGTACCCCTCTCCCCTTTTGATGTGTTTTCATTTGAAGTGAAATTCTATTTAACTACAATACACAGAATTACATGTAGTGTATTCAGGAAATCTTTTAAATTATGGTATTAAAAAAATCCCATCTGCATCAAATTTCTGTTTTGATATTTAATTTCTCTGACACATAGTATTTGCTTCATAAATATCACTGCACTCATTAATGCCCAGCTGTTTATACAGCTTTTAATGCAATACCTGTTCATTCAGTAAGAGCTGAAATATTGTGTCACTTACTGCCCTTGGGAAGGCCTGATGCGGTACAGACTCTGAAGGTCATAATAGGAATACTTCAAATATGTCAACATCAAGACACTTTTCTCCATTTACAATTGTAATGTTGCTAAATGGAGCTCTGTGCACGTTAAAGACTGCAAGAATGTAATTAAAGCATTAGCTTTTGATGATCCAGCATTAAATACTGGCATTAGCTCAGGCACTTCTGTCCTACAGAACCGCTGTCCAGAGGACTCTGCAGCTCTTACTCCTGGCATGGAGTGAAGAGCAACAGGAGAAATTTGTGGAGAAGGATGGCACTGAGGCTGCCTAATGCAGGGATCGCTCCCCCACGCCAGGGGGAGCATGCCCTGAGGAAGTATTACTGGTCTAATTCCATATTTCTTTTCTGGTTATCTACTCTGGTCACTGTGAGAACTCAAAATTACTGTGTCAGATGCTTCAGCATTAGAAAGCAGTCCCGCTTTTTAAATTTTTCTGTTCAGTTTGTTATTTTATTGAGAATAAAACTGATCAGACATAAATGGTTTTCAATTAACCTCATTCTACCTATTATTCATCATGTTGTTTTCTTCAAATGCTTATAAATTTGTCTGTTTTGATGTTCTTAATTGTTCTCTTCTACATTAACCATTCAAGCAATTTCTAAAGTATTAAAATTCAGGTTATTTGTGCATGATTTCTATGTCTGCTTTTCTTCTCCACTAAAAGATGAAGCCTGTATTTGTCCTGTTTAGTTCTGTGGGAAAATCTTTGATTTCCATGAACTGCTCTAGCAAAAATACTTCCATAAGAATAAAAATAACTGCTCTTTCATTTTTTGTAGGCTATAGTCTCAGGAAAATCTTGGCATTACAACTGTATTCTTAAGAACAATTGAAAAGTAGCAGACAATACGGTTTAGAGTTTGGAGTACGCATCAAAGAAATACACTATCTGTAAAAAGGCAGTAATTTACTGTGTTTAAAATATTATTCTTAGTGTACCAGCATGTCTTAGACTGCTGAGATCCCTTTATAAAATAGTTTGAATGTTATTTCTCTAATATAATTTTAAGCTGTAAAGAAAAATCACTCTCCTTCAGTCAAAATTGTAACATGCACAACAGCTGGGGAAAAGGATTTTCATTCGCGCCTGAAACTTGGAAAAGGAATTTGGCCAGCTTCTCAGTGTGTGAAATTTATTGCCATCCTTTGATGTATTTGACCTTTTTTTCAATCTTAAGCACAACTAGTACTAACAAACGAAAACAAAAAGTCTTAGTTTTGACAGTTCTTTCCCCTTGACTTAATCCCAGTGTAGCTCATGTGCTTTTCAGGAATACACGCAAGCCTCTTTTCCATGGACTCAGAAATATTTCAACGCCTGAGTTGGTCATGATAAAAGTGCAACTTCAGAATCCAACATGGAGCCAAAATACATTTCTAACGTGCTGCCAGGTTTTACCTGAAATTGCTTAGTATTAGAAGGCATGTTCTAGCTACAGAAGACATATTTTTCTATAGTAATAGGAAAGGACCAGACCATCACATAAAATTAACAGGTAATTAAAAATATAAGCATGATGCTTTTCCTAACAGACCAGTTCGCTNATGATCATAAAGTCCAGCACAGCAGTGCAGAAAGTCTGGTTTTAAGCTTTACAAAAAAAACACCAACAAAAAACCAACCAACCAAAAAAAAAAAAAACAAAACAACCTATGAAAACGTTTCACAAGTACAGTTTCAGGAATCAGAAAAAAAAACCCCACAAACCTAAGAGCAAAACCTACAAAAAACAGATTTTGGGTTATGCCTTTTTGAAGTTTATTTGTTAAATATCTTGCCTTCTTGAAGGACTAGTTTGTGCTTCCTTTCTCCCCTCTCTCAAGTAATTATGAACTCAAGAAGTCCTGAGAGTTGGTACCCTCTGAAGCCATCCTCTGCTCCATTTTAATAAGGCACTTAGCTTTGGGTCTCCAGTATGCTCAGAAGTCTTTGTCCAAAGAATGTCATTGTGCTGCCCCACAGAAGCAAAAAAGGAAGTGATTTGAAGCCAAGTATCTGCATTAAAACTTTCTCAGTCATTTGAGTGTCTTGCATTCCAGTGAGTCCTGTTGTCCATAAATTCTCTTAACTGACAATTATAAAAGAAAAAAGTGCTTTAATGAGTAAATTTTGGGTTCTATCTTGGTCTCCTTTGTAGCTCATACACACAAATGGAACAGTAAGAAGTCAGTTAATTTCCCATTAAAAACAGGCAATTTAAATATCCCATGAATAGCCTGTTATATGGAACAAAGTCCATACCCCAAATAGACCCATTTGCCACACAGATTCAGTTCAAGAGCAACAAAACTGATGTAGTAAAAAGCCAAGTGCCACAACTGTCAAACTCCTACAACATGATGCCAGAAGACAAACATGAGATTCAGGTATAAACCCAGTAATTTTACATTTCCAAATAAACAGACACTTTGAAAGGATGGGAAGCTGAAATGTCTTCCCCCAGTTCCCTGATATAGGGATGTGATACTGTGTTTCCAGGCAAACACAAAAACTACCTGTTGAAAAAAACAAAAAAAAAAAAGAAAAAGAGAAATAGAGCTTATTTCAGACATATTAACTCAGGAAAGCATTTGTTTAGGGAAAAACTGGTTTAAACCTTGGGATGGGATATAATAACTGTCATTTTGGTTTCTCACTGTTAAACAAGTATTCTACTTGGGCTAGATGACGGTTCAGCTGTGACTTTCCAGTTTTATAAATATAAGAATAAATAATGGCATTAGAGATGGATTTTGGATTCCATTTTGACATAAGAATCTACTTTTTATGCTCTGATTTTCACTTTTCCATTTGATATCCTGTTTTTTAATTTGACATTGTTGTTACTAAACCAGAACTAAAAGTTTTGGATGAGGTATTACAACATACTGCATATTCCTTTCATATACTTTGGTGGACACTTAAGCTCAATAAGTCTGTTTGCCTATGCCCTTAAGTTTGAAACATTTAAGAGCATTATTAGTAATGCACTTCTTCTCAGGTCTTATAACTCAAAGTATTGGAAAGTTATACCGTTCTCTTGTTTTGGCTTTAGAGCTCAGTGAAAAAGATAATCACAAAAATCAGACCATAAACAATGAAAATAGCTATATTTAACAAAGTTACCAGTCTAAAATTCCTATGAATAAAGATTAGGTTCCAGAAAAAATATAAGCAATAAGCAATCCTATCGACCTGGAGGAACAAACAAATAGGATCGTGATTGCTCAAGTAAGATGATTCCTCTAACCTACAAAGCAATCTCCCTGCCAGATCTGAGTTTCAAGTGCCTTCCTGCATCTCTTTTGCAGTCTTGAAAAACCATTATCAGTGCAGTGCCTTGAGAAGAAAGAAGGGTAAATCAGCTTTGGTTGTTGACTAATCAGATGAGCACAATTCATTACAACACCAATCAGTTCATTAGATTATTAGCTTCATCTCTTTTTGATCAGCTACTTAGAAATTTTAATACAGAGGATAAGAAGTCACAAAGCAGAACAGTCATTAGAGTATCAGAAGTATGAAACACTGCTCTGACTGAAACAAATTAAGTTATAGCACAGGACAGCAAAGCAGAAGGCAAATGCTTTTCAGCCGTGTGAGTGCCCATGTTCTCAGTGAATTGACTGCTACGGACATTTCTCCAGCTGGAGTCTCTCTCCAAATCTGAGAGGCGTCTTTCTCCCCTACCAAACCAAAAATCTTTAGAAATGCTGCTTATTTGTCATTTCTACCTGTTCCTTGCATAAACTAGTTACTTACTAGTATGTAAGTTTCTTTTACTGTCATAATCCGCACGCTCTGTTACCAGCTTCTCCTTCCCAGTTTTCAGTTAGGCATCTCTAAATTAATCTATTGTTAGCTCATGTTATTTATTTCTAGTCACATAATTCATTAAATGATACTGTTCCTGTGAAATTGCATTTTATTATTTCTAGAACAATCTCTACCCTCAATTTTCTTTTTTTTATGGTTTAACTTCATTAAAAACATCAAGGTATCTATGCTGCTTCCCAGTAACAGCATCTCACGGTGTTATGATTTTTTGAGCTAAATACCTATAAAAAAATCTCATTATCATGAATTGCCTAATTGTAAAAAAAAAAAATGTGATGCATAATAAATTATAATTCTTATGCTTTGTCCAAATGTGCTTTTAGCATAAGAAATAAATATGTATGCTCGTGTCCTATTTTCATGACAGTTAACCTGAAATTGCCAGTGAATATCCTACCTCAGATTATGTCACATCATCCTATCTCTGAACGGCTTTATGTGCACACTGAGGGATGATGAAAGAACTGACCCTCTAGCGTGCCCTTCAGCCTAATGAGTCATTGTGCATCACTGCTGCTTGAAATAACCTGTAAACAAAGAAGGGAATCACTCTGACACAACCCTACTTGTCCCCACCTAGTCCATGCCACACAGAACGATGAACAAACACTGCTATGAGCACTGCTGTCGATACTCTCTACCCCTTTGGCTTATACCCCAGGGATGGCGTCTGACAACCTGGATCTTCTGCCAGAACAAACTTCTTACAAAACCCTACACTGCCTGTTTTGATGCCTGACTCTCTTGTATGTCACAGGAATTGCTCAGGAGGCAGATATTATTTATTATCAGTGATTTAATTTTTCTCTTTTCATTTTAACACATGCCCTTTGAATCAATTAGCTCATTCCTGTTAAACTAAATGCCAAATTCAAACCTTCAATTGGTGTCTTAAAATGCTTGTGAAACTCTTGCACGAGTATCAGACTCTACTTTGTTATTTGCTTGGCCATGAAATGTACTATGTTACTTCAGATATTTCACCCTCCTGTCTGCAAAGATATGCATTTAACACATTACTGTATTTGCCTCATCCTGATTCTTCTTATAAATTGCATCACAACACTCGTATGCTGTGAAAGAAGAGGACACCTCACACTCAACCCTTCCTCTCCCCAAAAAATATAGTTTGCAGGAGCTGTGTGTATCTGATTGAGTAAAGTTTTCTGCAGAATCATTGTCTTCTTTATCTCATGATCACCTTTGTGCATCCTATTTCCATCAAGTTGCACCTTACACAGGAGCTTTAGTACATGTTTCTTGGGCCAAGAAACAGAGTGCATTGTGTTCTAGAAACCCACAACTCACCAACAATAACAAAAGAGTGGGGGACTATTATGCAAACTGAACAACCAAAAAATGTCGAGAGCTGGTTTCAAGTCCAAAGTTACTGATGCTGTGGCAAACTTCAGCTGCTGTCTCTAGTTAATTATTCCTACACTGGGGAATTTCTGCAGTTGTTTTTACTCTTCTGTTGACAGGTAAGAATTCCCTGAGCAAGAGATACTCAGCACCATCAGTACTTGCTGCCATGTGACCTGCTTTTACAACAAACCTCACCTTTAACAGTGCTTTGACTGCAGTGGAGCTATGCCTGGGAAAAGAATCATCCTTTGTATGCTTTGTTTGCCAGTCAGACCAAATTAGCAAAAAGATAATTACAGCTTACATAGGTGTCTGTTCTTTTATGAATAAACATTCATTCTAATTTTGTAATTATTATTTTACCATTCTCAGTTAATTGTCAGTTACTCAAAAACATAGCTCCATCTGAAACAGTGCAAACACAATTCGCTGAATTACAGTAAAATTTCCTATATTAGGTATAAAGACTGCAAATTATCTAATACAACTTTAGGAAGCTCAGAGGGTACTTCCCAGCTCAAAGATTTCCACTGCCAAATCTTGCTGAAATAAATATGCTAATAACAAATACTAGAGCATTTTTTTCCTTTCTTAGCAGGTGGCTCTGGTAAAGTGGCACTCCATCAAGATAATAAGTGTATGAATCGAGTATTGCAATGTTCCAGTTCCTTGTACTTGAGTTATCCTTCTGCCCAGAGCAGATTGTCTCCATGACCCTCCTCTGGACCTGCTCCAGCAGGTCCATGACCTTCTGATGTTGGGGGTCCCAGAGCTGGATGCAGCACTCCAGTTGTTGTCTCAGGAGAGTAGAGTGAGGGAGAGCCACCTCCTGGCCATGCTGCTTTTGATGCAGCCCAAGATACCACTGACCTTCCGGGCTGTAAGCACACACTGTTGGCTCATGTCCAGCTTTTCATCCACCAGAACTCCCAAGTGTTTCTTGGCAGGGCTGCTCTCAGTGACTTCTCCCAGTCTGCACTCATATCTGGAATTGCCCTGACTCGGGTGTGGCACCTTGCACTTTGACTTGTTGAACTTCATGAGGATCTCATGGGCCCACTCCTCAAGATTGTCTGGGTCCCCCTGGATGACATCCTTTAGGTGTGTCAACTGCACTGCTCAGCTTCATGTCACCTGCAAATTTACTGAGGGTGCACTTGATCACTGATGTTAAAGAGCACCGGACTCAGGACAGAGCCTTGAGGGGCACCACTCATCATCAGCCTCCCCTGGAGATAGAGCCATGGACCACAACTCTCTGTCTGCATCCATCCAGCCAATTACTTATCCACCATGTGAGGCAGAGGTATTGGAGGGCCTCAGCTGGGGCTCACCCTCTCTTCCTTACTGCAATCAGAATCAGACAATGATTGTGCTTTGCTGGGCACAAGCACCACTCCCCGTATCCTTGGACTCTGGCAGCAGGTAAGTGTGTCTCTGAACACAGCTCTGGGAACTTCTTACCTGTGTAAAACCACACCAGGGTTTAGAGGAAGAGAAGAACTGCACACCTGCACTCCAAAAAAACCCACTGGCACCAATGGGTGCCACCAAACACTCAAGGAGCATTCAGGCACTATGTGGACTCTCCTACTGGAGGAAACTTTGGAAAACTTTTCTGTATTTCATATGCAGTATTTATCCTGCACTAACTTCGTCTGGAGAGACAGGATCTACCCCAATGGGAGAATTACAGAGAAACAACTATTGTGCAGTTCTTCGCTTTCTGCTATTCCACAATGTAGACAAGTCCTTAAGACAAAACTCTTGGTTACAACAGACAAGTAGTAGTACAACCCAGCTTCAGTTTAATCTGCTTAATCTGCCTGCTTCTCACCAAACACATCCTCACTCCTGCCTCACCGTTTTACCTAAAATGTTGCCTTCAGCATCACAGTATTAAGCCACACAACACCACTGTCATCCATGTCATCTGTTCTCTTGAGAATCTCCATGGAAAGCAGCACCCTGGCAGGTGGAAAATGTGAACTTTGGTGTTTTCCCATAATTTTTGTGGATGTGCTAGGCTGCTCCAAATACTGTGTCTGCTGGACAGTGGTACTGCTGTGATGGCTGCAGCCAAAGCCACTCATATGCATGTAGGTGAAAGCCTGAAATTCAATCCACACCATGAAATCTTTTCTCAAAACATGCCTAATTAAACTGAGTTGTTAAACAGTTATAACTGAGGCACAACCTCCTACACCTGTCTTTGCTATCTGTTATAGCCTCTTACAGGAATCATGCCATGTCTATCAATATACCTCCTGCCCTTTTTCCCCAAACAGAAGTTGTATCACAGGTCTTCAATTTACACATTTATAACCCAAACTCCACTTGAAAGGTGGCACTATAACCTGCCCCAGAAGATTCAGGCAGTCTGCTAGACTGTAAACTTGATTTACAAATCTGCCCTGTTAACTGAACAAAACATGACAGCCAAAAAAAATTGCAGTGCCAGAGAAGTTGATCCCTACTATAACACCAGAAAGAACAGCAGTAACAAGCATAAACTCTCAAACTACTTTAAAGATTAAGTGCAACCATCTTTATTTATTTAGACCAATGGTGAAGTCACTCTGAACAAACAGCAGAGAGTTCTGGAAATATTTCAGTATACAAGTACAGAGAACTCCAGAAAAATATGGAGGTATCAATGAGATTGAAAAACAAGACCTAAACATCCCTAAGTTGTATTCGTTAGGTAAACTGATTAACAAAAAATCTACTGGGTTTCCTCTATGTCCAGTTCTTCAAAAATTGTAGTATTAATATTTTGCACAGAATTTTAAAGTTTCATTGCAATTTCAAAGAGATTTAACTAAATTTAGAGACTTAGGGATGGCAAGCCACTGTGCATGTAATGGTCAATACTTTTTCTCTGACTGCAATTTCATCTTGATGTAAAGAACAACGAAAAGCAGCTTGCAATTGCAATTCTGAAATTGTCTATTTAAATAAACATCTAATTACAAATGTCCAATATTGTAACTACACATTTCAATTTAAAGTACCATCAAAATACCACTTATTTACTTATTAAGAGAAGCCAAATTAACACTTACTACCCTACATGACCGTAATTGAAAAAAGATTTTCAAATACAAATCTTTCTTGAGCTGTTTGGCTGCCATTTGAAAGTAATCATACTTGCAGTTGCTAATCATTTCATCATTGTAACATGCTTTACAGAACAGTAGTTAGAAAGTCAAGCACTGAAATCTCACGTAATACCTACATTAAATTGGCCTCTGTATCTGTGATTCAACCCCCTTTTACAGAATGGCTGTGATATGTTGTCTACTCTGTCACTTTTCACCCCTGTAGGACCCACTGTGTGTGCAGGAATCCACCACATAGAATGGATTTATTTGATGTGAATGGCAGTTTTGCTTAGAAAGGGCTGTTTTCCATTAGCCTGCTCACCTCTGTCAGCAAGTGCTCCATGACGAATGCAAGGGAAGAGGAATAATGGCCCTGACATGAGAAAGGAGGTAAGGGAATTTTGTTCTGTTTCAGATTTTGTCTCAGAGCTTGTAATTTCTGTATTCCCAGTTTTCCAGGGGCTTGACTTCAAATTCTGGAGTCACTCACGTAATCTCAGAAATGTTAGGTGGAAGAACCATCAGGAAGTCATCCAGGTCCAGCCTGCTGCCTATGGAAGGATTATCAACATCAGAAAAGGTCACTGGTTTTGTTGGAGAGCCTTGAAGTCATCAAAGGACAGACATTCCACCACCGCTCTGTTCCAGTGTTGCACTGCCTACCTGGTAAAGTGTAATGTCCAATTTGAACTTTCCAAGCTGAAACTTGCAACCTCTTCACTGAACCCTCTCCAGTTTCTGAGAATTCTTGTTCATTGCTCTCATCACACAGTGTGCCCATATCGGAAAACTGAATTGCCCGGGGACTTTGGAAATAATTACAAATTGGACCAAAAGACTGTCAATCAACTCAGCTCCAACCCACTACAACTGTGTGGGCCCAAAGCTGGAAACAGTGTTGCCCAGGTGTCCACAGCAGTACTGGGAAAAGGGAGATAATCTTCCATGTGCCTGCCGGTCACAGATGTATCCCAGTCTGCCATAAACATGATGAGAACGCACTGTTGGCTCTTATTTGGTTTGGTGTCCTCTATAAACCCCAGTTCATTTCCAAAAGCGTGCTGCTTAGTCAGGATTTTCAGCCTGTACTAATAAAACAATAAAGGAATAGTATATTCTGTCAGTGCTCTCCCTTCATCCACGTGGACAAACACTTTATCACAGAAGGCAATCACACTCATTAAACATGATTTGCCAGTGGTAAATCCATGCTGACTGTTCCTCTTTCATATGTTTCGAAATGGATTCTAAAAAGTCACACTCCACGTTTTTTCCAGGGTTTGAAATAAAGATGATCCTCAGACTATTCTTTTTGTTCTCCTCAAAACCAGGTAAATTTTTAGCCTTTTTTTTTTAGTTCTCAGTCACCTCCTTAAAACACCAGTGAATAGATGCCTCACAACTGTATCAATCCGCTTTTCTTGCAGTATCCTTGCGTAAATTCCATCCAGTGTCATGGATCCAAATACCTATATATGTATTTGTTCTCCAAATAGTCCTTATCCTGTTGATGCCCATGTCTGCTTCTCTCTGTTCTTCTTAAAACATACTGAAATGTACAGGAGTCTAGGAGCAGGATTTGCCTAATAAAACTATAGCACGAGATGCGTTTAGTTCTTCAGTCAATTCCCTTTTATCCATCACTAGGTTGTCTTCTCCTTGCATTAATGGACTTAACATTCTCCTCAACTGCTTTCTCCTTTTATAGTACACATGCCTGTAAAATCCCCTGCTGTGACCCTTTATATCCCAAGTTACCTCCCACTGGTCGTTGATCTTCCTCATTTTATCTCCAAATGCAGCTTTTCATATTCCTTTGTTGTTCTGGTTTCCACTTTGGTTTATTCTTGTGCTTCAGGAGACTTCCTGTTTACCCAATGTTTACCCAAGTGCCATCATTTCCTGTTGTCCTGTGCAGCAGCATGATTTGTTCCCAAGCCTCCAGCAAGCTGATTGCTTTTTGTTTGGTGTTTTTTTTTGTTGTTTTGGTTATGTGTTGTTGTTTGGATTTTTTGTTTTGTTTTGTTTTTTTAAATTCATACACCCTTTCTGCTCTGAAATGGATTCACAAAGGATTCAAAATCCACTGAACGTGTGACTGCCATGGATACCTTGATGCTGCTCTCAGGAGGATGATCAAAGCCTAGGCAGGTATGGTTAACAACCAAACTTGAACCTGAAAGTGTGCAACTACAGTTGAGAATAACAACCTAAATGTACAGTGCAGGCCCATGGGAGGCTGACACCAAATAAAATAGTCTGTGCTGCTGGCTGAATGTGCTGATGTGAACCTGCTGCAGGGTTCATGTACCCAGTGCTGCGAGTTACCTTCCACTTCTCCTGCCAACATCATTCCTATTTCCTGCCTGGGTATCAAGGAATGGCAACAGCAGTACTGCTTCGAGTGAGACAGTAGCAGGAGTTCTGCTGAGGCCACTCAATTCACTTCACACTAACTATGAAAAAAACAGAGCAAACTCCAAACTGGCATCTGCTGCAAACCATTCTGTTTCTTGCTGCAGATTCTGAGCATGAACAAATATTTATTATTGATAAAATAGATTAATAATTTGTTTCTTACTGAATACATGAACTTGAAAAAATGAACAGCACAAGGACAGACCTCCAACAGAGAGGAGTAAATGTGAAATGATTAAACAGGAAAGGAATGAATAAGCTTAGATGCCTGCCAAGAATCCCATTCCCAATACTGCTGCAAGTCTCCACCAGTGAAAACTCCAGGTATTCAGACGTAACTGTAAACATGATTAATCTCCATTCCTTCCTTATCTAAGAATAAGAAATAAGGAAAGAAAGAATTAAATGTTATTATTAGTACTATTCGAAACCAGGAAGGAAACTGGTGGATAGTTTCACTGTTATCCTTTATAACACATTCCTGCACTTGATTTAAGAATGGGAGCTATTAGGTTAGTTTAGATTATAAGGAGCAATGGAAATCAATTACTTTTATTGTATGGCAGCTACCTCAAAATTTTTTGATAGATGAAGGCTAGTATGTGATAGTTACCAAAGTATTAAATAAACTACAGTTCCTGTTTATTTATTTTTATCTATTACATCTGATACAAGCTGTGGTTTGCATTAGAATCTTCCAAACTGTACTAACTGGAAAATACCTGAAGTACCCTCATACGAAGTAAAACATATTTACTTTGCTAAAGCATGATCAATTGAAGCTCTCATATAATTGTACGGGAGGAAATTAAAATAGTATCTAAGGATTATACTTTTACTTTGTAAACTCTAATATTTTTCATTTATAGTATAAAGATAACTTCCTATAATGTTCTACCCCAAACCCTTGAATAATGGCTGAGTACTACATAACACATCCACTAGCAATAAAACATAATGATAAGGCTCATGCTATGAAAAACTAACATTTGTTTACATAAATTAGCCCCTATTTAGTAATTACACTGTATGTCTGCCATAAGGTCAGGCAAAATGTAACCCTGGCAGAAGCGATACTGCAAGCATTATAATCTAGACAGAGATATGGTGGAGAGTTAAGGGGGATAATTAATCAGTTAATGCTTTCCATGTGTTTCATGATAATGTTTCATGATTCTAGAATAAAATGTTCGTGCTAATGCAATCACTTCCTTAAAAGAAATTCTACCAACCACTACTATTCAGGCCAAAGAGTACAAAAAAAGAAAAAAATATAAATACATACAAACCCTGCCTTGAGATGCACACGTCTTTCTGTTTTATTGGAAGTAATTATGTGTTTTCATTGGAGATAATAATACTAGCAAAGTGCTTAAAGTACCTACATATTCAGGGGGAAAAATGGTAAAACACACTGATTATTTACAGATCCTCTTTGTATACAAATGTGACATACATACAGCAGCAGTATGCCTCTAAACAACCAGTGCTTCATTCAGGTGTCTAGTTAAATAAGACACATGAAACAAGTCATAAATTGCTTTTAAAATCAAAGATGATTTTTTCCCTGAAGTCCATCAAGGTGAAAATACTGCCTATTTAACTTTAGGTACGCCAGTGCTTTTGATTAAAGCCCAAGCACAAAAATACAGAATAAAAAAAAAAAATCTTGGAAATCTGTGATTACTTCAGTGCCAAAGGACTCTTTTAGCTGACTCTTCTATAACCTAGTTGAAGGCAAAAACAAAACTACCAGTCCTCTAAAAGGTAAAGGAAACACAAAAAGCAAACACATTGTTCTTGTAAAAACAATTAAAAATTCCCATGTCATTTCTGTAAATGGTATAAAATTTCAGTTCAGAAAATTGTATCATTAATTTTTAATTGTTTCATTAATTTTCTTCCCTGTTTCAGTGCTTGTGATTCCAGTAGCAGCCACATTACTGTTGATTTTGCTGGTGGATCCTATGCCTTATGCGTGGACCAGGTGTCCTCAGTAACCTCTGCAACCAAGTGACAGGGAAGGGTGACACGATTCCACCTAAGAGTGGGCTAAGGAGGAGTACACTGTTTCCGAAACACATTGATATCCAGCACAGAAGACATCACCCTAGTTACATCACTGTCCTTGATGTTAAATTAATAAAGCTGCCCCCTCCTTCTTGAACTTCTCTCAGTTGATTCTTCTCTTAAATTTGTCCCAGTTGATCTTTCTCTTGTGCACAGCAAATATTCATACAAACTCACAAATGTTTGTTCCTGGTCCTGCTGTCAGTGAACGCAAACAGAGCCATTACCCTTTGCTCTGTTCCCTTTATCACCTGGGCTATAAAAAGCATGACCTCCCACTGCATTTGTTAACTAAAAATGAGATCTCCCTTATTTCTGTGGTTTATGAAACTCACATACTCCTGAGGTCAGAAGCTGTGCCAAGGCCAGGCTGCTGTAGATCTCTCTCCTCACTGACTGCAAGTGCCCACCGGTGCAACCAGACTGCGAGCACAGGCAGCTGACTCTGACACCTAAGTAACTACCAAAAGTGTAAACAATATTGTGCATTTTCTCATATTTGCGTTGATTAGAAGACACTCTTTCATAACATGACATCTGGCAATCTAAGACAGCAGGTATCAAAATCAATCAAAGTCAATTTGACTAGTTAACTAAAAGACTTCCTCAGCACAAATCAATTACATGAAGCGAACACAAGGAATTAAATCATTTTTTGGTATACAGATATTTTTATTATCTATTCTACTAGGTATTTTTACTATATTAGGGGATTAAAAAAACCCCTAAACTCACATTTGTATATGCACAATACTTTTATCGTGCCCTGTCATGACTATCTCTTTTCAAACCCTTTCCAAACATTGCTCTTTTGTACACAGTAAATCTGATACAAAGATGGATGAATGACAGCAGGGGGAGAGGAGGAGGTGTTTCACAGTTCTACTGTCCTTCAAGAGAAAACGCTGAAGCTGTAACCAACTAACTATAATAAATGACTAGCTGACAAGAAGAAATGAGCTGTGAATGTAAAAAAGCCACACTAAGACAAATACTTCAGAAGTACTTTGTCACAGAAATTGTCTGCATGGAGTGTGCAATCCTAGCTAAAAATACTATTATAGAATCATAAAATCGTCTGGGTTGGAAGGGGCTCGGAAGACCACCTGGCTGCAACCTCCCTGCCATGGCAGGGATACCTTCCACTAGACCAGGTTGCTCAAAGCCCCATCCAGCCTGGCCTTGAACACTTCCAGGGATGGGGCATCCACAGCTTCTCTGAACAACCAGTTCTAGTTCCTCATGACCCTCACAGTAAAGAATTGCCTTCTAACATCTAATCTAAACCTACTCTCTTTCAGTTTGAAGCCATTCCCCCTTGTCACTATATGCTCTTGGAAAAGGACATCTATCAGGCAGATGTTAAATGTTTTCATAGTACATGCTTATGCAGATAAAATACTGGTTTTTATATTTTTTTTTACTGAATGTATTCTTTCTTTTCCAAGAAAACTTACCAGTAATAAAGACCTTGAAAATAAAGTATATGAAGCAAATTTAGTGAAGACCATAGGAAAAAAAAAACCCTAAAATCTACAAACCCCTTAGCATCTGCAACCGATTTTTGAAGAGGGCAGTCTTCCACCTTGCTTTCTGTATTTAGACAGAAACATAGTACAGGCTTTACTGGCAGAAGACATGAAAATCCCCTCCTTTTGTGCTGTTGCTGCCTTTCTGAGGCAGTGTTTGCAAGGCTGTGTTTATCAGTGAGCTGTAGCTGGAAATCAGCACCACCTTGCCCAAGCTTTAAATCCTCTCACTTCACTTTCGTGAGTGCTAGTTTGTATTATGACCACAAAATACTCAAATTGGATAAAACCAATGAAATTTAATTGAACTGAATTAGTCAAAAGCATCACTTGCTTTTTACTTTGGTCTTTACAACAGGTTCAATTTACCCTCAAATTACCTGTCCTCTTTACTAATCCTCTCAGAAAGGGGGGAATCCATTTTATTGCAAGTAGTGGTCTTCTTTTCTCAATGTGCTCTTACTAGACTGCCCTCTCTGATTAACTAAAAATCTTACAAAGAACTCTATGGAGATTTGCAGTGATGATAATAAGAACATAGTCTCAACACTCACTGGGCAAAGGTTCATAAAATATGACATTTGGAAATGATCTGCTTTTCAGTCTTCAGCTCAGACATTCTGAGTGGACTGCAAACTAAGCAGGCCTGGCAGTCTGCAGCCTGTTTTATCAAACCCCCCAGGAGCTGTATTTTTATTTTTTACTTACTTCATCAGAAGAGTTCTTGGGAAAATATTTCCAAACCAGATAAAAGTAGCAAAGTTTGTGAGTGTGATTAGTTGGGACTGCAGCTCTTGGGGCTTCAGTGCTACACTTACTGCTGAAGAGCATTCCTCACCAGCTCTCAGTAGCTCACCGACTTACAGACATGTGGAATGCCATCAAAGCCTTCTCTCAGGAGAAGATTTGAGCACTGGCTCAACTTGAGTTGCTGGCATTAATTACTCCTGTGCCTAAAGTCAAACAGTTCACATGCCCACAACATTCTGAAAGGAGGTGATAAAATGTTTACTCTGTGATGTTGGCTGGCTTATCCAGAAGGCTGAAGCAAGCTCAGCATACTTCAAATACATCTCTCTACTGCAAATCCTCAGACTGAGTAAAGAGACCAAATGATCTTCCTATTCCTAGGCAAAGTTTCTTCAGATTTGAAGCCATTTATCATGAGACAAAGAGGGAAAGTTGCAGAAGTACGCCCTGCCTTTCCTTCACTATCCAGAGCCATGTGTTTTCCCATGTTACTTTTTCATATTGCCTAGTAATGCAAATAGTTTTAAGCAAAGAAAATCTAGTCAATATAGAGATCACACGATGAGCACCAAAGAACCCCAAACTTATAGAGTATTGTTTTATTCTCTCTGGTGAAATTGAGTGGGCATACAAACTCTGAATGACTGTGTTTCTCATCTTTCTTGGGTAAATAAAACATCATCCTCTATCATCAATCACCATGACCATGAGTGGTGCCATAGAATTGTCACAATCAGCTTTTCTCTCATGCTGAGACAAATAATATTTTCTGTGGAGCCAGACTATACGAGTTTTTCAAAGTACCCATTCAAAAAGGACTATTCAGGATTTTTGTTAGTCAGCAAAGCCACAACAGAGGTACACCTTGATTTCCGCTGACACTTGTGGTGATTCTTCTCAATGGGTCCAGACAGCCAAGAAAATTTGGCTCCATCTCTTTATCTTCCCACATAATGAATGCATGGATGCACTCTAAAATACATGTGGTACCACACGGCCTTAGGGGGCTCTTCCCAAAAAGAAAACATCTGGCACTGTGATACTCAGCTCTGCAGCTGGCCAGTGAGAAGGAGACCTGTTATTGTCAGCCGTGCTTAGAGTCAGCTCAAATCAAGCCAGCAGGACACCAAGACACAGATCATACTTTTTTACAGTGTCTGCCAAGCTAACACTTGTTACTGTGTAAATGAAAACTGTTCTGAAATAACAAAAAACCCCAAACAACAAAGTTGAAGGCATATCACAAAACAAACAATTTCACTTTCTTCAGAGCATTCACATCCACAAGGCTTAAACCTCTGGCAGAAGGAAATGTAAATTGACACTACCTAACCGTGCAAGTAAGAATGGACATTTAATTTACACATTAGGCACTAGTTAACAGCAGGCATTCAACCTTAAAGGAATTAAAATCATCAAAAGCTGGAAAAATAGTCAGTCATTCAAATATATACTTGAGATATTCAACACCCCCCACATTCAAGGCTAGGGTACATCATAAGCCATTCAGCCTTAGAAGCAACACTTTATAATTTTGTCGTCGTTGCTGAGCCTAAGAGTATTACAAGATGCAAGAAAAGTATACTCATTCTTTTCATATGTGTGTGTATAATTTCCAGAAACAGTAAATTACTTAAATACAAGAAGAACACACCCAGTTAAGTTGCAGATCTTTTTTTCCTTAAAATATCCACGTACATTCACGTTAAAGAGAATCAAAGATGCTAATTGAAGAATAGGAACTAAATTTCAGCTAGGTCCTCAATTAGCAGACTCTCAATATAGGTCCAGTATTTCTATTTGGCATCCAAACACAAAGCCCCACTGACACATGAGTGAGTTCCCTTGTTTGCCCAGGAACCACTTAGATAGCATTTTGAAGATGTATGTTGACAGATCCCTTTTTGGCTAACTCTGTGCAAAACCAATACATTGGGAGTTTGTTCTGCATTTGAAGGCAGATTTTTGCTGAGCAGCCCAGCAACTCTTGTCAGATAAAATGATGCAGGAAGGAGGTAGGCCACCAAAGCTTGTAATTTTTAAGTACAGAAAAGCAAAAAGTGGCTGGAATTACGTTGTATTATTTTTCAGACCAAAAAAGAATACAAAGGGCATTCCATAATATCAGTTTAAAAACAAAATTTCTATTTAAGATTTTCATCAGCTTGAGCCCAGAATGAACTTCCAGAGCTATATATAATTTTTAGCATCAATTTGATATGTTGAAATAATGCGTTTACCAGGAATGCTGAAGAAGCATTAAAAGCACTACACTTCAGAGTGCTACTTGAATGCCAATGCTATAATTAATACAGTATGACCTTGTATAAACCTTATAAATTAGTTCATGAATATGCAAATTAGGAATAACTACACTGTGAAGAAAAAGTGGGGTGCTTAAATATCTGACACAACTACACATTTAATTCTGTTGGTACTTTTCCCTTGAGTATCTTCTGAGCAAAAATATTACAGCAGTAATCAGAGGAAACTGATCTATTCCTACTAAAATCCCTCTCTCCCCCTGAGTCTTAACATTAGATTTTTACTTCAGCCACATTTCTGAACAATTGCAGCATTCAGGATGGAACAATCTCTTTAATATCTTGCAGAAATTCACCTTCAAAACTTTAGGCTTAACTGGGATGCAATCATTGAGGCCTCTCAATTGGTTTGTGACCGTTTTCCATACTGGAAACTAGCTTCTTGAAAAGGTGAAATACACATTTCCCTGAAGACTGACTCTTACTTATTTCCCCTGCTTTTTCCAATTTTGGTTTGTGGTTGGAAGATGAGGAACATGGCTATGAACATTTACACATGAGTTAGTGAAAGTTTTAGGCCTTTTAGGCCATACATCTTGCGGAGTTCTCTCCTATGAAAGCAGCCTGTCTGAAATTTGACAGTGGGGTGCCTGAAATTTGACACTTAAAACTCATTATCAACAACAAAACTGCAAATTATTTTCAGAGCTGTTAAGTCAGTGATAGTCTAGAAATACTCCAGAGCCTCTGAAAACCAGGATCTTGTACTGACACACACTCATTCAGAGGGCTGGAGCCTCTCCTATGAGGACAAGCTGAGAGAGTTTGGTCTGTTCAGCCTGAAGAAGAGAGGGCTCTGGGGAGGCCTCATTGCAGCCTTGCAGTAATTAAAGGGGTCTTTATAAAAAATATGGAGATTGACTTTTTACATGGCCTGATAGCAATAGGAGAAGGGGGAGTAATTTTAAAACAAGAAAGGGGAGATACAGACTAGATGTTAGGAGGAAATTCTTTACTGTGAGGGCGGTGAGGCTCTGGCACAGGCTGCCCAGAGAAAGGGGGGACTCCCCATCCCTGGTAGTGTTCAAGACCAGGTCAGATGGGCTTTGAGCAACTTGGTTTAGTGAAAGGTGTCCCTGTCCATGGCAGATCCACTCTATGAAACTATGATTCACTGATTAAAATGCTTGTTATCAGGCAAATGCAATTTAGAGTTTACTTCTCTCTGTATCACTTTAAAAGACAAGAAACAGAAGTTCAGGTCATTTTCCCTCCTGTGAACTATGTTCCTGTATAGTACCTGTGGAGGCTTTAGCAAACTTATTAAAGAATTTAAAAAAAAAAAATCATCATGTACAAGTGGTAAAGAACTTCTGAGTGAATATATTTTAAAGTAAGTGATATGCCATTCAGATTTAACCTGGAAAAACAAGATGTAGAAGTTATGACCAAGATATCTTTATATTAAATTGTAAATTATCTTTTAGTTATTTGTACAGTACAAGTCAAGAACCCTTCTCAGTTTCTTCAAAATAATGGAGAGTTGTCATTAGCCTCTCCATGTTCTCCACAGCTTGTAATTTCTGGGACCCAGGAGCAAAAATGATATAATTTTAATAGGAATTTCAGTTTCAGTCAAAAGGAATTGTAATTCATAAAAATTGGACATTAAAGCTACACTTTTCCTTAGTTTCTTGACAAAGCCTTACTCTGCACTTGCTTCCAACCCCAGGTCCCAAAGAAATTCCTAAGCTGAGGAGAACTCTCAGGAGAGCATGTGCTTGTTTCACTATGGACACATCAATATAACCAGTGTAATCCTGTATTTTAGAAACTCTCTAATTTGATTCAACATTCTAGACATGGCAAAATTATGTTTAATTTAATAATGCACATTTAACACTGCACCATTTAATAATGGTGGGTAACTTGGCAGCAATGTCGTTCACCATAATACATTCCCATAAAGAACCTGGATACTTGGCATCAAATCCACTGGTCCGATGGTCCTTGGATGTTAAGTACACCAACTTTGTAATTTTAATAGTTCAAAACACATTACAAAGACAAGAACAGTGGTGATTAATACCTTCTGCAGGATAAGACTGGATTTGAAGACATTAAGAGGAAAAATTGCAAGTTTTGATTTGGAAATCTTCCTCTCTACAAGTAGATATACCTGTGTCAGTATCCCTCTATGTAGTTTTCTCTCTCCCATTCCTTTTGCTTCCTGGAACTGCTTGTAGTAAAAGTCCCTCCCTCGAGTAGGCTGGAAATACACAATTCATTTGAGTTTTGTCCTAACTTTGCATTCTGACATGTTTCTTTCTGACAGAAAACATGGGCTTTCTGTTACCTGATGGGCAGAATTGCAAGGTCAGAGCCTGAGAAGAGCTCCCGGGTTCTAGAAAATCACGGGAAGTATTGAGATGGGTTGGTAAATCTCTATATCCACCACGGCATCAAGAGGAATGGACAAAACATGACTGCTTTGTTAACAGGAGGAGAATCACAAAATCAGCAGCAACAGTCCTGGTCCTACTGTAAGAAGTCAGCTCCATTTATATTCAACAGCAGATATTCAGAGCTTGCACCACTCAGTAAAGACAGAAAGGTGTTACAGCTTCCATAATCAGCCCTTCTGTATCTAAAGTATACATCATAAACACACCTACACATAGCACATACATACATGTATCAGTTTAGTCTCAAACATGTTTCACATACACGTGTCTACATATATGTTTCTTTAGAAACTAAACAGATGATGAATAATACAGTCTGTGCCATTCATTTGATGTTCCCACATCTTATTTTGTCAGTATGCAGCAGAATGTTCTATTGAAAACAGAGAACAGAAGATCCTAAGAATAGGAGTCAATAGACTTTGGATGCTTAGAAGAGAACTGGAGGAGAAATAAGATAGTGAGATAAATGCATTAGATGTAAATACCTGTGAAATACATCCCTCACCTGCAAACCAGATGAAAACATTTGATATTCAAGCTGCACAGCTAACACAAATTGTTTTAAAATGGCAATTTGCTCCTTCCAAAAGTTGATCTATCCAGAAAATACTACTGGGCCAGTTATTCAATTCATGTTTTAAAAACACTTTTCCCCTTTGCTCTTGTACTTTAAGAGCTTGTTACATATTTATTCAGTTGAAAAATAATTAAAGGTATTTTCTTAAAGGTTTTACAAGTAAGAAAGTATGAAGTATGAAAACTGGAAAGATAAAGGGCTTTCTAAATAAATAACTACTTGAATGATACCCCCATACAATTTCTAATCAACTAATGAGGTGAAGATAAATATTTTAACAGGTCTTCGATTTTCACAATTGCCCCTGCACTTTCAGTGTATGATGAAAGATTAAATGGAACATGGCAGAAATAAAAAGCATTTCATAATTTTGCATCCAAACCCACACTAGAATTTTAAAGCAGTAAAGTTCTAGAATTCTTTTAAGTCCTCAGATTATATTCTATTAACTTAAATTCATTTTAAATTAATAGAAAAACAAGGTTCCAGGTGAGGCAAAAATTCTTGAAAATCTTTTTGTCTGTGATTTTTTTCAAATAAATCTCTGGACAGGGATTTATAGTTTTGTAATAAGTAAGCTTGAAGTTTCAGGTTAAGACAACATTATCCAATGTCTCTCCTGTTGATTTTTACATTTCAGATTGGGGATTGCAAAACCCCTCCCACAAACAACTGGGATTAAAAATTCAGTTTTTACCTGACTATCCCTAATAAGTTTAAGTGAATCAGAAACTATAAATCAAAGATACAGTATTTCCCTAACACAAATAAAAGAGTCACAGCTGAAATACAAAAGGAGAAAAGAAGCAGCCAAACTTTACCAAAGCTTAATGAGGTAAGGCACTAGTATCTCAGTGGGGAGGCAACTAAATTGGGTGATTACTCCAACATGTCACACTGAGGTCTGGCAATTTATGGAAGATGAATATTTAGAATAAATTTGTAAGTGATAGGTATAATGCTATATTTAGATCTTTGAATTATCTAAACAATTTCAAAGTGTTCAAGTTATGTAAAATTAATTAGTACAATATTGTATTGAAACTACTTTCTCTTTTCAAATCAGAAAAGTATGCAAAGTGCAGTTTGTAAATAACATCTTTAAGGAAAAGAGAAAATGACAGGAGAGGAAGGTGTGATATTGCTGCTGTTTTTTATGTGATTTCAGCTGCATTACTGGGTGACTGGAGTTATAGACTTAAGAATGTGGTTAAGAAAGATAATGAATAAGCAGACATGAGTACTAAAATTGTAGTTAATAACCAACTTTTTAATTGAAAAATCATAAGAAATTCTCATCAAGAAACTGAGAAAAGCAAATATCAGCAGAAAGAACAATAATTCATATCCTGTCATGATAAAAACACAAAACAAAGATCTGACTATTCCTGTATAATGGCCATTGCAAACTACTTATTAGCATTGTATATGGGATGGATTATATTACATCACCTCTCAGATATTATTTAAAGTTTTCAGCAGTGAATACACCAGACAACCGAAGTCATAGAAGACTAAAAAACAAAACCCGAACCCAAATCCTCCTGGCATATTTGTTAGCATTAAACCTATGCAATACAACCTGATGTCTCTAAAATCTGCCAACATTAGATATTCAGAATTGTCAAGTGTCCTGAACTCCACTAGTCTTCCTCTGATACTGAGCATTGTCACTGACAATCTCAATGCAAGTGAATTTTAACTGGGTCCCCTCAAAATGAGCTCTAGCAAAAGCAGAAAATAAAAACAGCAGAGGACAACCAAACCAGAGTCTTAGAAGAAATTCTCCCATGGAAGATGACAATGGACTTTCCATTTAGCAGATAAGCACAGCACTACCTCAGCCAGCAACCACATTACATCTTCTTGATTTACCTCCCTTGTCCAGTGAGATCTTGAAATGATAATACAAGGCTTGTAACTAGACCCAAACGGAAAGTGTGAAAGCTCTTCAGTTTATTGAGGGTGGTGGGTATTTCAGGAATGCCAGATAAAGCACTACCTGAACAGAGCATGCAAGACTCCAATCATCTTCACAGAATTTTCTAATCTTTTCATTCTGACACTTGCTGTTTCCTCCCAGCCTACAGTCCCACTACATTACATGAATTCAACAGAAGAAACCAGTTACCATCTCAGGGGGTGAGCTTGCACTTTTCTCTCTTGCACAATCTCAAATTTCACATTTTGCATAGAGAGAGATATTTTCAACAGTGATTGGGGAAAAGTGAGCAAGAAAAGTTACTGCTGGTGTGAAGCAGAAGTAAGTTTCAACCCTCTCCAAATGTTCTTGCTCTGCCAAAGAGCATCCACGCAGACTTAGTGGGATGAAACTATCTAAAGAAGATGGATGGAGGCCAAAAAAATATCTGAAGCCATTAGAGAGGATAGAAAGATGCATTTGGGAAATAGTGAGGGTTTGATATCAAAAAGATATTAAAAAGCCATACTATGATTGAAGGGCCTGAGTTTAGAAGGAAGACCAACCTGCTCAGGACAGCAGTTTGAGCTGCTGCTACAGCTACCTGGGAAGGATTCAAGAGTTATAATATGCACAGTCTTTTGCAGGCAGATATGAGCTTATTTTGCACGAGCTGACCAGAAGCCATTCTGCTATGACAGCATCCCATCAAGCACTTTGTAGTAAGCCTTGCTGCAAAGCAGTGTGTATTAGATCAGGCAACGTACCATTCTCACGTGGCCCCAGTCCTCAGGCTGACCCAGAATGCAGGCTACAGTAAGCTCACATCAGTTTGCAAATGGGCGTGCACATACACTCTCAAGAAAAAAAAAAAGAAAGAAGAAAGATTTCAAGACCAGTGTGCAATGAATCCATCAATAAGAGGTAGGAAAAACTGAAGTTTGCGGGATCAGGGATGAGCATCAGTCCCTGAGAAGCAGTCGAGAAAAATTAACAGGAAGATGGAGCTTATGGTGAGGGGAGATCAACACTGGACATGCTCATTCAGAGAGGGGACACTGGGAAGCCCCGAATTTGTAACAGAGGCTTCTTTCAGAGGCAGCTCTTTAACTGAGACACATTAAATATTGGAAATGTGAGACTTTTAACGTAGTAAAAGTCTTCATGTAACACCTTCTGTCACCTCCTGGTGATTACGGCAACTTTTTTTTGGTAGTGATTTGAATGCAATGCAACACAGTTATATCATAAACTCTTTCCAAAGTCAGAACAACTCAGGTACAAACCCTGGCTTCAGTCACATACCCCAAGACAGCTGGTATTCACATGATCACACCTGCACTGAAGTCCAATACTGCAACCCTGCATTTAAGCCCATATTTGCAATACAGAAGTTATTACTTTCTATCTTTCATTCTCTTCTGATGGCATATAAACTGTCAATAATATTTATTGCTTTTTCCCTTGAACTTTTCAAATATTACTTTGGAAAGGGAGACATTTCGTTTCATGAAACAGCACAATGACAAAAAGGTGCTTGCTACAGACACATTTAAAATACCGCTATTTTACCTTACCTCCTATCAATTTTCTTTTTTATTTAGCTTTTTAATGTATATCTGCTTTCGATGCAGCTTACAACATATATTGCATTACTGATACATACTATTCACTGTGTTATGTTCCATGATGTATGTAAAAATATTAACTAATATATTTTCATGTCTCTGGGATACATGACAGATTATTTTCTCCAATATACCTGGAGAAAAAAAATCTATGCTTAAAAGAACTTGCCTATTACCTTAAAATATTTCAAGAAAATAATATGCACTGGAATTCGGAAACTGCTGTGACTCAGTCCTTTAGTAAGATTTTGTCAGAACTGAAACTCTTCTTATTCTACTTTCATTCTCACATCTACAGTGACTTTTAGGAATGGACAGATCAAATTGCACGTATTTATATAAATGTACCTTTGCATTGCATATACAAGTTCGGCATAGAAACATAAACATAAATAGTTATCATAATTGTTATGGATCTATTTAAGTATTTTGGTTGAAAAATGCTAAATTGGTTGTTCTCTTATTGAAATTAATTTCTCATCTTCAAGAGCATTAAAAAATCTATATATTTATCATAACTCAAGCAATGGCATCTGAAACCTTAAAGACGTTACTTTTTGTGAACATCATTATTTTTTATACTGATTAAATTGGATGTAATTGTGAGAACGTATCAATTTAGTTTAAGCAATTGGGGAAACAGGATAAATCTACAAGGGAGAAAATATATGTAATAGACAAGCTTGGATGAAAGCACCTAAGAAAAGCAAAACAGAAAACCCCAAGAGGCCTTCTAAAGATTGTTTTTCAATGATCTGAAGCTTGTTTCCGAATTAATTTCCAACTTTAAGTTTACATCCCTGAAAGTCATCATCTTTGCTGACAGACAAACCAATTACTTAGTGTACACGTGCCTAAGAATGAGAAATACCAATTCAACCAAAAGCAAGATGATTAAGGTAAAGGTTTTGAAGAACTCACCTTAGGCACCCAGTGGCATTGCGCAGCACCTGTGATGAATGGAGTTGTATTTTATGATCATCCTGGAGTGGAGAGTTTTCCCATCCGGAGTGAGGGATGATCACTGCATTGGTCAACACTGCAAGGGCATCCTGGATGATTGGCATTTTCAGTGCATCACAGGAGGATAGGTTCCAGAGAACTCCTACAAAAAGTAAAATGACTAACAATTAACACTTCTCCAAAATAAGTTTCAATGTTTTTTTGTTAAAAAAAAACCCAATCCAATCCAAACCAATATATTTCACAGCATTTGTGTGTTTGATTTAGCTGTTTCTGTCAAGGATCAAAGAGATTACATTGTAGATGGGGCTGAATGACTCCTGTATGCTTTTGCAGTGGGAATACAGCTCTGAATACAAAACATGTAGTCACAGCAACACTGGAAATTTCTCAGAGCTCTGCCTAAAAACTGAGCAGCTGTTTAGGCTGATCTAGGCCTATGCAGGCTGTGAAGCACACATGGAATGAAGGAGTATTACAAGGAATTTTTTAGGGCTTGGTCTTCAGATACCTTCCAAGTAAAATTAATTAAAACCAGTAGCAAAACACAGGTTACGATTTACACTAAAACTTTCACTGTTGATAGATACACATTGAGAAAACAGAACCTCAGCCCTGTGATCTTCATTGTAATGGAAGTAACTGTCTAGGCTACCTGGTACTACAAGCAAAAAGACTTCCTCTCCACAACCTGATACAGTAGTATTATACCAGACTTCAGCAAGTAATTTTATATTTTACACATATTTAAATATACAAGACAGAACATTTTATTATTTATTTATTATTTATTATTACAGAACACTAATTTTTACATGGAAACAGAAAGCTTAATGGTGCAACTAACAAGGAGATTTACTGGAGTTTAAAGAAACAAAAATCCCTTCTGCTGCAATTCATAATGTGCCAAAGAAATGGAAGAGAGGTCAAGAGCCAAAGTTTTCTAAGCACAGCTGCAAAGATCAAGGTCACTGCAATTGTGCCACACAGCAAGCAGGTGAGAAATTGTTAGGAGCAAAAGACACCCTGTTTCCAATTCCCGTATTTATATATTTGTGTATTTGCTGGAAAATCACATGTGACTTTTGTGCTGCGCCAAGAGCCTGCTGCTGGGCAGCTCTTGTTCTAGGAGAAGCTGGAGAACAATTTGCTGTTCTGAAGAACCAGTGGTCTTTATTTTAGCCCAGCTCCCTCCCAGGAGCAGCTGGAAGAGAAAGCCTACCTCATCATGCCCCTCCCCTTACCAACACCCATCCTCTCCTCTAGAATCCAATCCTACCCCTTCCTACTCTCCTTCCCAAAGGACAGTAGCCTGGCCCCACACCTGACCTTGAGTGGCAAAATAAGAGTTTTGATTATATGGCTATCAAAGTTTTCAACCAAAAGAGAAAAATTATCACCACCATCATCATTGTATATAGGAGACTACAAATATGAACACTAAGAAAAATCCAAGTGAGTGGTGTGGGAGGAAAATGCTGAAAGAAGGCCTTAGGAACACAGACTCAGACATTTATAAATATAAGCAGCAAGAACACTACTTGCTCAAGGCTTTCCTTAGCATTCTGTGCTTTGACAGAGCAGTGTAATTAACAGGAATCAACCTACATTTCTGGGTTTCCCTTTAAAATTAATTACCTCTATGGGGAGACTGTTTCAGTTATACAATTTCATGTTTAAATTATTTTATATGGAACTGTCTGCAAAGGCACTTACACAGTTTAATATAAAATTTAAATCAGTATACTAGTAAAAAAACCCCATTAAAATAATCTGCATGAAGCAGGCAGACTTTAGCTACAGACAAAAAAAAAAGCAGAAATAGGAGTAATATTCATTTCAACAATGCTCATTTTTTTCGTTTAAGAATTGCCACTTTAAAGGGAAAAGAGTCTTTGTTTGAATTCTGTTCTGAATGTCCTTATAAAACGGAATTCCATATTTAAAGGAATAAAGACCTTCATAAGGATATTTATACTTGCTTTTCTATGACCTGTTCTTGTCAAGCTTTAATGACACATCTACTATTCTTGAAGCACCTAACATTTTGCTGGGTTTTGTCAGTAAAAACAACAATATGGTTGCCTTTTTTATTTTCTATTTATCTAGACAGGTGTAAATGATGTGCATGGTATAAAAGCAGAGAATCAGAATGCAAATCTTTCCCACTTTAAGGTTCAATTTAGTTCTTATGCAAGACAAAGTGTTATAACTTTGTGAAGAAGTCCTATTTTAAAAGTGAAGCAGAAGAGAGTGTTCTGATGGCAACAAAACAATACTTTGGGCTTCAAGACCTAGTCATGAACTGGAAAAGCAGAAAATAATACAAAAGAAGCAAATGTAAGAACCCTGTCTAGCAAGATGCTTAAAAACGTGTATGTCAACACTACTTTTTATTCACTTCAGGTTCTTGCTAATTTAAAGTAAACTCACATAAACATTGTGGTATTCAGCAATAGTTGAGCCTAGAAATATTCTTTAAGTCTTCTTTCCCTCTGATTTCTCTAACTGGAAAATTAAACCTTCAGAGTAAGAGGATGATGGGATCACCAAGCTAAAATAGCTATTACACTTCCTCCTAAAATGATTTTACGTCAAGGCAGAAGCAAGCAAAATTTAAGTCAAGGCAGAAGCACTGCCCAGTAAGGCTGATGTTTCTTCAGAGTTTTTGCTCTTCACAGTTTTAAGGAGTGAGATAATCTTCTTCCATCCCAGAACAATGAGTTTTATCTACCAACCACATGAACAAAAAATTTTCTACTGACAAGTTCAAATTTATTCTCACAAGCAGTGCAGTCTGCTTGCTACATGCTGAGGTTGGCATTCTACACGCCTCCTTGTAACCTTCTTAATTAAGGCTTTGCAATTATGAAAGGGCACTGGCAATTCACTTCTCATTGTTTTTGCTGAGGATCACCTGGAGCTAGATTTATGTGGGGTCTAAGAAGATGATCCACTGCCTTGACTTTGCAAAGGACAATGACAATAAAAGAAATCCTTTACCTGACACACCTTCCATTACGGAGCTACATTTTCACCACGTGATTCTGAACATACTTTCCAAGCATGTATTCATGACATGCCCTTTAGGGCTCCTGTAAGAAGCTGGTTACTGAGGCCATGTGACAGCTTACTCTGAAAGCCCTGACTGAACTGGGTTTCCGAGCACAACAAGAAAGTCTGCAATAGCCTCAGAGGTGCCTTGACTGACCCCTGAAGAATTTGCGTTGTCATCAGCTGCCCACAGGAAGGTAAGGGACTGGACTCACCAGCAACTGATGACAAAAAGGGGGACACACCCAACAACACAACACTTTACCATCTGTAGACTGACTCTTGTGAGAAGTATGAAATAAAGAACTAATCAGTGCTGAACATCTCTTAATCACTTTCATTCCTATCTTATCTCCTTCTTGCTTTTAAAGCTGTAAGGCATTCAGATTAAGCATTTTATGTCCCATTTTCAGATCACTTTTCGTTCTATTGAAAGACAAAAATAGCTACACCAGACTGAACAGGTAATTTTGCAGGTTGAGGTTTCTCACCCTTACATATAATAAACGGAAATACAGTTAAAAAAGTATCTTGCAAACTCATTTTAAGTTTGAAACTGAGGAGAAACCGGTACTGAAAATATTAAGTTGATTCCAGTTAGAAGATGGATTTTGGGTCTGAGTATCAGTCTAGCAGACATCAGATGAAGGATTCTTAGAGGAGTCTACAGGACTGCTCACTCTGGAGATCTTACTGCATCAAGTTGCATCTTCTGGAGCAGCTTATCAGAGGACATGCTACTGCTATGGTCAACAGGTTGATCAATTTAATGGGGCAGTCTGAGCCAAAACCCCAAAACCTCTGAATCAGGCTGGAGCTCAAACTCATGCTGATTAAACACTTCAATGGATTTTTGTGCTGGTGTTTTAGTTAGAACTGGTACATGTATATCTGTAGTCAGATATAACTCAAGACCTGATAAGCCACATGCTACCCATATTCCATTCAAAGTTAAGAAAACAGAGATCATATATATCTATGTATATATATATACACATAGATCATATATATCTATGTATATATATATACATAGCTATATATATATATATATAGCAAAAAATGCCATCATAACAAGAGAACATGTGCAAAACCAAGAAAGTCTAACCAACTGTTTAGTTCATGACTTAATGCTATCTCAAATTATGACTTTTATATATATATATATATATAAACAAAGCACTTAGAACAATTTAGACTATAAATATAAATGGAAACCAAAAAACTGTAAAAGTCATCTTTTCCAAAAAGCATTGCCCCTGCCACACTGCCACTATGTTTTGGGCTTTTTTTGTGGTGCAAAAGATGTACTTCCCCAAATAAATTAAATGGTAAAAACATTGTAAGTAAACAAATACTAGTAGGACAACCAAGACTTTGATTCTTCTCAATACAGGCTGTTTAAGTCAACTTTCAATTATATTAACATTTTGCTTATTTCATATTCTCTGTAAAAATAAAAATCCAAAAGTATTTCAATGCATCCAGGTTTTCCTTTCCCTTCATAATTTAATAGTTTGATCATGGAGTGATACAGAAAACCATTTGATAGTGCTGAGAGACTGCATCCCAGAAAGAGCAACCAAAGCATTGGCAGAATTTTTGTTTATACGCTGAAGGCACAGAAATACTGCAGGGAGTTTCCCTCGTGAACATGACAATTAAGATTGAAATCTGAGTGCTAAATACCCTGCACAGAAGCCAAGCACAAGGGATCTTTTGCTGGAGTCCTTAGGAAAAGCATCTTCTACCCCAATCTCCCAAGTGCTAGGAAAGTCATTTGCTGGCTGCCGCTCGGAGCCCACGCTGTAATTGCAAGGCTGCTCTGCAGAGCTGGATCCGCTCCCTGGCAGCAGATGTGGGCTCCCGACAGACTACAGCAGTTCTGCTGTGGAGATGCTGGATATCAACCACAACATTCCTTAATACAAAGTCCAATAAGGCTTCACAACCAACTCAACTGTCAAGGTGAGGAACTGGCTCGGTAACAGAATTTCTGTAGGGAAGAAAAAGTGGCTGATTTGAATTCTGGCACCTCAACAACACACAGCCCAGAAGGAATCTCCTTAAAAGCACACTGTGAAACTAAGTTTAAAATTGGCATACCAGGCAAGAAACTTTCACCAATTTTCTTGAAATACTTCTTAACTGGTTCGTGAATGAATACCTATGTGTACCTTGCTGTAACTCGCTTATCTACATGCACAGAGGTGGTTTGCTGTCTGTGTATGAGCTGACGTAGGAAAAGTCCACATTAAGAAAGACTGAGCTTCAGTAAAAGCCATAAGCAGGCAGGAGCTCAAAGCTGCAGCAATAATTTTTTTCCCTTTGCAGCCACTCACAGCCTTACAAAGAAAAAGCTTCTACATAGGAGAAGGATTATTATGGTGTGGTTTTTTTGCTAAATTACAAAAAATACAGCTTGATCTTGACTACATAAAAGTACAAGAATACATATAGTATAAAAAATATAAACATTTCCTCATTTCCTAACAGTTACTAAGTTTCATGTTCAACAGTAGAGGAATTACTAGAGGATTTCACTAAGGTTACTGTGGAAAGATCAGTGGTTCCTGCTTAACTCGCTTTCCTAGCTGATGAAATTAAATGGGTCCTGTAAAACACAGAAGCCAAACCAAAAGCAATTCATTCTAAGTGACAGAAACACAGAAAAAAAATAAATCAACTGCTTTCAACAAAAGCTTTATCCTAACACAAGACTAACAGCAATGCCATTCTAAATTAAGTATTTTATTAGAAAACATGGAAAACTAACAAGGATGGATATATATGAATGGAAATTCCAGTGCTTATACATATATTATACTAAATAATTTTTCTAGCACCCAAAATCAAAACATATGTTTGATAACAGATCCTAAATAGAGAATAAAAATGCTATACTTAAAGCTGAACATTAAGTTACAGCTCTAAATACAAACCTCCTTTCTAAAAAGAACCAGTTAGAAAGTTAGTTCTATCCATAAAATTGCAAAATGAAAGGCTCAGTGTTTACTTGCTAAAAATGAAAAAAAAAAGGAAACATTAACTAGCCACATTGTTATCTATGAAAAAGACAGAACTGTAAAATAGTAAATAACATTATTTGGGACAGAAGAAGGGAAGGTGGCCTTTTAACCAAAAAATAAAAAATAAATTAAAAAAAAATTAGTGGGCATAGTGAAAACAGTAATTTGATCATAGAATGAACATGTTTCACCATACCCTTAAACTTTCACTTTGTAAACAAAAAAGTGAAATATTCAGATCCGTTTCTACACAAAAAAACAATTTTCAAAATAAAATTTAAGACTTTTGTGTGGCAAATCTCAAACATTTCAAACTACAAAGTGGTTTTAAACTGCAAATGTTTTAATACTCCATCAATCAGGCAGGCCCATCAAAATTATATGCCCAACTGAATTTTTCCAAAGGATTACTACTTGCTGAAATAGTTCAGTGCAGCTTTTATGTCAAGCCATATGCCGCAACAGATGTCCTCTATTTATCACTCCTTATTTATCAGATTACCTTGTTTGATATTTCCTCTTAAACTTAAAATTTGACCAAAGTAAAAAAAGAAAAAAAAAAAAATTTATGTAGTATATTAACAAGCAAATCCTGAAATCAGTTTCACTGCTCCATGAATCAAAACATGGGCAAAACGTGAATGAATTTTCCACAGAAGATGCATCTCACTGATTGTACAAGGGAAAAACAGTTACTTCCCATCTAGAGAGAAGAGGAGAGCAACAAGGGACCACCTTGGGTTTTGTGTTGGTACTGAGGGTGGTCAATGCAGAACAAGTGAATGTGAATTTGCCTGGGAAATAGGGAGAAGGAAGCAGGCTGTGATGGGAAAACCGATGGAACCACCCCCAAGCAGACCCCTAAGAGAGAGGGGAGGGACTCCCGAGCAGGGGCACTGCCCTGGTGCCAGCCGAGACCTCGGCACCCAGTGACTCGTTCTGCCTCTCCCACATTCACCTCCAGGGAAACAGGCACTGCCAGCCTGAGAAAGGCTTTGTACTGCTGTTTGATGGTACATTCCCTTTTACCCATAAAAATTCTTTGGATGTAACACCTTACAGGATAAATCAGTACCCCAGCCTGTTGCTAAGAAAGCAGGGCATAAGGTTTGAGAAAATATCTATTTTAACATATCTCCTTATTTAACTGGGAGCAGCAGGAGGTGAAGAAGTTAATCTGATGATTCAGAAAAAGTGGAGAATGACTCTTCATCAAGACAACAGATTCTATCAGTGGGTTTTCCCATTTCAGAGCCAAGATAGTGACAGCATATTGAGAAAGGGGGCAAAGATTGTTTTATAATTAGACAGTAAATTGTAATAGATATGGTATAAAATAATCCAGTTGAACTGTCAACATTGTTTGCCTAAGCGTTATTTGATAAGACAGCACTATTTCTGAAGAAAAATTACACAATTTATTAAATTACTTTTATATTTGCTGGCACATATGAACTATAAATAGGATGTGTTTTGAATGACTCTGGAATTTCTTGAAGATGTCACAGACTATAGGTTGGAAATCAGTTTCCCAACACTGTATGAGCATAAGCTGTACAACCTTTTACCTTCCTGTTTTGCAGGGAAAATGACTACAAAGGTTCGGTGCTTTGGTAAGTGGTTCCACTCTGGGTTCATATGAAGACTTTATAAAATGCCAACTAATTCCTGCTCTGAATTTGTTTGATAATCACTTCCACATTTCTAGAAATGATGGGGATATTTTCTATAGGTGATGCTAAAATCTAAAATTTAAGCTCTGCCACAGAGTAGAATCATACTGTAAAGCACAACACACAGCTGTGCCTTGCCATAGCACATCCACTGACTATGAAATGTCAGCTTAGTAGTCTGGAGAAGTACAAATATTACAAAATACAAATTTGAAGTATTTTATGAAAATTATGAAGATGCAATAGTGATTTTTGGAGACGCTCTGCAAAACCTTGAAGATGACTGGGGTGGAAAAACAGAGTAGCTTTGCAGCCCACTAACCCAGCCACAGGGTTTTTAGTACCTTGGTGGAGTTGTTTGAAATTGTATTGGGGCACTTGGACCTTCAGTGAGATTAACTCGAGCAGCCGCTTCTGCAGACCAGGCGCCTTCATTTGCTTTTGCTCAGCTTTGATAGTGGTCTGGATTAAGCCAAATTTTATCAAGGTAGCAGTAACAAGTAGTTTTTCTGAGTTAAAAAAAACCCCTTGGTTTCCTTTTCCCCCCCACAAGGTTTTAGATGTTACAGCACAAAATGTGCAAAGTTTTGGCTGTGAGATGAAACACATTGTTTTAAAAGCAATCTGAGACTTGCAGATTTGATGGAATTTGGAATTTTTTAAAAAAATTCTCAATAGTTCACAACACTCATGGCAGAGGTTGAAGAATTAAAAGTACCTTGCTTAAAAGTATCTCAAGAAAAAGGAGGGAGTCAAATTATTATGTAACCCTTGGGAACTGAAAAGGCTCTTGTACTTCAAGAAAGAAATACTGAAGAAACTAGAATACGTAGTTTCATTATTCAGCCACTGGCTTCCATCCAGAGTAAATAGAATGGAATTTTCATTATACAAATAATCTTGTTAATGTTGAAAACAACTTTTATTTAAAACACCTAATTAGAAGTAAATTACTTCATAAGATTTAATCAACTTTAAAAATTGATTGTGGTAGGATATTGTACTTGCAATTACATCTGTTTAACAAAGGAGTAGGAAAGGTTTATTACCTCTAATACTTCAATCTCCATTTTGAATAAAAAGCCTTTAAAACATACAAGCAAACTTTGGTGCCCAGGTAAGTAGATTTGAAATTTGTTAACCTTATCCATTTGTTAACCTTATCTTAAATCTCTTGGTAGAAAAATAATTGAAGTCTGTAAGTCATCTGTCTCTGTGCCTGGTAGAGTTCCTCAAAACACTTTTTTGCTTATGTGCAGAGCAAACACTAAGCAAGAAATAAATGAAGATATTTTCTTGCCAAAATCAAAACCATCACTTCTGAAAGCAGTGTTCTGTGCTAGCAGTTATCTATCTCCATGCTTAACCTTTCTAATTTCCTTGTCTTGACAGGACATAGTGATCAGATACTGGAGGCGGAGGGGAAGCTAATTCACAGAGCTGCATCTTAAGAGGCACTTGTGAACTTTCTGCATTTATTCCATATCTCCATTTTGTTTTACTACATAGAGTTATGGGTCCCAAAGGGTATTTGGCAGTCTTATTCTCTTAGTTAAGCATATATTGAAACAAAGTTATGTCAACCTTGTAGCAGCAGTCTCAGCACAGTTATGCCATCGTGACAATTTAAACACACATACATGGCTTTTTGTGTCGTCTGTTTGAAAAGCTTGTGATGGGCAGGGTACGTATCTGAACCTAAAACATGTATCTCTATAATCTGATTTTCAGTTTGTGTGATGCTGAAATTGTCTCTCTGGTTCAGAGAGTAGCAAGCCACTTTGTACATCTATCTTCCTACCCATCTTTTTACATTACATAACAAAGGCTGCTAATTAATTAGGCCTTTCACTGGTCAGGCTTCCTTATACTTGCATTGCCCCATTACTAAACTTGAATACAATAAAGAAATGGGATACTTAATATGAGCAACACTGGAGCAACACCTAATGCAAACCTGCAAAGGAAAAGAGATATAATAGAGATTTTAGGAATTACATCAAAGTGAAATACTGTAAGAATGCAACTCATGGAAGAGTTTTGTTCTTCTTTACTTAAGGCTGTGGGAAAGTCATGCTGGAATAGGGTAGAAGAGGCTTTATTCATTTTCAAATCAAATTTCCAGAGAGCAATAAGGTTACAAATAGGTGCCACCTCCAAATGAATGTTTATATCACAATAAAATTTCACATCTGTGTTTACACACTCCAGTAACTAAGGTAATGTCAAGAGCACTTTTGCAGAAAATTATTATATTATTAAATTAAACTGCTTCAAGATCCTAAGTACTAAATAGTCAACCCTTTGCCATAATATTGTTAAATAAGATTTACTATACAAAAAAATCACAAGTGTAATACCTTACAAAGTCCAATTAGAAAATTACAAATAGGAAACAATTGCAGGCATTTGATTTTGACTTTAGAAACCCCCAATAGAAGAACTGCAATTGTACTAGGAAGTTAAAAATTCTAAATAATTGGCCAGAATTACTTAAAAAAAAAAAAAAGAAATCAAATTAAATCTTCCACTGGAGTGAGCCAAAAGGTCCATTTAAATAGAATACTCTCAAACATGCTTTATGTATCACTGCAGGCTCACTAACTTGCAACTATACAGATTAACAAAGACAGATACAGAGCTCAAAGGGGCCTTCTGGAGTGTCTTGACCAATCTGCTAATAATTTATACACATGCTAAGAAGCAGCATGCAATCAAAAGGAGGTTTCACCTGCAGTGGTTAACTCAAACCAGATAGATCTAAGGTGGACACCATGTAATTGCCTTCAGTGACACTGAGAAATCATCAATAAGGTTATCAACCCCTCGTTACAAACATATGGCATCTACTACAATTGAAACAGGACTGTGTAATAATGTTGTGTAACATGGGGTGACAACAGAGGACCAACCAAGCCAAAACACAAACTGGCCACAGCTGAAATTAAAGACAACACTAATGAATACTGGAATCCAAAGTCTGGGGAGTAAATTAGTTTTTTTTCCTGTCCAACTTGACTGTGGGCAAAAGACACTTGGAGAACTAGTGCTTCTTTGAAAGAAACATTTTGTACACAACATCTTGTAATGTTTTGCAGGAATGGAATATATGCCTTTTGATTCAATGAATAAAAATGTGAATGAAATACACAGAGTCAATATCTACCTATCTATCTATATATAGGATACATATATAGTGTTAGATAGTTTCCTCTTTTAATTTTTTTTATGTGATAATTTTTGTAATTTATATATTTTCAGTAGACAATAGTGAAATCTCTGACACTTTATTGTCAACCAAAATAAGCAGGAGACTGACTGCTAGCACAATAAAAAACAGTTTCTCCTGACATTATTTATAGCTGCAGCTCTTTATCATCATGTACTTTTCTAAAAGTGGATTATCCACTTTTACCTTTCCATCAGAAATGGTATTTACAGTTTGTAAACAGGTGATGCAGTAATACAAGCGCCTTCTTTAGAAGGAGTTTTTTCTAACTCAGCTACCTCATTGTTCATAGGCAGAAACTGTGTTTCTAGTTGTGATGGATCTTATTTGTCAAAAATGAGAAGAAGAGCAGTTTAAACCATTTAATCTGAGACAGGTACCAGTTATTCAATCGAGCTGATGGAAGAAGGAGCAAGCGTAGGTTGAATCACAGAATCATAGAACGGCCAGGGTTGGAAAGGATCTAGCAACAGCTGCTCGACCTCACCTGCTGCACAAGGCATCCACAGGATTCCTCATATCCTTGCTAAAACATCAGATTTTTCCATGTAAATTTTTCCCTGACTTAAGTAAAACAAATAGAAAAAACTATAAAATCGAATTTTGTGGAAGAGTTCATAATTAACTTGGTAAAGGCAAGAGAATCAGAAATCAGTTACTCATTGTCATTATTACCAAGTGAAAACATTTCTTTCTACCATCTGCAGGATCTGTGCTAATTTTGTACTGTGTTCTTCTCTATTTATATTTATTAGAAAAGTGTTAACATTTAATTATTTTAAAATAGAAGGCTTTTATTTTTTCCCATTAACAGGTGCTACCGTGGAAACTGGCAGCACAGTGCTGGGGTAAAAAGATGGCTAAATTAAATATGGTGCATTCAGCTTACACCTGTTTCTTTTCATTTACAGACTTAGATGAAACAAGGTATTGTGATTCAGGTTCTCCTCGGGTCTCTGGAAATTACCAGAGGCTGTAGGCCGTGCCAACATCTCTATTTCTATCAGAGTATTTCACTTTTTCACAAACGTATATATTCATGGGTATACCTAATTTTATCCATGTTCTTCTAGTAAAACCCTGTAACTGTAGAAGTGTTTCTGTAAGAATAATCTTTCCATAACTTAGGAAGTATTTCCTGGGCATTAGCACCATTTAATTTCATAACAGCCAGGCAGCACACTCCCTCAGTTCTTCTTCGTGGGAGCCTGCACTGAAACCATTTCCTGGACATGAGAGAGCCTTGAAGCTCTAACACTTTGCTGTAAGGTTAAGTTTGTGCAATCCAAAAATTTGAGCATGGTAAGGTTTTCCAGCATTAGCCCAAGACCTCTGCTGCTGAGGAGAAGGATGAGATAAAGGAGAAAGTGAAAAAACTCTGTTTTGGAGAGATTATGGCAAAAACAAATCTCTGGAAAAGAGGACAAGCCACAAATGGTGCTGAAGGCAATCCTGACAATCAAGGAGCTACTGGGCTAGAAAGCTGGTCTGCAGGTTTAAATACCCTTCCAAAACCAGTCTTGAGATTGCCAGAAATTGAAGTTATAATCTACTTAGAGAAGAGCAACAAGGAAGAAAATGTGCATGTTTGAGCAAGGAACTAATATCAGAACTTTCGCTCTGCTGGGCAAGTTCTTCACGGTACTTGGGGCAGGCAATGAATGCTTCACTACTGCCAGACAAATTGAGCTGCTAAACAACCTCTCCAGGCCATATTTCTTCCCTTGCAGCTGGGTGCCTACTCAGAGTGATTCACACCTTCATCTTGCCAGATTTCTGGACAGGTCATTTACACTTGATAGGCTCAGTTCCCCATCTGTACAACAGAGATAATGATACTTCCCCACCTAAGAGAAGTGCTCTGAGGACAAATGTGGATGACTACTTAGGGGCAGCGATGTCAGAACCTGTATGAATTCCTAAGGCAGGAACTTTGTGTCCTCTCTGGAAGTAACAAACAAGAGCAGCTTTTATATAGACAGGATGCACAATGAACATGAGATGGAAAGGCTCAAGGTATTATGTTTACTCCCAAAACAGACATTTGTTATTATTTTCTCTGCATCTCCTCCAGGCTGTGGAGCTCCTACTGAAATAATTACCTTCCTGCCACCTCAGCTCAGGAAGGCTGATGGAAACTTTTTATTTTTCCTTGTGCCTGCCACCAAGTCAAATCTTTTCATTACTGAAGGAGCTGCTGCAGGAGCTACGTTTCCTTCCCCAGGCAGGATAGAAAGAAGGAATTCAGCTGGGGTAGCTGTCACACTGCAAGCCTTTACCAAAACAAAGCAAAGGAGAACTGATTCAGATGCACGACTTTAGCCTGTTTCCTAAGAGATGCAAGATGAGAGCTGCAGCTATGAGCCTTGCTTTGGAAGGAAGCTTTGCAGAACATTACCACAAACACGTTTGCATTTTGAAAGCAAGGGCCAGTGATCTGCCTTCTGAAAGGCACAAAACATGGCCAGGGCAAGCAGTGGCCTTCTGGGATGTACTGGCTATTAAAAACAGTTATTATAAAACTATTAAAAACAGTTATTATAAACAAAACCCCCCCCCAAAAAAAATCAGGCTTGGGAATAAAATCTTCAAATACCATTGACTTTTATTCCATTCCTCAGGGTCACCATCTTGGTCTTCTCCCCTTTCATACATGTCCAGCACTCCTGATGTTCACTGTCCCTGGGAGCTGCACCTACCTCTACAAAGGCAGGTTACTGCCTACCACTGATGGTCAGTGCCTACTCCTCTTGGTAACAGCACTATGAGGGCATACTAGAAAACAAACATCCTTTCTTTCTGTGGGAATTTGGGAAAATTTACCTGCATACTGTGCAATGGAACCAATGTAAACTGTAGCCCAGTATATTTTCTTTAAATGACCTAATGACATTACATGTTCCATCTACAGATGGCATGGGAAGTGCCAGGGTGACTGCTGAGGTTTATTAGCAGTTTGCCACTTAGTACTCAGAATAAATAGGCAGAATGTTCCCTGGAGCCAGGATACTGACAACATAACCAAGAGACAAACAAGTATGTTGAATGTGAAGCAGTGGTTACACTTTATTAGATCTGTCAGTAATTCTGTCACTCTACAGGAGGCACGATCCGAGCTCATGCAACCCGTATCTCTGCCCCATTAATCCTGACTAACAAGTAGGAGGTGATAAGTGTTGTAACTAAGAAACAAAATTAAATATAAAAAACCCTACATTTAATAAACACCATGCAGTTTATTCAGACACCCTCAAGGAAGGAACCTGGACCCAACCAAAGGATGATAATCTTATCAATTGTATCCCTAAAGGAGGCCTGATGTACAAGGGTAAGTAATTTCTGCAGAAACATAGATGATAACGTATACTCTAATGATTCTGTGACAGAAATGAGAAATTTTCTTACATGTTTAGTAGGAAACTTATAATGAAAATACCAGCATTGAAAACAGGATAATGAAAATATTTTTGATTTGTAGCATTAAATTAATCACCAACTGATATTAGCAATCAAATAGAATGAAATCACAAAGTGAAAAATAAAAACGAAAACCTCTACCTCGCTTCTGTTTTACATATTAAATATGATAGCTTAAGGGCAAGGTGAAAAAAACCTCCAAACATCTCATATCAGTCTGGTTTGACAGCATTCCTGTATTCCTGAACACCACCCCTCTCCCCCCTCTCTTGAATTTCATAAGGGAAAATGTCCACACAATCTTAAAAAAACCAGATCCTACTATATCAAGAAAAGAAATAAACTACCACTACCTGCATGCTCTGTGTAAAACACATCACATAGCACGCTATCAAATTTCTGACAAAATGCTTCAGAAGATGATGTCCACCTCTCCAAAACAGTTTTCCATTTTCCTATCAGAACCCTGAGAAAGGTAGAAAACCCCTGAACAAATCCTCCCTCTCACTATATCGCTACACAGGATAAAAAAGCAGTAAGTAAGAGTTTCTAAGTAAATTCAGTAAAATATGACTTCTGCCTGGCCAGCCCTACAGCAGACAGGAGGGAGAGCAGAGGATTCCCACCACAACATATCCATGTGTGGAGCATATCTCCCGCAAGAGCACTTACGGCTAACCAAGAACAAAATGAAACAGCAATCATAGGCATAAACCATACCTGCATCTGTAAACTGCATGACATTGAAAGCCATTCATACATTACATAAATCCAAAGGGCTTGAAAGCTTTTTGTTATGGCAAATAAGATGGTAATGAAATAGTTACTGATGGAGCAAGTGGCATGCAGCACAGAACTGTGCTTGCAACTTGCAGCAAGTTTGAAACAAACAAACAGATTTTGAACAAAAAATATTGAAAGATTCAAACCTGTGACCAGTTCTCTGATTTCCAAATCTGTAGTCTTGCGGAGTAACCGTACTAATGCTGGGATACCACCACAGTTTTTCAGAGCAATTTTGTTGTCATCATTTGCCTTCCCATATACCAAGTTTCTCAAAGCTCCACAGGCACTACGGTGGACTTCTGTCATCCGATGGTCCAATAGGTCCACTAGTAATTGTATTCCACCTTGTCTTCTTATCTGAAACAGGCCAAAGTGATAATTATACAGTTAGGGAATGAACACCAGTTTTAATAAATGCTGTCCAATGTAATTAAGCTGTGTTTTATGCAGGCTGCAGGCCAGCAAAGGTGTGCTGGTAGCTGGTAGCACCACTGCTACATTACACTGCTTTGATTCCTTGTATTATTTTATTCAGTGGCAACATAATGGTACAATGACAAACCAGAACTTCTGTAAAAGCAGCCAAAGTTAGTCAAGAGTGTTGCCTCATCAATGGTTCATCAAGGTTTGCCTTGGCAAGAGCTTCTCCTGCGCTGGAGAAACATCTCCTTCAGAGTGTAACACATCACAAGCTAGAGAAAAAACCACAAGGCTACAGCAAACAAAAAAAAGCACTTAATGTCATAAAGTTTTTAGGAGTCCTGCCTTTACATTTAATTACTGGGAATGGGAACAGCTACTGTAGTCTCAGTAGGGATAAGCAAGGATATATCAACTAAATTGGGATGAGCAAAGATGAAAGGAAAAGGATGAAGTCACCAGAAATATAAAGATAAGGATGATAAATAAATCGTGGAAAGCTTGTTCTAACAAGATTGAGGGAGACCCTTAAGTGATACAGGAACAGAAGTCTTATGCATACCCAAGGTGGCCTACAAAGGAAATTTCTAATGTGATATCTTATACAAAATATTCTAAAAAAAGTACAAAAACATTTGAGACAAATGATGAAGAAGGTCAGGAATATCAAGTACAATTTATTATGAAATCCATTTCATGCAAATACATCTTTATTGTTCTGTGGCACCATTTGTTCTTCAAACAGTAATGAGTCTTGGATCTAATTTTAAGAGATTCATAACTAACATCCGAGGAGTACAATGCTTTAGCTTCAAGCAAGTTATAGAGACATCTCTGAAAAAGTCGAGAAGTTTCCCCATATGTGTAGTTGGCCTAGGCCCAAAACAAGCCAGGCACTTCAGCTGGCCATTTTCCATTTAAGACAACAAAAAATTTGAAATATTTGTGAAGCAGTTTTTGCATGGGCATGTGTTCTTGGGGCTCTGCAGGGGGAAGTCTCGGAAGACAGAAACAGTTAAACAGTGGAACAGAAACCTTAAACAAAGTACAATGAAAAATATCAGGAATTCAATCTTCCGCTACTAACTTAAAAGTCTTTATGTACAACCCATGTATGGCATTTCATGGATCTAAGCTTAAACAAGGAGAAGTGCTGGGTCCTATGTTACTGTCACAACAAGCCCATGCAATGCTACAGGCTTGGGGAAGAGTGGCTGGAAAGATGGCTATTGGAAAAAGAATCGTCTACAGTTGGCTGAATATGAGCCAGCTGTGTCCAGGTGGCCAAGAAAGCCAGTGGCATCCTAGCCTGTATCAGCAATAGTGTGGCCAGCAGGACCAGAGCAGTGACTGCCCCCATGCTCTCAGCACTGGTGAGGGCACACCTCAAATCCTGTGCTCAGTTCTGGGCTCCTCACTGCAAGACGGACATTGGGGGGCTGGAGTGAGTCCAGAGAAGGGCAGCAGAGCTGGTAAAGGGTCTGGAGCACAAGTCCCATGAGGAGCAGCTTAGGGAGCTGGGATTATTTAGCCTAAAGAAAAGGAGGCTCAGGGTGGGCCTTATGGCTCTCTACAAACACCTGACAGGAGGCTGTAGACAGGTGGGAGTTGGTCTCTTCTCCCAAGAAGCAAAAGAGGAAATGACCTCATGTTATGTCAGGGGAGATTTAGGTTGGATATTATGATAAAATTCTTCACTGAAAAGGTTATCAAGCATGGAACAGGTTGTCCAGGAAGGTGGAGTTGCCATCCCTGAAGAAATTCAGAAGATGTGCAGATGTGGCGCTTGGTGGATTTTGCAGCTCTGAGTTAACGGCTGGACTAGATGATCTTGAGTGTTTCCAACCTAAATGATTCTATGAATCTATGATTCACTTCAAATAAAGACTGAAAAGTGATTCAGGCTTTGAGGTTCCAAAGCTGAGTTATATGAAATTACTCACTGCTAAACCAAAAGTTCTCTCTTTCTTCTTCAAGTTTATCTGGCATATTCTTATTTTTTTAATAACAGCAAAACCAAAAAATAGAACAGCTGTGTAGTGAAAAGCGTATACACCATGATGTTGCAGTGTTAAATTAAGATGTTTTAATGTCTGTACAGTTACCACACAGCTTTGGTCTAAATGCCAAGGTGATAGTGTTTGAAGATAAATTAACATATTTTTCCTTAAATAGGCATTGTATCAGTACATCATGTGCAACTTTCTGAGCAATATGCAGGTCAACTCAAAGACGACAGCAGCTGGTACTACATGATGCGTGAAGAGATATGAATGGATGTTGGTAAAATATATCAACTTCAGGCAGAAAAGTTCACCAGTCTTTTTGAGAGTTTATGCTTCTGCTGCTCAGAGAAACCATGACACCTTTCAGTTTAGAAATGAGAAAAACAGGTCAAAGAGAAAAGGTGCTGCAAAATATCTCACTGGTCAAATCTTTTCCATGTGAACAGGATGACTTGCAATTAAATAATTAGCTCATTTCTGAGCCAGGAAAAATTTACCAAGTTTATCTGGGAGAGATGGGGGGGTGAAGCTTGCTTGTTTTGTTTGCTTGGTTTTACAGTCCATTACCATTTAACCTTCATATAAAAATACATTTGCTTCCCCTACTAACCAGATTTTCAAAACCAAGCATGTTACATGAAGAGCCACCTACATGACAAAACAGATGACATTTACTAAACAGACTAGGAACAAAAATTTATGCATCAATTCTACAAAAGGTGAATCAACCACTGAGCTTCACACTTCAACCCCTGAAAAGAAACAAGATCGGATGGAAGAAAGAATACAGTTAAAAAATATATGAGTTGCCTGGTGTGATGAGTAATATCAGGAATGACAGAATGGAAACATGCCTGCTGATCTTTGTGAATTATATTTTTAAAGCACAATATGTTGAATGAATATTTTAATTGCTTTGCTGCTAAAAAAAAATATTAAGAATGAGAAAAAGTATTACTTTGTAGCAAAAATCATTCTGTGTGCTACAATTCAGCTAAAGACTCTAAGGGCTCTGTCTCCATTCAGAGTGACTCTGTGCCTATGCTGTTTTTCTCACTCTTCCCCTTGCATGCAACCAAGTGGCATCTCCTCAGCAGTTTATCATGTGGATGCTCTCAGGTGACAGGTTTTGATATCTTCTGCTCATTTCTAAAGGGAAATGTGTGGTTCTGCTACATTGAGCCAGTATTCCTGAGCTGCACCTTCCCCTTTCAGTCATGGTAGCTGACAGCACACTAGTATTCAGCTCATGCAGCTCCCCCTCTCCCAGGAACCTGAAGCCAAGAGCAGACTGAAGTGATTCAAAGATAATTTCTTAAAAGCAAGGACATTAAATATTAATCTAAAATGCATTTCTGTCAGGAAAAAAAAGAGTAATACAACAGAAATGAAACGGATGTTACATAACACTTTACATAACTTGACAAAACTTCTTAAATTTTACTGAAGAAGGAACCTATTCTTACCTGGGAAAGACAAGATTTATTCTGCAAACTTTCTTAGAATTTCTAAGCTTAGATATTTGGCAGAAAAACTGTGCCATGCAGGGAGAGATGGGGCTGATTTTTCATAACTAGGAGCTCAGTGCCTGATGCTTTTTTTTAATCTGGGCTACTCTCTTGCTTTGTTGGTTTTGTTTTTTTTTTTTTACAACAGCCCTTTATTCACCAGAAGTCTCACCCCATCTTTGTGTTTATATCACATATCTATACAGATATTTAAAACTATACTGTCCCGCAGGTTTAACTATGCCTGACAAATTGTGAGACTGTGATGGATGTTATCAGGATCTATTTAAGTGTATGGAAATAGAGGCAAAGGAAATGGAATTATTTGTTCAAGTCCTTTAGGGGGCTAAGAGCCACAGCCTGGAGGACAACTCTGACCTAGTCTCCTGAGGCAGATCTCAGCTAAGTTAGTCACGGCTCCAGTGAATTCAACAGCGCTACTGCCAAATGTCTTTTCCAAAAATGCTGGGATGGATGGATAAGCAGCAATTTGCACCAATGGGGCATCAAATCCCAATCCCCCAAAGGACTTTTGATAGATACTTCTGTCTCTTTCCTAACTTAAGATTAAGAGAACATTTCTTAATATAATATTTATTGACATATCAGTGACTGCTGCCTTGTTAGATCTAGGAGGAAAAGAAAATAGAACATGCCAGAGTCTGCCTACTAAAAATAAACAGTGGAGTACCAACTTCATCAGGAGATAAAGGGGACAAACTCTATTCTTACACAGACCAGCCCCAAAGCAGCCACTTCTGAACTCAAAAGAATGACCTTCAACTCTGCAGCACAACTAAGTATGCCCAGTTGTATCTGCCCATGTCTCGAATGCATCAGCCCCATTTTACACCATCTTTTCTCAAAAATAAAAAAAAAGGATCAGAGTAGAAGGGTTAACAATATTAACTATGCTGGGTGAATCTGTGTTGCATTGTTTCTCATGACTCTCTTAATCCATGGATACCATTAATTTCTGAAAGTTACTTGCCTTCCTTTTTCTCACTGGAAATATTTTGTGTTTGTCTTTGGAAGACACTGTTAAAGAGCTGCTAAATACAGAGCTGTGATTAGGAATCTATGCCAATCAAAGTGAAAACTGAAAGAACAGAGATTACATAAATTTTGGAAAAAAATAATTTCCATGGAAGAATGCACAGAGCTGCTTTCATCTGAGGAATCACGTGCTTTCTTTTACCAGGATATTTTCCAACTTTTCTTTAAAGTTGGCTCTCTGCCATTAATGTCACTGTCTACTTGCTGGTCAGAAGCACTTGACCAGCCCCATGATGCCACAACACAGGCAGTCAGGACAGGAAAAGGTGCCAGACTCTCTAGCACACAGATTGATAAAAGTGCACTCATGTCAGCTTGATGACAGTCTTCTCCTCTGGCATAGTATGAAGTTGTTTTGCATTACATCTGAGAATATGTATTTGTATCCACACTGTGAAAATAAAATTTAGACTCAGGAAGGGGTTCAGGTCATTCCTGGAGGCAGTGAAGATGTCAATTATGTTCCTAATAAGGACAGCTTGTATACCTCATGCCAAGAGCCTATGAGAAATTAATTCATCCATTTCAAGGCTTATCTTTGACTCAATGGTGTTTACCACAACAGTGGACTGATAGCTACTTAGTCTACCAGGATTTACACATGACCAGCCTGAAGCATATGTGCTGGTAAAATAAATCGATAAGACATTGATAAGATGTCTGAAACTATATATATATATATACATATATATATATATACATACTTGATTAGTGTAAGATATTAACATATGAATTCTTGATAGCTTGCTTTTCTAATTCAATACAACAGATTGGTTGTGGAAGGAAATGAATTGTAGGATGTGAAGGGTATGTAGATATTTGGAATGTCCTGTTTTCTGAGGACATCTGCTCAATGGATGTCCAGTGTATAAACAGAGACAGGACAGGAAAAGTAAAAAACCACACTGATGTACACAAACACTGCAGAGCTAGAGACAGTACCAAAGACCAGGTCTGGGAGGTCACTGCTCAATGGGCTGCTGAAAGAACCATGCCAAGGCTTGGAGAAGTTCAGCCTGATTTTTGTTAACTGGTAAAGTGGGCACACAGGGAGGAATGAATGAGAAAATCATCACGGGTCCTATGGTAAAGAGCATACTGATGGGATTGTGGCAGTGTGCCAGACTCACGGGATGTTTAGCAGAAGGGCAAAGATAGGAAAAGGGAGACATTCCAACTGCATGGAACAACATGAAGAAATAGAGAAGGGCATGATGAAAGGGATTGGTCATCTGTAAGTAAGTTGTGCTTCAATATGATTGTCTGGCCACACCCCTCACTTGATCACTGCAACCTGTTTTGTCTGCTTATTAATCCTAATTGCGAACAATCTTCCCGGATGAGGATGGTCTGCATTCTGGACTGGCCTAGCAACAGTGAACCTTTAGCTGGAACAGCTGATGAGGAGAAGAGGAGATGTGGGAACGAGCTATCAGAGACACTGTGGATCTCAGGGACAGATACTGGTGAGACCAGAGTGAACAAAACATAGGTGAGTGACCTCTCTTCATATCAAGCTATGAGAAATCTGGCCCTGGAACCTGGCTATTGCTTACGGCTTTGCAACAGCAGAAGCTAAGTCAAAGCAAATAGATGTTATCTGTTTTGACTACCACTAAGGTTTTGAACCCTATTTTGAAATATATACTGTGAAATCTGTGGAGTAAAAATTATTCTATTCCTCCCAGCAACAAAGAAAAGAAGCAGTACCCTCTCTTTCAACCACTGCAAAATGGAAATTGCCTCTTCCATCCCTTGGAAGGCTACAAAACTTAGAGCTAGATACACAAAAAGAAGGAAAAGTGAAGCTTCAACTTTTAAACAGTATAGCCAAAGACTGTTAGATAATGAAGTATTCCAAAACAGCCTAAAAATACTTCTGTGACAGAAACCAAAACACCCTTCCTCTTCTATTTATACTTAGCAAGTGGGTATCTGAGATATTGTTCAAATTTTGCTAGTAGGTATAACTGAAACTTTCTGCATTTAATTCTGACTACCTTGCCTTACAAAGTAAAATATAATGGAAACAGAAGAGAAGTAAGAATAGGTAAAAAAAACCTGTTAGACTGACAGATTGATAAAGTGTGCTGCTAAAATAACACAGGCTCCTCTTCCCAGTGAGACATTAAGTGTTCCACTATTAACAGCTCCACATTCCTAATTCAAAGATTAATTCATGGTTAGATGCTTACTTTCCACATTTTTCTTAATAATCACTATTGAATACCTCTTCATCCAAAGCTGGGGAAGGAAATCTAACAACAATCAATCCTTTCTGCACATCATAAATATTAATTGCCAGTTTAATTGACGTAACACACTGCATCATCTGCCACTTATTCTGTGACATTTCTGTTATTAAGAAAGCATGTTTTAATCTATCAAAGTGTTTAAACACATGAAATAATTTTTAATTCCACTGTGTTACATATGGAACAGAACTAAAAAATAACTGGCTGCTAGCACAGGTGATGTTATGTATCCAATAAACACCAAATTAAAAGGACAATTCGGTTTAAGTCTGCTTCTAGAAATAATTAGTAACAATTTAATGTTCTTAGATACTGGTTTTCTAACCAGCAGGGCAAGTGCTAACTATTTCACATGTGAATGGATTTTGATCAACTTTGTTCCACCAGTGCTGGAAGGAGAAGCTACAAGTGAGTCGAACCAAATTCCCAAGAATTTTTAAGTGGTGGCAGGCAGTGCAGTGTTTGTGAGACACTCTGACTACAGACACCCTGTTCTTCTCAGGCTCACTGTGTGAGCAGACTGGTGTGCCCACACGGACCAGGGCACTGCAGCAACTTGACTGCACTGACTATTTATACACAGTATCCATGAAATCATTATATTTATTGATGTTTTTACTGCAATTAAAAATTCTCTCAGTTATTTTTCTTTGCCTTGTTTACATTACTAAAATGACTTTCATTTAAGAGGGGAAGAACTAGGCTATTTTTTGGAGAAGGGTTTGGAAGATCGGCAGCCCCACTGCTAGCCAGTTACAGAGGGCTGATTCCTAGAACTTGAAATAGATTTGAAGGGGAGAAAACAAATCATCAGAATAGTATATGGGAATAATATTTAGTGCAGCAGGTATCTTAAGATACAAACTTTAAGTCCTTTCTATTATTTCTTCTGATGTGCCTATTGAGCAGCACATAGACAATTCAAAATCTGTACATTGCAAACGCGCATGAGATTTATTACAGACAAATTTACCTGTAACATCATAGGGTAATTTAGCCTCATTAGCAAAGTAATTTGCTACAAGTTTAAAAAAGTGCTGAGCAATTTTAGCTGAAAATAGAGCAGAATGTTATGCAAATTGCTGCATTAACTCCAAAGTCTAATTTGTTTAAGGAATCTAAATCAAAGTTTGGATGTAGGTCCCATTTAAGAATGTCTTTCTCATTATGACTTTTTAGATCAGATATAAAGGTAACATAAAGCTGTGAACAGGCATAATGTAAATAAATTCAACTACCAGCACATATACAATGCTCTGCCTAAAGTTAAATAAGAATTGTTCCCTCTGTGCTAAACTGCACTGTATGGAGAAGGATTGAGATCTTCTTTTCTGTGTCTGTAGAAACCAGGTGGGTGTTTGGTGGAGAGGTTGTGTTACATGAGGATGAAAAGCACAGGATCAATACTCAGGAGCTTTTTTTACAGGAGTGAGTATCTTATTTCTGTTACTGAGTACAGATTTTTTTTCCCTGTGTCTTCTAAGTGATCTCTTTAGATCTTGGGATCTATGTGTGGGGTTGACAGAGGGTCAAAACCATTTTCTGAACAGAAGGGGACTCAAAATCATGTTTTAAAATTGCCCTGAGAAGGTATGAATAAACGTGCTGCCTTCTCAGTCAGTAAGCCTTAATGTATTCTGCTCTGACACATTTTGTTTTTCATGCTTGGTAGGAAGGTTATACCTATTATAAATCAAAGTTTTAGTGTGATTTTAGATTTTGCAAAAAAATCCCTGGCTAGGCATGAGTTACCTATAATTGTAAAGCACTTTACCCTAATACTTTCAAAAAACGTTACATTTGAAGGACAACACAAGTATCCTACTCTAATCATGAAAGACTAGTGGGATCTTCCAAATAACACTTCTAACTGCAAGCACAGAGCTGACCTTAAATGCTTTTCTTACTGTGAAGGCATCAGAAAAGCAATTTTCAATCCCACTGTTAAAAGCAATATCTCCTAAAATTAACAGATTGGCACTGACCTACATTATAAACTAACACTGAGGAACACACATAAATATGATAAAATACACACATGCCAAAACCCTCAGTAGGTATTGTAACTACTTGATATTGATTCGGGGTCTTTGTTTTTCAAAAAAATGCACAATGCTAAAGAAGGTTCAGCAGTGTGCACTTTATAGACAGTGCAATGGCAATATTAATTTAGGATGCAAAGACATTGGCATTAATCAACCAATCAACTGATTTAGTACTGTATGACATTAAATGAAAAAGATGATTAACACCAAGGGTTTGGATCATTTACTTTCTGGTATTTAAAAATAATTAAGTATCTATTTGAGAACGAAGGTTTACATTTATTATTGGTGACGTATTTACTTCGACTTAACACATTCTATAACATCCTATTCCTATAACCAGATACCTAGTGAAGTTAAACAAGATAAAGAAAGTTCAATTTTTATTTTTTTTATGTAAAGCAAAAGTAAGTTTTTTAGAGAAAGCAGTAAGTCACTACTTCAAATATTTTAACAGCAATAGAGGAAATCAGCTCAGTGTTGGATAAGAATTTCTGAAGCTGTAGTTAACTCTATTCAGTTAAGGATATCATAAATGGGATTTAGTCAATGTGAACACAAATACCATCTAGGAACAAGATAGTCACTAATATGACCAAAGAAAATTTTATTTTTTCAGTCATTTAAGCTCAAGCAACAAAACAACTCTATCTGACATTTCAGCTCTAATTGGAAATTCAAAAAGTTCCTTTTTTGATGCTTGCTGTAGCTACCTCAGTTTGCCCCATAGAATAAACCATAAGCCTTTTCTCAGATTAAAAATACATTTACAATTTACTACGCTGAGCATCATACCTGATAACCTCTGCTGCCAGGACATTCTCTACTGCCATTTAAACATGAGGTGTTCTCTTCTTAGAACTGATGTATTATTCTTCAAAGAATCAGTCATATGAGAATTTTCTGTCTTGAAGTATTTTGGGAGCAAGCTACTGCCTCAAGAGCCCATGAACGCATTCTCACAAGATCTCTCTTTGGTAGAAGTTTTGCTAATTGAAACTCAGGCACATAAAATTTAAATTTTTGTCTAAGATCACAAAGGCAGGCTACAACCTGTAATTAAGAGTTTCAGTGCAGCAGAATGCTGCACTGCAGCATCCTTCCTCTATCTCCCCGCTTACATGAGTTTTATAAATGAAGTAAAAGTCAGTGCAAGTAAACACGTACCTCATAGCTAATACACTTTGTAATACCCACAGACCAATATGCAAAATCATATCAATATTTATAAAAGTATGTATTATATAATAAATGAATGTGTGTACATATATATACATGTACTGGTTTCAAGGTAGGCATTTCTGTTTTAGAGCCTTAGGTGTTCTTATGTCTCTACAAACCTGTGCCTTCTGCTGCAACTATTCTCAGTAGCTTAGTAACAGCATTCTCTTTGTATTTTTAAACACATTTTGAAGATAAAGTGATGGTCTTTACCTTAAAAGTTTCATTTGGCAGGTCCTTTTTATCAGGACTATGATTTTCTTTACTGAAATCATTTTGCTGCCAACCGTTTTAGTACAGATATGTTGAGAAACCATCAAATTACAGATATTGATATCGATCTACGTTATTTTATTTCTATATATAGTGTGCAAAGTCTTACTGTGGCTTGCTGAATGATGAGAACAGTAATAAAAAAATATGCTCTACAATAGGAAAGTGATCCTCTGCATTCACACATCAGCCTAATAAATCAGAGAAGCAATTGGCAGGAGAGTTATGAATAGAAAGAAATCCATGGCATATACAGTAGAGCATTATGCTACTTGAAAAAGCTGCAAATATATTTATTGCCCATTCAAAATGTCATACTACCTATGTCAAATGACACTGTCTTTCAGTGTATTGCCCTTCCTTCCCTACCACCCAATATTTTCAAATACGAAAGATAGAGCTTTTGCAAATGTTTTGATACAACTACAGCATGCTTTCCTCAGACCAGTGGAGAGAGGGACAGTACAGTGCAATGTTCTTCCTGTGTCTGCTGCATACCACAGCAAGTAGCACAAAGGCATTCATCTTTCACACATAATACTGCTTTTTTTTTCTCTTCTCCTAACTGCATGGAAAGCATTATCGCCAGATATTAACATCTGAATTTTTTGGCTTATCAAATTTATTGCCTGAAATTCTCTTCTAGGTGCATATTCTGACTGCCCAGAGCTGAAAGAGATAGAAACCTTTAGCCAGTGTTCCGATCTCCAGTGAGGCAGACACTACAGGAGTGAATGCTAAACCCAGATAAACCGGAGGTCCAGACAGGTTCTTGTCCAAGCCCTCGCTCACTCCCTTCAGCCTGCAAGAAGACCAGAGCCAGGACCCTAAACAGCAGCAGAACAGAGGTCAAATTCTGCATCCCAAAGATCTTTGTGAACACTGCTCATGGTTTGCACTGTAGTGAATAAACAGCAGAGTCCAAAGAGCAAAGTTGCAATTATCCATATGAAACATGGACATTTGTTTACTACTACTAATATATATATATAAAATTTTGGCTCACTTTAAATATTTGTCACTGACTATTACTATCATAGAAAAAAAATTAGAGAGAAACTTCTTGGAGGAGTGGGAAAAATACTGTCCTTCTGGTTATTCCCTGGAGAGGGAATAACTGGACAGTGGGAGGGGAGAAACATGAAAGCAGTGTAAAGCAGTGTTGAGATGAAAATACCAATACACATTCTCAATATTAAGCCCACGATTTTGTAAAATAATGTTTTAAGTCACCTTGTACATTCGTTTGATTCAGTCTCTTCTTGAGATGAAGTAGAATGGTATGGTATGGTATGGTATGTTACGAAACAACTGAAAACAGGAAGGCAAGAAAAATGGCCATTTATTCTTATCCAGCATTAACTCAAAAAAAACCCCAACCACAACTAGATGTAGCATTACATTTATGAAATAATACACTCTTAGTTACTTCTTTTTAAAATCGTGACACTTTACATGACTGAGGCTTTTTTCCAAGAGAAATATGAATGCCATAAACCCAAAGCATTCATCAAGATCCTTAGCAGGGTAGAGGATCAGAAGTCAAGAACTGGCCCCAGCAATCTGCCACTGCTTTGGTGTGCACTCTTCAGTTAACATCCCAACTTAACATCCTAAATATTCCTTCCCCCCTTATAAGGAAGTGTTACTCCTGTGGGGCTTGCCATTAATCCATTTATTGAACAACTGAAACGTTTTCCTAATCTTAAATCAAGTGAAATATATGCCAGGTACACAGTAAATCATTATTATAATTCGGGCACAGTATCTTGATGATGAGATCAAGAATAACTGTGGTTAAATGATCCCAGAGGGATCTCAGAGTGTAAAATGCCACTTCTGTGCTACAGAAAGCACATATTATGGGGACACAGCACAGCACTCAGTGACACTCATTAATACTCAGTCTTAATCAGTGTAAAGATTGCACAAAACAGAAATGCACCCTCTCATCAGAAGAGATAAGTATCATTAAATGGTATTGTAGAAGTAAGATGGCAAAACTAAACATAGAAATGCATTCAGAAATGCCTTTGAAAGCAAGACTGTCAGTATAAGATTTAATCATCAGATAGACGGTACACTTTTATGTTTTTTTCCTGTGAAAAAGTGAAAAGGCCTACTAGTTTATCCATTTTTCTGGAATTTATTAGCAAACTAAAGACAATATATTAGCAAGAAAAAACCAGAGTGATACACTTTCATAAATATTATTTAGTAACTCGGTGTTGGTCTCTAGACTGAGAAAGATAATTACAATATTTTACATGAAGTGAATGAAACTGTGTTTTTATTAGAACTCTAATTAAGACCACTCAGATTTAGGTGATCTTAACAGTATTAACATAGTCTATTGTTTCAAGATCAATGTAGACATTTCTGCCTCACCTGTTTTAGTTAATATTACATAGGAAAAATGTTCAGCCACAGGCTTATACTATATGCAATGAGTTAGTGCTTCTTTGATTCACACAATTCAAACTGGAAGAGCAGAGAGAGTATCATGGAGATGGCATAAAGGGCCATCCAGAGCAGACATAGGAGACGTTTCAAACTGGTACTACAGTTACTGAAATGCTGTCATATAAACTCTCTTTTACACCTATCAGTAGAGAAGAGCTTGAAGCACAGATATCATTGCTTTGGTCAGGAGAAACAAACCATTTGTATCTGCCTGCCTTGACAGAGAAAGAGAACTCAAGCTACTGACTGCTGGGATGAATAAAACGAAGGGAGCAGAGTGATCACGAGTGGTTACACAGGTCAGAAGATGGGACCAAAAAAAAAAACTGAAATCAAAATGAAGCAGCAATAGTAGAAAACAAGGGTTGCTGAAAAAAAAAAATTCTGTGGAAAGAAGGTGAGACAAGTCATAGTTAGTGTATCCAAGGGATGGGATTTTGATCATGGGAGGAAAAAAGGGCATCATTTCTATTCAAACAAGAAGAGGATTCAACTTTCAGCCATCCCTGGTGTTTAAGAAATCTTCCAACAGGACAGGAGAAAAGATATCTTCTGCCCCTACATTCCACTTCAAATTAGTGGGACTGCAGGAATGCCACAAGATGCACAATGCTAGGAAAACTGCCTGCCCATACAAAGTGGGGGAATAGGAAATTATTTGTTTTGCTGTGGTGAATCAATTCCTTGGTTTGCTTTCTTTGTATGTTGGCTGTTGCTCTCCTTACTAAACTGTCTTTATCTGATCTCTTGAGTTTTTTCCCTTTTACTCTTCCGTTTTTCTCCTCCATCCCACTGTGGGGAAGTGCGCGAGTGGCTGCGTGGGGTTTAGCTGCTGGTTGGGGTCAAAACACGACACAGGAACAACCCTCACAAATCTTTTCAACCTGAAGCCCTGTAGGAGTTGATATTGACAGGTTGTTGCTGACTTATCACCCTTAAGAAGAATAAAAGGAAATAATCAAAGAAGAATAAAATTAACATCCCCATTTACAGGAGTGCCCATCGTCATGCAGGGCTAAAAATGGGCCACCGGCTTAAACCTAGTCAAGTGCTTTCAGTATAAATCCTTTTTATTTCAAGTACATTCATGTGTAGAGCTTTTACTTAACATGTTCATTATTTGTGACATCCTCACATATTTACCCCTTTCTCTTCTCTGTCTGACGATAATGAAAAGTAAATGGGGGATTTTTTTTTTGTGTCACAGCATGATAGGAGTGTTTTTGAGTCACAGGTACGATAGAGAAAGCTACAACAATTAACACTCAAATTGATCAAATTAATTGTTCTTATCACAGTTTGGTTTTGTAATTATCAACTCCCCAGTTGACCAAGTGTCATTTAGTAATTTCTGGTCAGTTATTTTACACTTTGAAGTTACTCCTCATGCAAGGTGTATGCAGTACATCAGAAATACTGTAATAGTGTAGCCTCTGGTGGTTGAAATAAATTCTTAAAAGTATGACTAGTTCAAAAGCTCTTTGGAAAAGTAACATTAAAATATAAAAAAATTTTGAGGTGGAATGAAAAATGGCATTCCCCATGCTAAAGAACAAACACCTTGAAAGTAGTGGGATAAGAAGTAATCAAAGATCTATTTGTATGTCTTCCTTGTCTTACTGTGAAGAGTGAGACTCCCTGGTGGTGTTGATGGTTCTGCATGGAAGTTACATCAAACTTTCTTCCAGTGTAAAATCATATCCTTGAATATCAAGATGCTAAGAGTGGAAAGCCTTGTTGCAGAAACTATTTCAACAATGCAAACTAAGACAATTTACAAAAGACAAATCAAAGGATCATTTCCAAAAATACTTTGAGAGTAAAGTATAAAAAACTCCAAACAAACAGCATTTTGCCTTTGAATATTTGACAGTAAATAACCCATTAACAAAAACTCCCAACCTTTACTGCAAAACAATACACCATCTGTTGATTGACTTCTTAGAAAACAAACTAGAGATCAGTAAGAAATTGAAAGGTAAGTCTTGTAAAATCTTAATCAGTGAGGCTTTAGAAAATAATAAAAAAAAATCTTACATAAAAACTGTTTCTGGGTATGCCACTGGGTGCTGCTTTACTTCATTTGAGTAATTTCTACCAGTAAAAACTACACAGAAAGTGTATTAAAAATGGACTGCTTGACATCTACCTAAGAGATGAGTACAACTGCCCAGGGTGAAGGGGGCACAGACCCAAACTGTACTGCAGTAATCTAAACACAGGTGAGCAAAAGCATGAACATCTTAGTGTTCATTTTAGGAATCAGACACAGCCAAGCACCTTTCCACACAAAAAGTCATCATTACAATAGGAAATTCCTTGTGAAGCCATCGAGGAAAGTATTTCTCAAATTGTGAAAATTTACCCTTTGAGTTGTTTTAACATATGAAAATTATGGTTATCAAAGTACTAACAAAATGTTTATAACCAAACAGGGAAGTTTAATTTCTCCAAAGGTACACAGGTGTTGTCTGCACTAAAATGCACTCTCAACAAATGCTGTAGAGTCTCTCTGCAATTACTACATTACTGTTCAGTATCACCTGTGAGCTACTTCTTTCATTTAAATTAAATACTATGTCTATATCTTCTTGCATGCAGAGATTAAAGGAGTTCTCATAATGTCTTTAATGGAAAACTGACAGTATTGTAAGTGTACAAGCCAAATTCCAGCCTTTAACTGAAGTGATTTTACAGGTAAAAGGAGAAGAGCAAGGCTGTGTATGGGAAAGTGAATCCAGAACTATAATTCTTCTTCAAACACATGGGGGAAAAAAAGAACATAAAGTCATTTGGGTTAGAAAAGACCTCTAAGACCATCGAGTCCAACCATTAACCCAGCACTGCCAAGTCCACCACTGAACTATGTCCCCTAAGTGCCACATCTACATGACCAGCCCCTTGACCAGCTTTGTTGCCCTTCTCCAGAAACACTCCAGCACCTCAATGTCCTTCTTGCAGTGAAGAGCCCAGAACTGGACACAGGATTCAAAGTGTGGCCTCAGCAGTGCTGAGTACAGAGGGACAATCACTGCCCTGGCCCTGCTGGCCACACTACTGCTGATACAGGCCAGGATGCCATGGGCCGTCTTGGCCACCTGGGCACACATGGATCATGTTCAGATGGCTGTTGACCAGCACCAGGTATATGGGTCCTTTCCTGCTGGGAAGGAATGCATTCCAGCATTCCAACTCTCTTCCCCAAGCCCTCAGCATGGGAAGATACTCTGTTTTATCTGACTAGCCTTACGGAAACAGAGGGGAATCTTGCACAACACTGTAGAAGTCAAATCAAGACACCCTCTGAGGATGATGTGAACACTTCCAATCCCTCTTCTGGATCCTTCAAAGATCAATATTTCTGTCAGTCTGCCTGTCTAAAGGTAACATTATGGACTGTTTCTCCATCACCCCATACTAAGTACAAGTATTTCCTGGGAGAAAACCATGCTAGAAACAGGCATGCATGTATCCTTGACCATCAGGAATCTAGCAGTGCAATGGATGAGATCGAAGTTACTACAACGCTGCAACTATGTATATTACAAAGAAGATAAACAAGAGGCTAATGGAGTTTATGTCACACTGACATGTGAACAAGCAGAGTACTGTGTTGAAAGGGTGCTGGGCACACTCTAAAGAACTCAGAGACGAAGATGTAGAAACACCTTTAGTTTAATGACAAAATGAATGGGAATGACGGGCTTCAGTGAGTTGGGAAAATAGATGCTTTCAGTGTGCAGTCACTCAGTTTTTAGAATGCCATGTAATAGTGTCTGGACTGATACTTTTCTTCTGAAGGGAGTCTATGGAAATGCTCGCCAAGATAAAGAGGACACTGTCCAATTCAGCAGTATTTATTAAGGATGCAAGGGAAGGCTTCAGCAGGACAGCTCAGCAGTTGCAGTTCTTTTATTTGGCATCTTTGAATTTTTTTCCTGAGAGGAGAATCTCAAGTGTTGTGACTTTGCTGGCAAAAATTAATTTTCTAGCTTGAGGAAGGGAATCATTGGTGCCAGAACCCCTGAGTGACCTGTTACACCTTTGCAGCTGATGGCAGGCTGCCATCTTCCATGAGAGCAAAACGGTGTTGGCGTGTGAAACTGCACAATTCAATCCTTTTATATGGTGACCTCATACAAAGGAGGAAAATGTCATTATAGGAAGAAAAAAATGCTGCGGAAGAATGAATCCTGTGTTTAATAGAATGTGCTCTTTTAAAGAAATGTTCTCTGCTGAGTATTTTAAAATGCTTCTCTTTTTCTATATCCCCTGTCTGTTCCTTCTTGGCATCCAGGAGCAGCTACTCTGGCTCTGCTCACAGTCTCGCCATTGTTGGTCTAAGAGCCTCTCCTGAGGAGAAAATGCCATCTGAAAGGGTCTTCTTGTGCTCTTCTGCCTGATCAGCTTTTCAAATATCTGATCAAAACGTTTTCCCTCCTTCCCTTTTGCCTTTTAGTTACATTCTTCACTGTCACCAGTGAAAGAATGATTTATATTAGGAATTACTGAAGTATTCTGAGATTATGAATTTTGGAATTATTATGCCTAACTGCAATGGGCTGCCTGTAATTTTTACAATCTTTAGACTTCTGCCTCCCTATGTCCCCTTCTATATATGTGAGACCTTCAGCGACGACTGGTCACTATTCAAAAGGAGATGAAAAATCTGACTATCAAACATTAGCAAAAATAACCCAATTTTTTCAACTCCATTCTAATGTGTGCTGTACCACATAAGCACCCAGCACAGGAATAAAGGTAGAGAATGAGAAGCACTACTGAGAGAATGTATAGCTCCTGCCTTGCAGTCAGCAAGACTTAAAGAGACTCAGGAGAAGCATTAATGAAAAACTTTCAGATTAGAGCAGCAGTTACAATTGTACTTTGAAATAAAGACTAGCACTGAATGGTTTTGAGCAGCATAGCAGTGGCAGCACCTGCAAGAAATAACACTACCATCTTTATCAATAGCCAGTGTTTATTGCATTTGCCTATTGCTGTTCTACTGTGATCAGGGCTGGAAGGGGAAAAATAGAAATTCTTCCAGTAATCTAAAATGTAATTCACTCCAGAAGTTGGGGTTTTTTGTGGAAACATAAAGTACTTCTGACATCTTAGCATCCAGCCTGGGACATCTTCACACAAACAGTTACCAACTTAGTTTGAAAGTACTTTAAGATAGAGAAGGGGATTTGCAGACCTCATTGCTATGCAAGACTGAGCAGGACACTGACACTGATGCAGAAATAAAGGTGCAAATCCAAAAGCACATCCATGATCCGTGTGCTTTAGAAATAACACCTACCATAAAGAACACGGTGATGAAGGGAAAAATGGCTCTAGTTTCCCTGGCCATGCATCAAAAATTTTTGACTGAGTATCTTTTTCTCAGTTGTTTTCCACTTCCTTTTCTTGGGTGGGGTGGGTGGCAGGTTCAGAGGAAGCAAGGGGTAGTGTTCCTCACTTCAACAACAGAAATCAGAATATTTTAGATAAAAACATAATGGTAAAACCATAAAAGATACTAGGAATCTCAGAAATGCATATAGTCACAGCTGCTCTTTTTTATCTGTCTAAGGTTTAGGTGACACTGTTCCACAAAAGGAATATAAGGTAGGCCTTTGTCCTATCAAATACATGAGGAGAAATTTTATACATATCCCACTAATTTATGAGAGTAGGACAAGTTTCCCACTACATGAAAACAAAACTGGAAGACTGAAAGAATGGTCAGCTTCAGAGGACAGATCATTTATCATCTTTTTGTGTAGGTGATACAGTATAAATCACGCTTAAAAGGATAATAAAAAAAGTATTTCAGAATAGTTATTTCCAGAAACTCTGGATGAAATAGCCATTAATTGCAGTGTGACAATTCAATGCTCAATAGTGGTAAAGGTAAGAGAGGTTTTTCCTCCTGTCAGATAACTCCAGAGTTGAAACTTTAACAACTGCATTACATTTCAAATTCAATACAACCGGGTAAATAAACTAAACTGTTGCATAATATTATTTTTTTCTGTGCATGCATGAGCAAGTGTGCATTAAAGATTAACACTTAACAAATTATTTAGTGAATTCAATTTGCTTTTTCCTCAGTGCCTGTCAGGCACACAAAATACCAGCAGCATTCTTTACACATGTATCTGTCTTTGTCCTTTCTCTAGGATTTGAAAGACCATCAAGACAGTTTCTTCTCTTTAGCCCAAGACCTTTGCTATATTAAAGCTAGGTATTTGGTCAAAGAACAGTTTTCTCTGCTTCAGAAGAATTTATTTGATTTTTTTTGCTCTGTAATCTCAATAAGAGACTGCAAGGAAAATATCATGTATCCTGGTGCTTTTTTCCTTGTATCAGAGCTGGCAGGGTTCCCTGCAACCATGTGCAGAAGGACTGGAATGCTGCTATCCATGAAGAAGAAATTAGATCTTAAATGTGGTCGTTCTCAGAGGAGAACTGGCCACAACTCACAACTACAACGCAAATAATTCACAGAAAGAAAGACTTTTTATATCAGTTTCTGTTATTTCGGTGTTAATTCAACTCTTAATTCAGACACATCCTTAACAGTTATCATGGAAGTTGTCCCAGGCTGGTTTAACAGGACCACTCAAGTTCCTCTGGCTGGGTATAAACATAGGAGGAATTGGGGACATCTGTTGTGATATCACCTGATCAATGGGATTCTGAACTCTCACACAAGAGGTTCCTCAAGAAATTGTGCTTTAGCGGAGGCTCAAGCAGGCCCTAGGCACATTACTGAGCCATTTGGGTAGACCCTGATACCAACAAGCAAACACAGAAACTGTTTCAAGTGCTCTGCTGAGTCATGATCTAAACACAACAGGACTTAATAAATAATATAGGTTGGTACATAGATAGATACAGATAGAGATAAAATAGTTTGGTATTGTTGGGTGCTTTAATCGGAAAAGCTCCAAAAAGCATTTGAAAAGCATACAATACATCCCATTATTTTGTTGTCTTACAGAAATCCAAAGTACCAGAAGTTTGAAAGCGTATTCTCAGATGAACTGCTTTCAAAAAGGTATTTTGGTTTGTTTCCATGGCAGTTTATGTATTACGTAGTGAGAAGTATATGGAAGTCCTGAATAACAACAAATGAAGTGGGGGAATCCTTGTTTTATCTGCTATCCTTTCTCACAGAAGCAGCTCAGAACACATTCTAGTGCTCTACTGTTTTATTTACTTACCTCCACCCTTCCAGCTCACAACCCTGAAGCTTACAAAGGCTGATGTCCTGCTGGGATGCGTGAGATCAGACACCTTTTTTCCTAAATGCTCAGCAACAGAAATTAAACCATCTGCTTCCCTCAAATGGGACAGCTACTTGAGGGCTCTCAATCTATGGCTAACAGGAGGCAGCAGAGATTGTGCAATGAGCAAATTGCTCTAATAATTTAACTGCCTTTTCCAGAGATTAAACTATTCTTTTACTGAAAAACTAATTTCTGATTAGGGATGGGAGTCGAGTACAGAGAGAGCGTGCAGTTAAAATTTTCAGTGATACCTGCGCCAGAGTTCCCCAGTGCACAAACATTTCTCACTTTAAAATTCATGTAAGTATTTTTTTATTACTATTTCTAAGATGTTTGAGGTGATGTATTCAACCAGTGCAGTTCTGCCAATGCCAGCAGACTACCTGCTTACTCACTAAGGAATTTCCTCAGCATGAAAAAGCCTGGAAGGGAAAGTTCTGTAGTGGGATAGATCCACAGAGTGGTTTGTGCTGAGTGTGAGGAAGATGAAGCACTACCAAGCCAGTGTCACTGCACAGTTCTGACAAATAAGCAATATCAGATCTTGATCTCAGTTCACCTTTACATGCCAGGCTAAAAGGTGCCAGTACAGGCACAGATTTATGTGCACACCACATGTCCCCGATTAGCAGTGTCTCTGAGAGGGCCAGGGGAAGCAGCTGGGGCTGGTAACAGCTTCACTTATTCAATTTTAATTGACTGCTGTGTGTTTGTCAGATCCCTCAGAGCTGCCTTCCTTCTCTCTAACTTGTGCCAAAAGCTGTGCTGGTCCTATTAACCACAGGAAACAAACAAGCAAGAACTACCTGTCAGCTACAGGTACAGAATGAGCTCTGTATTGATGTCTGAATCACCTTTTGGATACAATCTGCACTGAATTCCAAGATCATAGACCTATGAGCACCATTCAAGCTGCAAACCCAGTGAAATTAAACCTATTCACACAATTATGTGCCAAAGGAGGCTTTGATTTAGAACCTTTTTGCTTAATTTTCATATTCTGTGTTAGTATTTAGTGTCTAGATGCCTCTTGGAGAACCCTGAGGAAATGCCCATATGTTTCAGTGAGATCGACTACACCACTAGCTGATTACTGAACAACTATGCTACACTGTTTAAATGGTATGCAATCAATCAAAACATTCCAAAGAAAACAGAACAATGATTTACAACACTATTTTATGCATTTTTCACATTTTCTAACAGTGACAGATGACTCAAGCGAAAGCTTTAGTAAAATGGGTCCAGGCATATATCCATGATGTCTATTTTAAGTCTTTTTAAAGCACACATAAATAATTGTTGATGATAAATAGCAGACAGTAACACTGCTGAAAAAAGGGTTTATAAAACTTACCTCTGCTTTTATTTTATTGTCTCCGAAACAGAGGTGTTGTAAGTAGGCTGCAGCATTCGACTGTACTGAGGGAAACTGATGCTGTAACATCTGTATAACTTCTGGAAGCTCTGGATCCCGCCATCCAAACTCTCTGTGTGAAAGCAAATACAACAGATTCATCAAAAATTCTGTTATTAGTGGATAACTGTTGCAAGTTAGGTCAACAAAGAAGACAGAAATGTCTAAATTAAATCTTTTTTCCCCCATTATTATCAAAGCAAACATTAAAAGCAAGTATGAAGCTATCTTTCATTTTAAACTGTACTTCTCTGGAGAAAGAATTATACAAAGTGTAACTAGAAGAAGTAACTTTGTGGAATTAGTTCTCTAACTGATAAACTTTCCTAAATAAAAAGGCTATATGAAATCTTAATATAAGAAAAGCAAGAAAATACATGCTCATATCACCAGAAATGGTTTGCTATGAAATGCTAATTTGTAAAAAAGTCCTTTTTACTTATTGCTATCTCTATGTAATACCAATCACTATCTTATATAGAAATCAATGACCAATTTTTGGGTTTTTTTGGGTTTGTTTTTTTTTCAGATACAGTCAATGTAAAACTCTTACACATTTCTGGCCCTACTTGAGCACTCAGTCTTTGCACTTTACCTTAATCCTACAAAACACCAAAAGTCATTAGCATCACATGAAAGAACTGAATCCAAGTATGTTGAACAAGTCCCAGCAGGTATTCTGCAGCTTCCAGACCTGAACTTATAATCAATCTGTCATTTCATGTGAATTTTTCCACTCTGTGTTTAACAGTAAAATCATTCATGGAAATGGCTTTGGACTTTGTGTCCCAAAAAACCAGAGGTACATGCAGCCACTCAGCATGATATACTTAGCTATCACCTGCCTTTTTTCCCAAGAGCTTATTTTTTGTGCCATATAGGTATTTTTACCATCTTCCGTCTAGTGGTACATGTTTAAGCTAACAGAGGGAAATTAGGAAGAAGAGGTAATTTGTAAAAAAGTTCTCTGTTGCAATTACCATCATCACCTGGAACCTCATTGCCAAAAAACCCTGGTAGACCCGTTGCAGAGTCCAGCTATAATATTTGGAAAAAATAATCCTGATCACCAGTCCCCTTCCTAAACTAAAGGGATTTTTCTGCACTGAGGCCAAGAATATGTCACTAGGGGAATTCACAGCATCTTGGCAATCTGTCTCAAGCACACTTTAAATACAACAGTTCTCCACAACATTTCAGGGAAGGAAGACTCATTTTACAATAATAATGAATTGCTACAGAACAGAGGGATTGTCTGTTCTCTTCTCATATGTAACCTTTCCAAGACTGAGAGTTGTCATTAGAGTTGTATCTTTATGGAGATACAGAATATGAGATGTAAAAAATACACTCAGAATTTCATTGGTTATTTCTCTTCTGACAAAACCTAAGTTAACTCATGAATATTAGAATTCACCTTAAACATTTAATATAAAAAAATCATAAAGATGTAGCAATAAATCACATATGGACTATTCCAATGAATTTTTAGATGACATAGACTGTTACAGAAGCCTCTACAAGAGACATCTGCACAGGTTCAAAAAGATTTTAACATTTTGAAAAGTCAGAGAATGTTGTAAAAGGTATCAGGAAAGGCTAGAAACTTCAGTAGCTGAAGATTGCAAACATCACATTTCCAGCTTACCATGACTCTGTTAACAGGGGAAAAGGAAGGGATTCATTGGTTAAGCGCACTTTTTTTAATGTTTAAATTGCCAGAGGTAATAGAAACAAGTTATCTGACAGGTTACCTTCCTCTTGCACTTGCTTTCTTCCAATTAATGTTAACACTTACTAACAGATTCTTCAAGCCTATTAGACCTGCACTCTGTAGAAATGGCTCTAAAGAAACCAAAGACATCTTCCAAATTTTTTTGTTTAAATAAATATAAGAAATTAAGGCAAAATCCAATAACCTTACTGAGGACAAATTAATTATCCTATCTCCACTTCTAATTTGTTCTCATTTTCAATCCTAGATGCCAAGTGCAGGTGTTGGTATTTTGGAGAGGATACAAAAGAGAAGAAAACAGCTTGTATGACAAGAGAACAAGGGGGAACATTTGAAATGAGTTGCTTTACAGCAAATAACCACATATTGAAGTGTGGGAACTTCTACCAACAAATTTTCTCCAAAAGGACATTTCCTCTTTCTCAACATGTGTATTACTTAATCCAATGAAAAAAAAAAAAACAACCAAAAACCACCTAAACAAAAGGCCAATTATGAGCAGTTGTACATTATGGGCTCTAACTACCAGCTCAGGTTCTTCTTCCTCATGTCCTGGAATCCAGACCAGAACAGGCAATGAGGGAGCAAAAGAAAAAGATCCCTTCACCAAAGGGGAGGAACCTGCAGACTTTACATGGTATTTACGTATGAAAACAAGGCTCTCCCTACTTCTACCCTCTCATCTCCCAAAAACGTCAGCATACAAGTGAGGTATGAATACTTGTTGCAAATGGATGTGTGCACACTGGATGTAAGAAGAAAATCAATTCAGAAAAGAAACCCTTAGCAATGAACACTGACTTTGTTATGTAACCAGTTTTGGAGAGATAATGAACAAAGCAGGAAAAAAAGTTAAAAAATTTAGCCCTAGTATGCACTGTCATTTTAAGCAGATGGTCTCTAAGATGATTGTATTTTTAGTAGTTTCTAAATGAAATACAGTAGCTGTATAAAACAAACCAAAACTTTTGTCAACAGCTAGGGCTCCTTGAATAATTGTGATAATTTTAGCAGCCCTCAGGGCAAGAAAGACTAGTTTCTAGGTGTTTAAATTTTTCATTTGTTTTATATAATTCTTTTATAGGTTGAAAAAAAGTGAGAATGAGAAAGAGGATTTTTTTAAGAACAGCAAGTTTGCAGCTCTATTAACACTTATTTAAAAATTTTAAATAGAGGTTAATTTTTTAAAATTTAGTTTAATTATGAAAAGTTGGAAAGGCTACTCAATGAAGTCATCTGGCAGAGGCCTGGAGGAGAAAGGAGGAATGGTATTCCTTAAAGACAAAGACACAAAATATATCTGTAGTATTTTGCATAGATGTGGGGGAACATCCAGGCCATGCCTCCAAGCATACATACAAAATGTATGACAAAAATGACAAAAAATATGTATTAAAATAGAGAGCCAAACAAAAGTAAGGGAAAACAACTAGTAGGAGAGAGCTGGAATTAACTGGTCTTTTATTGCGGACCAACAAAAAGTAGTAGGGTTGGGATTTGACAGAGATAAGTGTCAGATTAAAGGAAAGCAGAAGGATAATGAAAATCCAATCTACCTTGATTTCTGTGAAACATCTGATATTGTGCCACATGCAAATTAGCAAAGCTTGCAACATATGAGGATCTAATCCTTAGTACAATTATAAAGTAGAATTAAGCAAAATTTGAAATCATAGTGAACATCCTAAACAAACAGTAGCTAAACTGTGTCCCTTATTAAAACATCATCCATGCTTACAAAATCTGAGTGAGACAATCCACACAGATGGTGAAACAAGCCAGAAGGCTGGAGTAAATCTGAGGAGGTGCATGGCATTTTGAGAATGCTAACAAAGTATTTGTGTGGTTGATCCAAAAATGAAGAGCAAGATAGTAGCTGTACATGCAAGATCTTTTGCTAATCTCCCACTTGCCTATGATTTCCCTGGAATAAGAACACTAATCTGTTTAGGTCAGCTAAAGGCTTCTGGTGGCAGTGCGAGTTTTTCCACATGAGAATTCCAGCTGTGCAAGAACTTCACAGTTTGTCTGGAAAGCAGCATTTGCCGTGAACTTCCTTGGCAGGTTGTAAAAATGCATTTTTTTCTAGGAAGCATCCTCATCTGAGGAGACTGACTGGAACACACCAAGGTGTTCCAACCTTCTTTCTTTGATGGAAGCTGTGCTCTAGGATTGTAGGACTGATCTCATTTTTAATCCTGCAGAAGGTTTTAGCTTGAAGTGGTGATTAAGGCAGATATTCCATGGTTTACAGCAGCTACTGCTCCAGGAGTGGAAGAGGACCCAAAGGGGAACACTAAGCTATATGAAAACTGGCAATATATATGCCTAGAGTTATCACAAAAGGCTACATCTTATTATGAACAACAAGAGAATCAACAAGGAGCTGTACATGAGACACAATAACTGACATAAAAGCAGTAGCACCTAGAAATCCAGGCTGACTTGGGTACTGCAAGTAATGCACTGAAAACAGGTCCTGCTCCTTCTATTGTATCACATACACAAGTGTCAGAAAGTAAAAGAGATGCAGACTGAAAAGAGATTGTAACTGAGTGCATTGGCTCTGTGGGTTCACAGAGAGGTGCTGCTGAACAGAGGATGTACTGCACCCGAATATTTGCTTTAATTATGCCAGAATTTTTTTCTTCAGCTACTAAAAATGCTGATGGCACACAGAAAAGCAAAACCAGAAACCCTGTTACATATATATCTGCACTGATTTTAAAAAGGCTACTAAATGAGTTTTCAAAACACAGGTCTCCAGCTGGTAACTAAGGATACTGATTGCTTCTACAAAAGCATTGCAGAAGCAGGTGTCATGGCTCTGTCTACTCTCCAGCCATTGGTCACGCTGAATCTCACGAGAGCTTGCGTTCTTATTTCTGATTTACGTTATTAGAGCAGAACATTCACATCTGATCAGGCAGTTGGCACAGGCAAGCACTGACACCCAGAGCTATTCCTGTCTCCGCAGCATTCCCCAAAGGCAGTGCTGTGAAGACGCCCGCTATAAAGAACCATATGCTTGACAAAGACTGAACTACCACCAAGCATTTATCAAAGAAAGAGAATGCACATTCTCCAAACCCGTCTGTGTGTTCCTGGCCATCTTAATATATATGTGAAACAGTCTTAAACTGGTGAAGGGAAGGTTTTCATATGTGATGTGGTGCTCAAAGGCAATGGCAATTCAATCCCAGCCAGGGATATTTCCTCAATTTTTACCTCATATACATTGTGGCACTGCTAATATCAGTCTAAAAGACTTTCTGCTGAATTTATGCCTACAGATATACACCCTTCTCATTGCTTCCTCCCTCAATTCAATAAATAAAGTCTGAAAATCTCTTTTCCCTCATTTCTGAAAGGAGAGCTGTGAAAATGGTTTTCTGGTAGTACTAAAAGAAAACAAACTACACGTAGCTCAGGATCAAACATAAGGACAACTAATCAAAAGCCAAGAGAAGATCAAAGAACTAGCTCCTGCATTTAAAGGGAGAAATTAACTTCTATTAAAATATTTGGAAGGCAATATACCAATACTACAAGAATCTCTCTCTAAGGACTTTTGTTGGCACATTTAAGAAGAGCAAAGATAAGATGTTAAACCTAACTAGAAAAAGAAATCAACAGTACTTAATCCACAGACAAGAAATGTGATATAAAGAGACAGAAGAAGCCATCTAACAGCTCATTTCTTTATTTTCTTTCTCTGACAATTGGTCAAACAGAAAAGAACACAGACTTAATACACTTAATTTACTGTGAGTTAAATTTGAAGTGCTGCCTTTAAGTACTTTCTCTTTTTCAAACATACTTCTCCATATATACACACACGCACACACACATGCAGAGGTTGCCAGCCCGCTCTGAATGATCTCCTACAGTTTAAGAGGAGGCAGAACTACTATATTTGCTTTGAAAATGGAACACATGAATACTGGGTAACTTCAGCACACAATTTTAGGAAATAAAATAGATATGTCAATCTCCATTCCACTCACCTTGGAAAACCCTCAAAACCCTTCAACATACTCACTTCTCCAGTCAAACTTGGTCAAAGGAGTGTAAAATAATAAGCAATTGATCATCATCCTCAGACCCACGGTGACACAAACAACATATAACCACAAGATGTAGTAACAGCCCGTTTGGGCCTAATACAACCCCCTTAGGACAGAAATGAACCCTTATCAGCAGACAGCTCCCTGCACTTCTCTTTTTGTCCTTTCAAATTAGATAAACCAAACCCAGACTACTGGAGAAGTAAGGAACAAAATAATCTGACATAGTTTAGTCTAAATTTGGAAGCACCAGAAGGACGACAGAGAAAAGGCACTGAAGATGTATTTTCCATGAATAAAAATGTACTTATGAAACAAAGAAATACGTTATTGTTTATTCCAACCTGAAAACTGTAGCCTGTGTGGGCTGCTCCCTAAGGCTGATGCACAGGTATCCACCATCACATAGAGTAAATGTAAACATCTCACCAAACTTGTGATTGCAGAATCTTGCAAATCTTCACCTTTTTTTTTTTTCCTTTGAAGGAGTTCTTTACACATTCTGAAAAGCTGCTCTGTTAGAGCTTTTCAAATTTAACACAACTGCATGTAAAACAGCTGTAAAAGTATTTGAGACTCCAGCCAAAAACCTGGGTGTTGCTCTTGGGTTATGACATTTTCCTTGGTTTATGCTTCCATGTGGAATGAAGTAAAACTGCCATGCAGTAATGCTTACACAGATACAGCACAATGTGCTTTTTACAATGTATTTGTGCCTGCTAATGAGGTGCAGAGAGGATGTGATGTACCAGATGCACAGGATTCTTGTCCAGCTCTGTCAAGAAGTGATGGAGATACTCAGCATGTCCCAGGTCTTTAACACAACCATAAATCTGTGGTCTCAGGGTTAATCCAGTACTTCAAAAAATTACATCTTGAACACAGCAAAGGGCTTAAACTGACTTGTACAATGGCAAATATCCCCTCCCGCAGTTCTGCCTTTGTATCCTTTATATTTTCTCTGATAAGGAATCACTCTTCTGTTATTTAGATTTTACAATAAAAAACCCCTAAGTGGTGAGCATCTGAAGAGGCAAGATGCTACTTCAACATAACAAAAATGGCCTGGAGCTGAACTGTCTTTAGATTTTGTAAACATTTCATTTGAGAGGAGAAGATTTTAAAGACGATACAGTTGAGTAAAGATTATCTAATGACACTGGACCATGTGTTACTATTTACAGCTCCAGGTTGCTGCCTTCAATACAACATGATTATATTCAGAGGTACAAGTATTATCTGCTTAAGGTTACCCCCATTTACAAATGTCTTTTTAATTAAAATATTTTTATGAACCTTTATGAAATATTTTTTCACTCTATATTGGTTCTGATCTATAAATATTTAATTCTCTCACACCCTGTGAGAGAGCTTGCATTTCTTATTCTTATGAAAGCAGTTGCCTGTTTTGTCAGGTAGCCACACCCTCAGTACCTGGTACAATGTTATATCTCCTCTAGACTATCTCTTTGGAGCAGGGACTTCAGTGCTTTAGACTCTCTCTAATTTTGCTATTTGTATTATTTGGTTTGTTTAGTTTGTTTGTTTTAGTTAGAAAGTGGTATTTGTCTTTTGGGACTGTTGAGCTGAAAGTCTTGAAAAACTTTTTTTTGTCTGTTCCTCTGCAGGTATTTGCATATACAGGGACTGCCTCTGCAAAAGCAAGTAAGAGGCAAATTAGGTAAGTTATCAAGTTGTCTTTAGGCCGCCTAATTTATCTTCTTTTTCCCTGTGATGCATAACATTTTTCTGACCTCCTACTACAGAAGGGCCTTACAGTAGCTTAATACATTGCAGCTGTGAAAACATGCCAAGTTAACCCTTCCCTGAGAGACCAGCTTGCATTTGGCCTCTCTCCACCTACAGGAGTTCACACATCACAGGGCAGATTTCAGGAGATTGTGAAATGCTATTCACTGGCAGAATTGCTGTTACAGATGCAGATATGCTTTCCTCATAGATCAGAGAGGTGGGAACGTGGGCAGGAGATTAGAACAGTACACAGACCTAGGGGATTCCAGCCTTGACTCTGTCATTGACTTATGTTGTCAGACAGAATTATTTACTTTAATGCCTTTCTCTGAGGTTTGAGAGATTTTCCATCTCTGGAGACCCATAAATCAAAGTTGTCTTCTTTTCTAGAGTTACTGTTCCCATTCAGAGGCTCCTAAACCTTTCTGTATTTGAACAACAGGAGAAAAAAGGCCTTTGAGACTCCACTCCTATCCGGCCATATACAAATGTATCCTTTCTAAAGAGCAAAGGTTATTCCACAAATCCCCGATTTCCCTAGGAATATGGGAGAAACACTTTAGAGAGGAGGATGCACATTCCTACATACATGATAACACCTAAACATTGCAGCTATAAAAAAAGAAAGTGAAAATACAGGAGGAACACTTAAAACATTAGCCTAACAGCACCAATGTTAATGATTTAAACCACACTCATCTGTGGGAGGGGAAGCTGGCACACACTATTCCCTGAAAGGCTCAAAGCATCCACATTATTTTTTGAAATAACCAGAACTACGAAAGTTCCCAAAAGGTTTTGAGGCATTCCACCTCTCTCCAGCCAAAGCTTTCCAGTGTTCTGCTATTAAGCAGAACAAGTTTCACAATAATGGATGTGGCAACACATGGTTTGTCTCTCCCTGCTGCTCTCTTTGCCTGATCAAGCTTCTGGCTCCAGATCCCTTAAGCTGGATGGCAGTGACAGGAGAACTGCTTCTACCCTTCTGCAGCAGGGATGACAAAGTCAAGCTTTTGAAGGTTCAGGCAAATCAAGAAACAGTGAAACTGGATGTTTCTCTCCTGTTTGCAAACGTAAAGCCTACCACTGCCTGGGTAAACTGGAGACTGCCACAGGAAAGCAACGACCACCAACACTAGAAACTGGGTGTTTTCTATGTGTGCAAATAGCAGAAAATAGGAAATTCCAACAGAGCATACAGTTTAGCACAAGCTGCAGAAATACTTTTTACAGCTGAGGTGGGGTGCCAGGAAAAGGTGTTAATCTAAACTAACAGGAAGTCTTAATTCTAAATATCTTGTGTTATCTCAGTCCTCAATGATTACTCCACTGAGTGCACTATATGGTTTATTTTCTTCTGCACAGCAGAGGCTCTCATCTCATCCCCACACATCCATACCAGGCATCATTCTTATCTGTTCAACACTTTACAGCATTTCCTGTCTTCCTGAGCACAGCAAACTCTTCATAATAGGCATTTATTGGATGCTTAATAATGAATATTAAACAATAAAACTTAACAGTGACTCAAGATACTGATAAAAAAAATACAAATTGTTAAGTCCAGAATCTGTCCTGAAACACCAACTCTGGAAAGGCAAGGAAAAAAGCTTACTTACATAAATTTCTAATACTGGATTTTTAAAGAGCCAAACAATAAACAGCATTCATTTTCTTTTCTTATAACTAGACTCCTATTCAGTCTTCAGGAAAAAATTGAGCAACTAATTCTGTTCACTAAAGTTGCAAGCTGTTCAATTCTATAAATGCACTTGAAATTGATCTTCTTGTCAAAGAGAAATACAGACTAATGGTTTTCCTGTGTTGCCTTTATTTCAGTTTTCATTAAGCATGGAAAAACTGATCTCCTGCACGCTAGCTGGATGTACCTCAATGAATGACCACCAAAGCGATGCAATAATGCAATACACACTTAACACTCATGAGACAGAAAGTTCATGGAGTCTGTAACAAGACAGTTAAATTGTTAAAAAAATTGCTCAAAGAAAAGCTGTTGGATGGAAGAAAAAATATCCAACAGCAATGAGTAGTGATACTCAAAATACTTCTGCTACTTCCCATCACATGCTTTTCATCTTCTTCAAAGCACTGTAGAAATTCTAGGGAACTCTCCTAATGCAGTACATAGATATCATCATCTTCATGCAAGGCATGGGTAAAGAGAGTGCTTACATGACACTCTGACAGAGGTAAAAAAAAAATTGGCAAAAGTTAAAAGGGCCACTATTAAATCCTCAGTGCTAGTTTTCAACTCCCTGAACTCGGAGAGACTGATTCACCGTTAGCTGACTGCAAAAGGCTTTCAAGTATATAAAAAATGGAGAGGATCTGGACAGCATTTCAGGGGAGTGCAGGACAAGAAGAGACCTGGGCTACCAAAGCCAATCTCCAACTACGACCCTCCTGCTATTTGGCATGGATGCTGCCACATCCATTGCTCAAGCTAAAGACGCTTTCTTGCAGCCATCAATTGGCTTGAGTTTAAATCAATCTTGGATTCTGTTGATATAAACTAACAACAGTTTCAGTTTATAAATAATAACAATAATAAAAGAAGATTGGTCACACATTCCTTCAGAAGAAGTGCTTTTCTGTTACTGGTACTGCTCTTTCTAACAGGATATTTTGATCTCGTCCTATTCTACTCAAAACATCAACAAGCATAACACATATCCCACTTTTCTGAATACTAACAAAACAAGACTGTACTTCAGCACTTGCAGGGGGAAGTAAATGGAGAAAGGATGGTTTCTAGGTGGCTCTCTAGCATGATAATGTCTCTGTTCTCTGTTTGGGCCACAGGATTACCCCCAGAGTCTTCACAATGACTCAAAAGCCAGCAGAAGAATGACGAGTTTGTCAGTAGTTAAAGTACTACCAAGTGCTCGTCAACACCAAAGAAATCCACAATCCTGAACTGATGTATCAGCAACAAAAGCAGACCAAGAACAGTGAATCCCAGCTGAAACCAGGAAGTGTCTTACTAAAATTAATGTAAAAGCTGAATCAGAAAAAAAAAATTTAAATGGATGATATTCAGAGTTTAATGCAAGAGTAGGCTATATCTTTTAAATAAACCTAAAATAAACATCTCACATGTATATTTGATAAGTTTTACCCAAATAAAATCCCACTCAAAGAAAAACATCCTTTGAATGGGGAAAACCAGCTCCTCCCTTAATTGCCATCCTGTCAGGATACAATGGGGACATAACTTTTCTGTTCTTGAGTAAAAGAATGAGGCTGCAGAGTGTGCTGCACAGCATTTCTACAGAAACGTTTCCAGCTGAACTGTGAAACACTGCATGTATCTAATAAATCCACTGGAGACAATAATCATGGTACTGACTCAGGGCAATTGCCCTTACTAACGAATGACAGAAATACTGCCAAGGATCTGTCATTTGGAAATCAGAATCAATATCTTAAAGAGGTCTTTGAAACTTGAATATGCTAAAGGAAAATATGTGCCTCAATCTATCAAAAATCTTTCCTCAGACAGTGGAAGTACAGCTATTGACAGAAAAAGAATGAGTTACTTGTATTTTATCTAGTTGTTACTTGTGTGGTACCTATTTCTATGCAACATGTTCTGGGTGGATTTTTCATCTGATATATAATAAATTCCAGTACCCACTGCTTTCACTGATCCAAGAATTTAGTTGGTGAATGACACCCTGCAATATATTTTGCCAGCAGCAAAGTACAGACTGTGATTTCTACCTTTCCTTTTTCACCTCAGAGCTTATTTTTTTTCAGACTTCGGTAATCTTTCCCCTCCCATTTCGTTATTGAAACTGGAAGGGCAACGCCACTGCCTCAAACTTTGAAACTGTTCTCTCTGTGCTCAACTGATAGCATCAACTCCAGCTATAAAATCCTCCAAAGCAGAAAAAAAATGTTTTTTACACATCCTTAATTTTACATTTTTGGTCTTGTTAGGAAAAATATGTATGACTTTGAAATTCATATCCCAAATTCTTGTTGTGAATTCCAAAGTCAATTTCAAACATAACAAAGTTCACAGATTTTCAGCTGTGTTGTTTCACAAGGGAAGCTGGAAGTGGGAAAGGTCTGAGATTTCTTAGGTTTGTGTCAATACTGCTGTTCATAAGTTTTCTTCTAATGGCAAATACAAATTCACATAGGAGCCAGTGTTCTTGATATAACTTGATAAAAATGAAACTGATATCCAATTTCATTAAAACTCACTGTGGAAAAGCCATGGAACTGTTCTGCAACAGAGGATATTATATCTGGTGTTATTTATTTATTAGGGGAGGAATCACTATGCAGGCTATTGAAATTATTTTTCTCTGTTTCATAAAAATATGTCTCTCTTCTATGTTTTTTCATTTCAGCATAAAGAAGGATGATCATACAGTAAAGCCCTGCAGGCAACACTGCACATGAAGTTCAGAGTACACCAGACTTCAGTTTGAGATTGCACTTTTTAATCACTACTTTAATTTATATTGGAGTATCTTTCACTCTGAAGTCAATGGAAGGCATATTATACTCAGAGGTGGCTTAAAAAAAATTCTATATTAATTTATATGCACAAATCAAATTATTGTATTAGATTTTCCCAGAAGCTGCTATGTACATTAAGGAGAATGTTCTGCAGCCTTCCTTTCACACTTGTGAATGTCTGAGACATAGAGCTATTATGGGTATTTTTGGAACATACAAAATTACATGTTTGTTGGCAAACACCTCAAGGCTTTCAGTCTTTTAGATGGGGGTCAAGTAATTCTGCATTCTTTGGTTTTCAGGTTTGGTTTTTGTATCATGACAACACACTGCTGTACTGTAAGAGGTATTTAGTGGATGTATCTGAGCACGAAAGTACCTAGAGTTCTTTTCTTCCTTAAGCCATGCTAAAGACAAATGTCACCTGGCTGGCTGACAAACATAGAGCTAGATATACACGGAAAATAAAGTGTCTATCAATTTGCTACACAATGAGATCCAAAGCAATTTTACTTTTGTGGAGAGTACAAGACACTCTGATGCTCTAATCGCTTTAGTATGAATTACAGATTTGTAACTGTCAAACTGGCAACAACATGTTTTACTTGCATAATATATATTTTAAGTAGAAATAAAGTATGTAAATTAGCTACTTGTGTCCATTGCAAGTTCAGAACAGGAAAACGAAGAAAAAATCCCAGCAAAACAGTAATTAAAAAGAGATTCAGAGTACGCTCCCCATTGGCTTTGCAATATATTCATTTCTCAAGCTTTTGTATAACTGATTATATCTTTTTTTTTTTAATTTTTACGAGTAAATAGCAAAACTAATTAGCTGCACACTATTAAGTTAATGCACATTTATCTACAACAATTCAATTCTGACTGTGAAATAATCTTTCTAGCCCATAATTACACTCCAGCTTAATTAGCATAATTTCCACAGCACATTCTTTAATAAAGAAGCTGACATAAGGGTTGTTCTTAAACACCAAGGATATTCTAGACAAGAAGAAAAAGGGAGACAGGCAGAGCTGCATTAAACACCTATTATGTTACCAAGATAGTACACATACAAGAGCATGAATTCAATACTATCTGTACCATCACAAGCATCTCAAAATGCTTTCGCTAAAGATAAGCAAAATACTTAAAGGATTTGAGATGTCTCTTGTCCACTTCGATAGAAGTGGTTCCACACCCTTCAAGTGGTTCCACATACTTTGCAGCTCCTTCCTCCCCTGTCACTGCCTCTCATCCCCCTCACCAAGGGCAGCCTGCAGATTATTCATTCTCCCACTCCATGTATTAGGCTCCTTCAGAGAGAAAAGGCATATGGGTCTTGCATTTCTTGCACTAATTTAAGCACAGGCAGTTAGTTCCCACTGAAGAGAGTCACTGTAGGTGAAAACACAGATCAATCTCCAGGCTCATTTAGTCTTTGGCTTGCTAGGGAGGATTTAGAGCTGGGACTCTTATGATAAGACATCTATTTCCCTAGTACTACCACACCAAATTGGTTTTCTATGGGCTAGAGTGGACAATGTGTTTGTGGATGTACATGGACAATGGCATCTGAGTACTGCTATGCTTGATATTAACAGTGAGTCTGGAGGAGAGGCTGTGCCTCCCTCCTAACCCTGTGATTCAACTTGTTCTTCTCCTGCCGAAGCCCACGATGTGCTGGGTGTCAGAATGTAACACATTTGTACATCTGGGCTACGAAATGCAACCTCAACTGTAACACAAACAGTCATGAGTCTCTCCTGACAGTAAAGAACTAAAATTAAAAAAAAAAACAGAAAAACTTCCTTGTGTCTTCATCTAACTGTTTCTAAATAATGGTAATTTAAAATGAACTATTATCTGAAGTGCTCTTGGGTTCTGTGAAAGATTTTGACTAAATATATGCTGTTGGTGAGGATGTCCTTGTACTCCTCCATAGCTATGAGTGGTGAATTTCACTTGTGAAGGATTACCATTTATTGTGTGAGATGACGAAAGACACTGAGTAAGATTATCAAAATCAGCAAGGTGATTTAAAGCCGAAGTTCTATTTTCATGTAACCTCATAAAGGATTTTAATTTAATCAGGTTTCCAAAATGCCTAAGACTCTCCTGAAAAACGAAGACTTCACCTTTTAAATCACACAGGCACTTTTAATAACTTTACTTGCTCTAATTAACTTTTTATTTTGAGGTTAGTACTATTAGGCAAGACCAGGACCAAAATGATCTCTGCATACTAATCAGTCGTGGACTCCTGCTGCTGCAGTGTAACATATGAGCAGATGCCCTAGAAATTCAAGAAAAATTCAGAGCAACAGAAACTGATAAATCAGGTCTTGGAGAAAAACAAATCGGCAATACCTGTTTCAACTTACTGCTTTCTTAGGAATACATTCACCCAGGCAAGCTCTGCCTGATTAGAATTTTAGATAAGGAAATACGTCCTAAATTAGGTTCTAGAAGAATTTTTATTCAGACATATAAAAGATGCATAAAGTACTGTCTCGAGACTATATAAACACAGCCAGTTCAACAGGTTTCAAAAGCACAAGGAAAACTGAAGATGCCCTGGGAAGCTGCTCACTGCAGAAGTGATGCAGTCCAATACTGAGGGAGCCCCTGCTTTGACAGAGGCAGGGAGGAAGGAAATGAGACCATGGCTAACTAGTTCTGCACCTGCAAAATCTGCCTGACCTTCAGGCCCAGGGCTGCTTAGGAGGATGCTCCTGGGACAGGCAGCGTGTCACCTGGTCTAACCCAGCACCAGCCAGGTTTGCTTACAGTCGCAGCTGTGCAGCTGCCATCAGTTTGCTACACAAAGCCAACAACAGCTGAGACTTCTGTTTAAAGCCACCCCCTTGAACTGGAGTTATACACAGCAGAAACTAGAAGCTAGCTTGTCAGAAGACAAGTATTAACTGTTTTTTGAAGGTAAACTCTTCTTGTTATAATTAAGACTAGAATACACAAATAATAAAAATAGTCATATTTTTCAACAGGCTGAAATACCTTTGCTAATAAAATTTTACTTTAGCCAGCTGTTTAAAATCAGGTTATCTATAAAGATAGCATGGTAGCCAAGTTTATTAAAAGATGCTAATGATTTTGGCTGCCAAACTACAAGGGCCTGGCTGTGAGTCTTTGTCAGCCGTGTACCCAAAATGAATTCTACTAAAATTACTAGCCAATTTTGAAAACCTTGATCTGCTAGGTTTGTCTTGTTCTTTCTCTTTGACAGTTATTTACCTCTGCCAAATTTTCCTTGCAGAACATCAGAGCACTGAGAAAAGAAGAAAGCAAATCAGCTTCGCCTTCAGTCCTGCAGCTTTGAGTTAGGAGATAAAGAGTTATGGCTTGAAGACATGAGATAAAAGCAAAGCAATATACTCACAGCCACCAACTCCATGAATTAAACTACGAAAAAAACCCCTGTAGGTCAGGCAGAGATCATGCAGAGTAAGCACAGCAAGAGACAAGGAAATGGGAGGCATAAATATATTGTTATTTTTTCCATGTCATTTCATCTCTCTATACATCTGGTTTGCTATCTATTAAAAAAAGCCCTTCTGAAAGGCCCTTCTGAAAGATTTTTGAGACCTTGCTGTAAAAATCACTGACTCCAGGGCAAAATGTTATTATCAATGCTGCCACAGAAGTGCAGAGTAGCCACCGAGACAGAAATGGTTTTAAAGAGGGTGAAGATCTAAGACAAAAAAAACCCATCAGGAGGCAGATTATTGACCACCATTTGTTAAGCAAGCACCATGCAAAAAGAAAATGACAGAAGCTTAGTAAAAGGCAATTTGTTTCACATGCCTCAAGAGGTTTCCGTTTTCGTTTGCATTTTCAGGTGTTTTGCTCTAAAAGTCAAATTTCCTTGGAATAGATTCCTCACATCCCAGTTCTGGGAACTGATGCTGACTGGAGAATATAGGCACAATATGTATCTAAAGAGAGGCTTAAGAAAAAATTTCTCACCTTATTAAAAATAATCCCAGTGTATGCAGCTGCAAAAATGGTCAATTACAAATACTCACTGAGGATAGTCCTTAATAAAATGACACCTTAGGGCAGCATTTTACCTGGTGTTACCACACTGTTGGTAAAATACATGAATGACTCTCCCAGCTGAACACTTGAAACTAGTGGTTTCATGACTGTTTCAGCAAGTTAGACTCACTCTTGATTTTTACTTTGATAATGGAATGACTTAGTAATACCAAGATGTCAAAAGGAAGACTCAGCTGGCTGAAAACTTGGGTTTTGCTTTACATACACTGAAAGCAATTTATTGACAAATCTTGAACAGACCTGGGATGTCTACACAGCATAGTTGAGTATTTATCTGATACCAATTACCAGACTCACCAATACCTATCAGCCTTTACTGCCATCTGTTCAGTAGTCTCAGTCATTTACCAACTGGTAAACATCTAAATACCACTCCCACCATCTTCCTTAAAAATACTTTCAACATCTACTATAACAAGATAGGAAGCTTACATTTCTAGAGAATGCTGCTGGCCTTGGAACTGATTTCCTCCTGGGTCAACAAGGGACATTTTGAAGAGTCAAAATTTTACTTACCAACATGATTGTTCAGCACAAGATTTTCTTTCCAGTCATTTTTTACATTGTAGCCATATACTTAGATGGCATGTTCTAAGTGATAGCAAAATAAAGTATCAAGTAGTTTCTTTATTAATTGAAATTCATGGCTGTGTAGTTTATTAATTTCAATTTATGTGTTAATAGTTTGACATTGCATTTTATCCAATGTTCTTTTTCTCATAAATAGTATCTACAACCATACAAAACACAGCATCAGACTCTCAGGGGGCTGCTTCACGAGGAAAGTCAAACGTGAATGAGAGAGAACGAGGAACACAACATGCAATTTTCCATTATCCTGGAGAAGACTTTTGGGAGTTGGAGATCAAATAAGCTGTGTGACTATTTCACGAGTAATTAACTGATCCTGGAAGGAGGACAAAAGTTTGGTAGAAGTGCCATGGGGTATTGACCGAGAGGTAACACTCACCCAGGAAATAGGTAACTGAATCAATCAAGCCATTTTCAACCTTTTATTTGCAGTTGTGTTGAGTATTGTTAAGAACACATTTATTACCACATTAAACCTTCTATGTCTTTCCAAGACTATCTGCAGTGCACGGTAAAACTCATGAGCCAAATGTTCCTCTACTTTAGGAGTTTATTGACATACTGCAGACCTACTTTGTTCCTGACTTCTACACATTTCAGAATAAGGACTTTTAAGGAAAAACTGCTCTAAAAGGCCTGTTGTGAGGTGAAGTCATGAGCCTTGCCCATGTAAAACATAGCCACTGGCTGTTCCTTTGGTAGGAAGACAAATGCCCATGATCTCCACGTGTGACTGGAGTAACTGACAGGCAGTTTCTTACACATCCAAGTGTTAAATCAAAGAGCTATACCACACTTCATTGTGATGATTCAGCATAATCTAAACACTCCAAAGCCCTGTTTGAACTCATGAGTGGGCAACACTAGGACTAATTACCCTCCATGACAACCACAGGCTATGTGAGCTCCAGAGAAGACGACCACTCAGCCAGGAGCCTGTCCAAGCTGCTCAACCTTCCTTTGAAAGGAAACCTGTGTCTGTCCACCTGGATCGGGGTGTCCAGCCCTTGGAGATGCATTGACTGAAGTAGTTGCTGAAATAACCAGAGCTGTTTCAGCAAATCTCACTTTGTAGAGGTGGATGGAATTGCTTGTGGATTTTTAAAAAGCAATGCATTTTTAATGTTTGTACTGAAATCCCAGAAGTTAAAAGTCCACGGTAATTCAAACACTTCTTAGAGCTGTAATGGAGATAGAGTACAGAGCAATAATTATCAATATTTTCATATGATCCATTTTGAACAAGAATGCATAGTGATGTTCTAAGGCTCACTATTGCTGAAATTCAGATGGGGCCTCATAAGTGAGTAAGATCATCCAGCACACAGCTCAGTGACAAGGACAGTGATACAGCTTAAAAAACCTTATGTTTCTGTGTGAGATTCATTTGACAGTGCTGGAAGCTAAGGACTAACCAAAGGAATATACAGAAACACTAAATAATGACTTGCTTTCTGTAAAGGCTTGGTTTAAGGTATATTCAGAGCAAACCGGCCTTCAAGTATCTGATGATATCTTAATTTCCATTTCAAAGGTGTGCATAGACATGGTAAGTAGATAGAAGATCCCCCAGCTATTCTCTCTTCCCTATGAGAAAGCAAAACCCTTATATAACTATCTGCTCTAGGAATGTTGTCTTACTACTGATAGATGAAAGGAGTGGAAAAGATAACAATCCATCAGTGCAGAGCAGGGAGTTACGAGATTTAAACTCAGCAAGATCCAGTGAGAGAAGCAGCAATTAGATGTGGAACACTGCAATCGGGGGACAGCTTTCTGAGCCACACAGGCAGAGGATGCCAAGGCTGTACTAGTAGCTCCTAAGACACAAGAAAGTGGTGCCATAAAACACCCACAAGGAGCACTGAAATGTGCAGTCAGCCTTGAAAATGTGTGCTGCTCAAAGGTTTGTTCAGTTAATCACTAGGATTTCTGCATTTCCCTATGACCTTCTACTCTAGCTTTTAGTCTCTAAACAGAATATTCACTTTCCATATAGATCTTCTACTATTTCAGTAAAAGATTAGAAAGTAGCAGGATTGAGTTTTCTCCTCCTTTAAATAGTGATTGATCCTAGGTACAAATATAGAATTCCTTACAAGTTTCATACACCTTTTTCTTTCTAAAATTTTTCCATGCACATTGAAACTGACAATAGTGCTAAATTTTGTGGAATACACTGAAGATAATGAGGTCCAGCTGTCTAGTCGGACACAGAAATAGAGGAAAAAATACAGGATCACCAGCTTTACCATCGATTAGCTTTAAAAAAGCACAAATATGTACACTGGAGGTTAAGCAAAAGAAGTACAAAACCAAAAGACGTCTTTCTGCATCATTCAACTGGACCCTGAAAATCATAAGTTTTTCTAACATATACTTAACATGCCTTTCCTATTTTAGAGGAAAAAAAATTAAAAACATTTATTTTAGTTTATATATGATACTGATATTCAAATACTTTGCATATTTTTAAGTTAATTCAGGAACAGAGTATTCCCTCAAGTGGTTGAAAAACCAGCAGCTAATACATACAACGATCTTTACATTTTCAAACACGGCAGTTTAAAAAATATCTTTGCAACAGGAAGGAGGTCAAGCTGACACTACCATTGCACAGAAGAGCTGTGTCCATACAAAGCCTTCTAACATGGGCTGTTGACACTTGGGAACAAGTGAGCTGTGTCCTGCTTCACAAAACAAGTGAGCTAAGAACAGCCAATTTTTGGAAGGATAGCACAGCTTTGTATTTGCACTGTCTATTAGAGAGTATTCTGAATTTGGAATATATCAACTGTCTGTTGTTGATACAACACGTGCTTATGTGAGTTTTCTTTTATCACGGGTGAAACAAGATGGACAGTGTACGCAATTAACATCTCTATATGCAAACTTTTTGATTGTACATACATTGCTGTGACCATGAATTCAAATCAGGTTTAAGAAACTTGCACAAGGAGCTATTTAGCTCTAAAATGTTTCTTAGCCCTGGCTATATATGAAGCAAAAACCTGAAAACATTTGCAGTTTCTGGTAATGAAATGGAAAGTCTGCCCATGAAACTTTTGCTTTCCTTCTCACTGTAACAGAAAGAATATAGAAAACTGATACAACTAATACTTCAGTTCTTTAGCAAAAAAAACTTCTGAGGTTTTAAAAAACATTGTCATGAAGTATTGTACAGAATATATCAACATATTTTTATTAGAATCTGTGAGATAGCATCAATTACTCACAGTGAGGCAACTACTGAACTCGGCAGATTTTAAGCTTCTGACAGGTTACCAGGTATTTTTCTTCATTTTCTTCAGTTCAGTGGTTTGGCCATACAGCTCTGACCACCCAGTGCCACAGAAAATTTGGGATGAGTGCATTATATTACACTGAAGCCCCCAGTGGGGTAGCTGCTGGCATTCTGGCTTAATAGGGAAACACGGGTATTTTAACTGCCACAGCGACTCAACTCTGAGCACATGCCATTCGTGCACAATGACATTCTGTCAGCAAACTGCACCACTGAGCAATCCCAACGTTATTAGATTCTTAAATCCTAATGTGTTTCAGGTTGACATGACATAGTATGTTTCAGCTCCTGCTGTTAGTGATATTGTTGCAATGAAGAAAAAAAACCCATCTGTATCTTCCCACACAGTCAATGACTGTGAGAATCTGTGTGCTAATGGATTTTTTTGCTGCTCTGGAGTGTGAAGACATTAAAATTTATCTCTACCACAAACAGTATGAATGAGTATTTAGATTTTCTAGTAGGTTTGTNATTGGGTAGTGTACAAATGTATGTTTTTTTCTAAGAAATTATGTTTTTCCAAAATCTTCAGTTTTCTCCACAGTTTTCATTTTTGAACAGTGCTTTGGATCATATAGATCAAATACAACATGTATTTGTTAATAAACTGTATGTTTTAAATTAGATTGGCACTGTTGGGACAGTATGGAAAATGACAGTTGGTCATGGAGAACCACAGACATGATCTGAAAGTCTGTTTGGGACACATTTCTCAACATCATTTATGACTCACAAAGCCAAAGATGATAGATGTAAGGGCTAGCACTTCCAAAGAAGAAAGGACAGCATGTGGTAAATCTGGATAATTAAACTTAAGAAAAAGGTCTAATTTTATGAGTTGGAGGAAAGATACTTTGGTAAAAAATTGTATCTCGCTGGTGGGGTAGATTTTAAGAAAACTGTGAAGAATTATATGTGGACTAAAACCTTTTACCTACCAGAAACTAAGATTTACAGTAGTTTTGACAAGAACTGTAGCAGAAGAATGGGCACTCTGATTCTTGATGCTTGATGTGAAACTGCCTTTTCTCTTTTGTATGTAAAAAATTGTACAGAATGCATAAATTATTTCTCTGCTTATGCTACTTAAAAATAGTAATATCAACCCACATTACGTTTTGAATGATTAAATGGTTGTCATCTGGGTTTTTGGCCTGAAGAACTCTGTTATTTCATCAAAACCAAGATCTCAGACTGCTTATTCTTTGGAGGTTTTCAGAAGGAAGGTCTGATGAAGATAAACAGATCTGAAACAGGCAGATGTTACTGGAAAATTTGGTAAGCAATTCAGGACCGACTATCTCAAATGGTAAGGAGCTTGCTAAGCTAAATCCAAGTTGTCAAAAATGCCACCCTGACTTACATGTTACAAAGTAGGAAAAGTCATTCTGAGTTGGGCTAGCAGGTTATCTCATGCACTTCTCAGCATCTTGTTACTGACCACTAACAACCATTTAAATGAAATTATCCTATTATCACCATAAGACCCTTCTTCATTGTGTGTTGGCTTACAGTGCATCACGTGTACATGTGAAGTCATGACTTCTTCCATATACATCACTTCATACTTACCCAAAATCAATTTTAATGGATTTTGGTGTGGCATCACAATTTCTTTCTCAAAAACCCCATGTTTATTCTTTCACATTGTATTAATATGTGAGCTAATCAGTTCTGTTCTTGATCGCCATTTCTATTAGTCTGATGCAAATGTGATAGAGATCCAAACTGCCTAGACCTACTTGGAAGCCCACCTGGAACACAGGCGTCCTATGAGACATTTTGTGGGGGCTAAAAGAGAAACACTATAGCCTTCGGTTTGGCTCTTTTGTTTCTGTGAGGTCTTGCTACTCTTGGATGAACATTATCTATCTGGTCCTGGCAATTTGATATTCCTAATTTAGTATTTGTTCCTCAAGTTTTGCCACTGATACAACATTTTTAGATACTTCCTATGGTAAGTTATTTTTCTCTTCTCTAAGAAATGCTTCTCAGAAGCAGAGAAAGCAAAAGCTTTTCACTTGCTCTTCAGTGAGCAAGTGCTGGCAGGGAAATTCAGGAAGAAATAAACGTTCCTCTAGTATAACAAACACTGTGATTCACAGGCTGAACTGACTATTGGCAAAGCCTGCACAAGCAATCTGACACCGAAGGCATTTTCACTGAACTATTTCATTACGTTCTTCTTGATCCCATGCAAGCTCTTGTCATTTCTTAGTGTTGCCTACCCTGACTTCAGAAAGTCTGACTCCAGAAACTTGTATCATTTTAGATGATGACAAGGAGTAGTTTTCCACGTTAAAAGCTGGCCATGGATTCAGAATGGGCATATACATCTATGCCTTTAAGAACTGAGGGAACTGAATGCGAGGCCATGTGGGCTAAGGGAGCAAGTAGATCAACAGGTAGCACTTAAGGATGTGTCTCAAAGCTACACGACCAAGTGTCTCATCATCTCTTAAGCAGCAGAGGAGAGCTGGAAATTTTCTTTGCAAATCACAGCATATGAGAGAATGAGAAACGTGGAAGTCTTACAGACCAAGATTACCCTGTCAGTCTTCGTCACGAGAAAAGGAGTAAAACAAGAGATTGGCAGATGCTGTGAGTAGGCTTGGAAACTTTTATACTGCATTAGGGATTGTAGGATGTAAAACCCCACACCAGACTCACTGAATCCAGCAGGTTTAGCACATTATGTTTTGGACAATCCCCAGTTTAAGAACAGCAATTTCATTCACGGGCAAGTACATATCAAAAAAAAAAAAAAAAGGATCAAATTTAATGCAGTGTCTCAAAAATTAAATTTATCAACTTTTTAAATGAAAAATTTAAAACTAAATTCAAGGTTAATGGTTATATAGTGAAACTTTAAATTATAAGCACTATGAATCAAAACTTCTTACTAAGCCAGAACTCCTTACTAACCTTCCTACTTCTTGTGCTTCTTCACATAAAATTTGTATTAATTATAGAGGGAAGGAAAAAATGTGCAAGTTGGATTGAGACATTCTCAGCTTTCCACATTCTTCTGTCTCCTCAAGGAATTATGTAGACAGATACGAAATTCAGCATATAAGTCTTGGCAAACTTTGCTGTATTAATAAGAAGCAGATTCTTTCCTGAAAGCAGGTATAATTTGAATTAACCACAAGATGAAAAAAAGAACTAGCTAAAAGAACACAAGCAGAAGGCTAAACATTATCGTAGTTTCTGGAACAATGTATTAAAAGAAAGAGTATCTCATTTTCAGAGGAGCTACATTCCCTGTATTGAGCTGTGCAAGCATGTGGCACTTCTGGAATGCAATTCCCTTCAAATGTCTTGATCATCTCTGTTCAGTAGTAGTTGACTTCTAATACATTGAACTTTGGCTTTATTTTTCCTGCTTTGGTCTTTTCATGAAAAGATGTCATAAACTGGATTGTGACAAGACGAATTACAAAAGTAATTCTAATTATGTATTTTAATACTAATTTTAAGTTAATGAGAAGCTTCATAAATTTCTTTTTCACAGGAATAAACATTATGTGATCTGCTTCTTCATTATTTTCAGATTTTGCAATTTGCTTCTTCAATGAAGAGTAAAAATTTGATTTAGATAAACACAATTATTTACATTCTTTCAGCAAATACTTCTCAGATGAACTAGAAAACAATTACAGTCTGCATACCCAGAGGAATAGCAAAATTTTTGCAAACAGCAACCCATACAGAAAATTTTAATTAGCTTTTGCTTTCCTGTGTTAAATTTAACACAGGTGCCTGTCCATCTTCTGACTAATTCTGAAGAACATTTTCTTGCATGTTATCCTGGCTAGCTTTCAAGTCATAAAGTTTTTTGCACTTGACCATAGAAGAGTCTTGTAAACTACTGTATCTCAAACATCATACCTGTAAAATATCTGATTTGCCATCCACTGTCATTCTTCATAATTCTTTCTTCACTATCTTTTTCAAACACATTATCAGTTTGAATGTAAATACAAGGATTTTACTTACTGACTTTTCTAGGTCTTTCATATTTCCCAATTCTTCTAAGGTACTGCAAGGCAGGCTTCCAAAGAAGAATTGTTTAAGGCTTTTATTGTTATACTCCCTCTTTGGCTTTTTTAATATACACATCTCATTTAGAATAATCAGACACAGACATTATTTTTAAAAATATACATTTTTCCACAACCTAAGCCACAAGCTTTAATAATCATGACTAATCTAAAGCCTTTCAACAAGCTCTTGGAATAGATGACAACATTCAAACTGAAAATATGTGAATTAATCTGAGACATATTTCATGTGACACAGTATAAAATGCAAACCTAAATCCTAACAGATTTCATATAAATATATAAAGTCCCCAAAATACTAATTAAAATTGCAATAAGAAGCACCAAAATTACAGAAATCTTTTCAGTTTTCTACAGTATAAACAAACATCAGGACAATCGTAATGAAACAATGGTCATAGAAAATTTATGATTGTTGGAAATTTATAATATAAGTCTGAAACAGTCCTTTAGGAAAACATCCAGGCTACAAAAGAATAAATATAGCAAGATAAAATAGGGATAAGTAAATGAATCAATGCTGTAATTCTTGTATGCTGGAAAAGCTCATGTCATTTACACATCTATATGTCAAAGTCTGTTCCCTTGGAACACTGCTGAATCATTCAGTGTTCAGCAGCTGCGTATCCTCCCTTACGCAAAACTCATTCCGACAAAAAGTGTCTCTGAAAACACAAGTTATCTATGCTGCACAGAAGAAAACAGAATAATGTGTTTTTCTACTGCAACCAAACACAGATATGTAGCCACAGTAAAGGAAAACAAAATATGGCGGTGTAAGATCAGGGACTGTTTCTGTGAAATACCTGAAGGACCTCAATAGCTGCTCACAGATTAGGATGCTTCAAGTCAATTGCAGAATGAACTCACAGAACTGCCTTTAGTTAAACTGGGAATTTCTTGGAATAAGGGAGTGCACCTCCACTTTGCTTATTTTGGTTGAGGATGATGAACTTCAGCTCCAGTGGTCCTAAGTGGTTAAAGTTATTCAGCCCAGTGAGACTGAGCTCACCATTGCTGGGATCAATTCACTGTCCACACAAAGAGCTAGTACAGGATGGATTCTTGTTGGCATTGGTCCAGTCAACAACATGATGCTCTTGCAAACAACTTGTCAGTTCAGATAAAATAATGGGAAACTGTTAGGGATCAAATCTGGAGATGCATCAAAGAAGGTGGACACACCCAAGCCTCGCCAACTCCAAGAAAGTCCTCAAAAAATGAGGTGAGCATGTAGTATATAAGGGTGGCAAGGTAACCTCAAGTTGTGATCTAACTCTCCCTTGAGTGTGATAGATTCCTGATCAGTGGATGTAGCTAGTTTTGGTCTGATTTCCCTAAACTAGGAAAGTCATGATCTATTTTCCTACAGAAAATAGATGTTCTATGGAGAATTTTCCGTATTTTACTATTTTGTGTATTTTACAATTGATGCTTGAAGACAAGTCCCTAATACAATTCCCCTCAGTAAACTGCTTGTTTAAATTGAAATAAAAACTGCCAGAAATTCTTTTGACCATGGCATATTGTTTAATGCACTTCCTATTTTCCAAAGGCAGAATGTAGGTTTTTCTCCAGTAATTTAAAATACGTTATGTGAATATATTGTTTTGTTCAAAAATATTTACATGTTTTTGTTTTGTCCTCTTACACTAACAAGAAATCAGTCAAATCTCTGATTTTCGTGAGTAACATCAAAAAGAGATATTTACTCAGTAATGCACTGGGTGTGGCAGGAAGAAGGTAGGGAAGGAATATGCAGCTGAAAATCTGAAAGTAGAAATGGGGCCCTTGCTGGAAGTAACATGAGTCCTAGTACAGAGTGAGCAGAACTGATGGAAACATCAGAGGAAGTAAGCTGAGAAATAAATGGAAAGTTGGATCCAGGGGCAATTTGGCAACATCTGGAAATTTGCCAGTCAGGTGAACCACTGTTGATACAGAAACCATCTTAAGGAACTGCTCTTACCCATCTACAATGAAAGATAAAGATAGAACTCCAGCAAGCAGATGTCTGTTGAACATCTCATGTACAAACACCTGAACCGTAGGAAAGCATCCCTGATGCACCATGATGCAGAGAGTGCCTCTGGAAGCTTTTATCAGGTTGCTGGACCAAAGGAACTCCAGAGAAAAAAAGTCCATGGGTTATAGGCAGTACTTACAGAGACACTGTAGCAATCTGCTCTCCAAACACAGAAACCAAGTCCTCTGAGAAAGAGGATGATCAGGCTGGAGAGAAGATTTTCAGGAAGTTCAGGAAACAAGACCCAAGGCAGGCTAAAGCCCATGCCATTATGTGGCAGGAGGACATGGCAATAGACCACTGACTGCTGTGCTAAGACCCTTCTATCCAAACACTGTGTATCCTTCTGTACTTGGAACCAGGGACCTATGAGGAAGAGAAAAGTGGGATTGGCACTAAGGAACTAGGGGTTTTCAAGATCAGATACCACTACACAGTCATTTACTTGCTGGATGCAAAGGTCATATGAAGGGCACAAAAGTTGTGGGTCACCAGCGATGAAGCACTGGGTCTGAGAAGCCTGCATGTCTGCTTTCCATGCCTGCCAGTAGCACAGGGAAAAGGCAAGAAAACGATTTTAGAGGGAAAATCTAGGACCCTACAAGGGAAGCTGGAATCAAGGCCTTACACGTAATTATGTACTTGTATACCATACAGGACTGCTAATGGACAGATGTACAAGGATGCTTGGCAAAAAAGTGAGGTTTCATATTTGTTATTGAGTGGAGACTCATCTGTATGAGACATTTGAAGCTAGATACAAGAAGCTCATTTGAATCTTAAGGGAATCAACCTGTTAGCATTTCAAATCCAGAAAGTCATGAATGAGTTTCCTACTGATTAGTGGGGGCTGGTGGCAGGAAGGGTAAAAGATGGAGGGTACAGAATAGCACATGGTGTAGCATGGGTCTTCTACTGATGAAGAGAACCAGTAAAACTCCTGCTTAAGGAGTCCGTAACAGAAAGTGCAACACTTGCCTCTGATGGAGTGCAAGCTCTTGTTTGAACTGTTGCAACTGAAGACCCATTCCACAAGTGACTAGAATGTTCTTTGGTTCAACAATCCTATGTGAAACATGAAGGCCACAATATCCTCCAGTCTCACTCAACTTCAGAGAAGGGAGCTACAGGAGAAAGGAAAGACTGTCTTCATAAAAGGCGTAGTGAAAATACTTAATGCAGTATCAATGCTCCCTTAAAACACCCTAAGGAAAGGACTATAGTAGTGTGAATCACCTATTAAAAGGAGCCTGAGGAAAGGGAAAAACGAGAGAAAAAGATGAGAAAAGTTCATTTTTAAGATGTGCTTCTGAGATCTTTGAAAACACAAGCTAGTGATGTTGGAGAATGAAGATGAATCAAGAGCAGGGTTAGATCTTCAGCTCACTACAGGCATTGTGAAATTATATTGTTCTATCTACATTAATTGCATCACACCCACAAGATGTGTCAGTAATGGAAGCATCATTTGCAGAGAGGTCAAGGATAACAGCAATGTAGTATTTAAACTGTTTTGCCATGTGCAAAGTCAAAAAGAAGCTATGAATGGAGAACTTGAACAATTTTTGTGCTGTTCTCATTTCATCCCAAGACCCGAAAATAAAAATCAATTTACTGAGATGGATAAAATGTCTGCTTTAAGAATGAAGTCACATCCAAACTGGGACTTAACAGTTACCTAACACAGTTTCCAAATGCTCAGAAAAAGCACATCATTATTTCAGTGTAAGGCTAGAACAGGAGCTAGCTAATTATCTCACAGAAGGAACAAATAAAACTAGACTCTGCCAATGAGGAAAGAGTCAGGCATTTGGATATTCTCTCTCCTTGCTGACACTCCCCTACCATTGCTCTGGGCTCAGAAGCAGACTCAAAAGGCAAAGCAGCCTCCCCTTGTTGCCTTCCCAGCATCGTTCTAAGGCTGCATCTGAATGTGCATTTGGCACATGCCTGCAAAAGTGATAAAATCTGAAGAGATGGAAGCACAAGCTGGGAGAAGGAGAAAGCAGTACTACAAGTTAAAGTGAGAGACACATTAAGAACTCTTTGCTAAACTAATCATAGTTTTCTAATCTTTGTTGCATAAGAATATATAGAGAACAACACTCCAGACAGTGATTAATGAATACTTGTAATTTGTCACCAAAGCAGCAATTGTCAAATCTTTACAAACAAATGTTTACAAAAGCTAAATCTTATGAAACCTTTGGAAAAAAAAAAGTACTGCTGTGAAAAAAAAACAAGGGGAAAGGGACAAATGGGAAATTAAAAGAATAACAAGAAACTCTAAAGTAGTAAGTCAGTAAGGGAATTTAGCCTCTGGATGCTTTCCCTTTGGAGATTTTGTATGACTTGCATGATCATTAGACTATTGAACTAAATAGTTCAATAGTCAAAATGTGTCTTGTTACTCAAGAGTCTTATGGCCAAGGACCAGTACCTAAATTCATCTAAATCTGTTAAAAAATAGCTTGAAACACTTAAAAACTTTAATTGAATTTATTACAACTAGTGACTCCATTCAGTAAATGAGATCAGTGGCATATGTAATTTAGTGAATATAAATTACAAAAAGACAGGCCGAAATGAATGTCTATTGACCATCATCAATGACTACTAGTAGTAGTATTTTAGCTACTTTTTTAACCCTCTAGTAACAACTTTTTACTGAAACCATATCCATATACTTTGTGAAACTCAAACATATGCTTCCAAGCAAATTACTGAGCAATTTTTGTGGAATTCCAGCACTGATGACACCTCTATAAAGTTGATGTTCACCAACATCAATTCACAGTGAGAAAAAAGAAATCAAGATCATTACATGTGATCTGGAAACCTAAGTGCCATCCCTTGTACTGCAGCTGAGTTAACTTAGGCAATACCTGGAACCCTCAGTGCAGAGCTGGCACACATTTGTGAATTATAAAAGCCTCACTGATTCAAAAGACTTTGACCTTTTCGATATGGTCGCACACAATCGTCTGTGTCTACTTCAGTGAAGTATGTGGAAATAAACTACACATATGTAAACAACTAAATCCAAGGTCAATTTTCAAATCTTTTTATTGCACATAAGCACCATGGCTGCATGATGCTTGGTTGTCAGCTTGGGTGAAACCACAAGTTAGTACATTTTTATTTTTACCCCAAGTAAATCACAGCACACAGAAATCAGAGAAGTAATTCTAACCTGGGTCATTGCTTGTCATGATTCCTTTCCTATTGAATCAAGCTGGTGTGATCTGATGTCCAGCCAAGGAAAGTGTGGAGAGGAGACTCTTGGAGACTCCAGAGAAAATAACGAGATACAAAAATTCACCCATAACAATACTAGAGAGAACACTGGGTCCCTGATATTCTTTGAACTGCCTGGATATTCTCATCCTTAAGGGTAAAAATCTTACCGATATTATAACATTTTCATAGTGACTAAGCAGTACTGGCTTGAGGCATTTTGAGAGACAACTAAAGAGATTATAGAAGAAGTCAAATAAGAAACTGAAAACAAGCATTGTATCAAGAAAGTTACTTAATCTGAATGGAGAAAAGGGATTTTTTGAAGACAGCCTCAAAAACGGTAAAACTAACTAAGAGAAATCTCAAGATTATCTGGATAATGTTTTAAAATAAAGACAATTATCTTCATTAATCAGTGCATATGAAGCTTACCTCTCCAATAATTATTTGCCTATTGTTATTCCAGCTGATCAATTTCTTTCACTTATTTACTATAGTGGTAGTTTTTTAGGGACATTTTCATTTTCATGTATTACCCCCACTTAGATACAAACATAGCAAGATGTTTTAAGATGCCACACAACAGCTCCTTAAAGAGCAGCTCCATGATATCAAGCAATGCAAGGTTATATGTAGTGAAAAGGAAATCATACCAGAAATTTATTATTAAATTTGTAATCTGAATGTGTTTTCCTAGACATACACTCCTGAACACGTAACTGCACATACTGTGAACTAATTTCTTAAGTGAATGTTTATTATTCTAGAGCAATCCCTATATGAAGTGACTCACATAAATGCTATGTTACATATACTATGTAAACATCTGTCCAGCTTACTATGCAGTCACTGTTTCTTGAAAAAAATGTCTTCAGAAGAAACTGTAAGAGCAGCACTGCATGTAATAGCTGTGGAATTTTCCTGCAGGATTCACTAAAAATAATAAAAACAATTCCGTATCAACAATGGCATTATATCTTCATTTTCTGAATTTGTATTTAGTAGCATTAATTTAACATTTAGTGAATTCATATTTATAAAATATAAAGCTAACATTACTTGCTAAATGCTAAGAAGTACTTTTTCATTATATATCATAGAAGCAAAGTTTTTAAGATGATGTAGAGACTAAAACCAGCAAGATATACTAGCAAATATCAAGCAAATGTCAAGCATAATCCCATATGCAACAGAGGACATTATTTAAATATTCTCGACTTTTTTGAGACTGTTTGAACAGAAATTTTAAAAGAAATAATGAAAACACAGGTGAAGAAAGTAAATCTCAGCGTTTCAGCTCTGAAATTATTCTACTTTTTTAAAAATAGTTTTCTTAAGAATAAAACCCAAACCAGTGTTCCACATAGAATGAAAGTAATAAGGAAGAAAGTCATACTGTTAGGCACAAAGATACCTGTTGCTGAAATACAGCCCTTCCCAGACAGCAGACATAAGAGAAATGCTGGTTTCTTTTATATCACCCAGATTCATTCACCACAGTGTTGGCAGGCAAGTAAGTACTTGATGCCTGAAAGAGTATCAGTGCAAGAAACACACTCGGCATTCTGAGCTGCTGCAAAACAACTCCAGTTATGCTGCTCCTGTGCTTGCGCTGATGAACTGCTGCATGACAGATCTTTCTGTTTTCCTGGTAACTGTGCACATTTTAAAATATATTCCGATGCCATTTTCACACTGCAAAATGGCCAAATTCAATGGCTGCCTGTAGCCCCTCTTCTGCCTAGGAATCCATAATACTTTAACCATGCTCCCAGCTTTTCAGAACATTCTTACACTAGTGACAGATTGGAGCCATATGCCAGTTTTCTTTTTTTCTCTGTGAAGTTTTAACTCAGCCCTCAACCTGTGATTTGTTTAAGTGCAGAACTGATTACTCAGTTTACTGATTACAAATCACTAAAAGCCAGAAGTCTACACTTGCTTGATAGTGTCACGGATTCTAGTAGTTTTCCTTAAATCCCAGTTTGACCTGTTTTTCCTCTCTCTGCCAAACAGCAACACATCTTTGCAGGAAAGGGCAGCTCCTTCTCCCCTCATCCACGAGTGGATGCCTTTGGAACACAGCTCTCTGCACTCCCATCCTGCCATTAGGGAGAAGGAATGTCAAGGGTCTCTTGTAGTACCATTATTTCCTACATGAGTGTCTCTGTCTTTAAATAAATAAACTGGTCTCATTTCCCCTTAATTACATTAGTTTGACATTTCCCAGTCAAATACTATTCTGCCTTTTCTTTTTCCAATAAAAAAATAATTATGCCAAATCACATTGTCCTTGGTCCTGACTGGTAAATTACAAGATTCTTCAATTCATAAGGTTTCATTTATGGAAAAAAAAAAAAAAAAAAAGTTAACATATGTTTGCATTCTTTCCAAATTAATGATGAAGATGGAGAGTGGGACTGTTCCCAGCATCAAGCTCCTGGCACCATATGCTTTGCTGTCTATCCGTACATTGCTGTCTTATCTTCTAAACAGTGTTTAGCTTATTCTTCCTTATGAGATGCAGCTTTTACTTCAACTGCTCTGAATTCATGACAGACAATATCAACTGTTACACAGACATATAAAGGCTACATCTCCTCTATCTAATTTCTTCCAGATAGGCCATATTTTTCCAATTTTTCTCAGGATTAAAGAGCACATTGAAAGTCTTCAATTTTACAATAAATGAATGTTACTTCCATTAATTTTACAAAGCACGGATGAGTTTCGTTTATCACTTAAAACCTAGTCAAAGCTTCTCAGAAAATTCCAGACATATGTTCTAAATACTGATTTATTTGTAAAACTAATTCAAATGAAGAAAATGAAGGCTAATTAACTGATTTATTTTTAGCATTTTATTCTCAGCTTTTGTCACAGGACAAAGGTTGCATCAATCAGAAAAAAATCCTCAAGTTTTAATACTGAACAGACCACAAGACAAGATTATTTATATTAGCATACCAAATGAAAAGTTTGAGGAACTGACCACTGAGCTCCAGTGTAGCAAGGATGGGTACATGGGATGGAAATGAGGACAGGATGTGGAAGGAGGAAAGCAGAAATACTGTGTGGACACGCATGGGTGCTGTTAGGAAAGCTAAACATGAGCTTAAGTTGAGATGTGCAAGCAATGTCAAAGGCAATGAAAACAGCTTCTTCTGCTACATTGACAATGGAAGATGAACAATGAAACCACGAGTTATTGTTAAATCAGTAATCACAGGCATAGACAAGATCAAGGTACCTAATACCTTCTGTGTTAGTCTTCCCCAATAGGGTCTCCCAGGGTTTTATATCTGGAGAGTTCAAGGAGGAGAGACACTGGCAGCAAATAGTGCAGGACTTGACAAATCTGATGCATGTGGTGGTGCCGAGAGCCTGCTGGTGACACTGAAAGTCTGCCATTTGCCATGGCACAGAGATTGGCTAAGGTCCTCAACAACAGACCAAAAAAACCCACTACACTGGTATTTAAAAATGGCGAGGTGATAGGACAGTAAGTCTTTCTTTGGTATCTGGAAAAATCATGGAGTAAGTTGCCTTGAAAGCCACTTCTAGGCACATGGATCAAAACCATAAATCTTCGCACTGAATCCAAAATTCCTCTGTTCCAACTAGTGTCTGCTGCCTCTTATCCAATCTGGGGGCAACTTTGAGAGCTGTGTGGACAAACTTAGGGCCAGACTGGAGGAACAGACCAGCAGGAACCTCATGACATACAAAATGGACAAATGCAAAATTCTGCTTCTACCTGCAATGGTACAGGTTGGGAAATAACTGTCTGGGGAGCAGGACCTAACAGCAACCTTCCTTTATGAAAGAGGAGTTTATACCAAAGGTTGGCCTAAGCTCTTTACTGAGATCAGTGGCTGAAGCATAAAAGACCATGGTCAAAAATTAAAATGAGGGAAGCTCTGACTTGGCATGAAGAAAGGAATGTTCAAAACCAGAACTGAGCACTATAAAACATTGCCAAGGGAGGCAGCATAATCCCTCTCCTTGGAGGTTCTCAAGGCACACCTAGGCACAGCCTCCAGCAACCTGGTGATGTTAGATGTGGTGTTGACTTTGTACTGAGAAGACCACTGGATCAGGACTTCCCAAGATGTTCCAGAGTGAGAATTTCTACAATTCTAACTAGCTCTTTTCAGGAAAGAGCTAACCTGGTAATTACAAACAAAGAACAACCCTGCCCAACCCAAACCACAACCATAAAAAAACCACCACCAGTGGCATAAACAACTTCTATTTGGCTTATATAATGTTTTCCTAGTTAGTTAGAATTTACATTGTATTTACAAACAGTCTCAGTGCTCACACATTGCAGATTTTTCAAAACAGTACTAAATTGTTTCCACTCAAATGATTCAAGAATTTAATAATGTTTACTTCATGAGATAGAAAACATTTATTTCTTTCTGTGATGGTGCATAATTTCTACAGCAACATGCAAGTAGCTAATTCAGCTCTTCATCCTTTAGATGTAAACATAGTGGGAATAATGCCATTTTTACTGCTCAGTAAGACAGATAAAAAATAATTTTTTTTTTTTTTGGTGAGAGATAATGGAAGATTATCTTACTGTAGATGGTCTGTGTAACCATATCACAATGTAACCATATTTATGCTTTAAGTTTCTTGGCCAGCACTGATACAGAAATAAAACTCATCAAATATGGTTCATTTACCCCTAGTTTCAGAGAAATATGTGCACCAATTCCAAAATTGTTATTAGTCTTAGCAGAAGCAAATCTCTTGAACTGATAATGACTAGTTATGTAAGAAAAGACTATTCACATGAGAAAGGAACATCAAATATTTCCCATCTCAAATATTATACATTAAAAAACATGCTTATTGTGTCTTTATATGATGACTGAACAGGTAAAGACTTAATTTGAATTTCTGTTTCATAGGTAAGCTACAGGCTAAGCAACACAAACTGTTCCTTCATACTAAATAATATTTTAACAATCCAACCAACTTAAACCCTAAAGCTACTCAGCAGCTCTGTGTAATTGCAACTACACATACCACTAAATGACCTGTCCAAAGGGATTAGAGGGGCAAATGAAAACATCAAATAGTTTATAAATCTTTGTGCCATAACAAGTACTCCTCTCTTAAGGATTCTCTGACCCCTTAAAAAAAAATTTCAAAAGTGATTAATACTTGCCTATTCTCACGTAAATAGGAAGAAAAACAAGATGTATAAGATGCTTAAATCTTTCATTAGGAGTATTTAAGTTCTGAAGTATTCATAAAACTTGAATAAAAGTTCATAAAACAACCTGTGTTTATGATGTTTGAGTGAAAAAAATACCAACATGAAAATTTTGTCTCAAATTAGAGCAAAATTCCTATTATAATTTTTCTTTGATTAGTGCCAGTATGAACATACAGGACACAATAAAATTATAAACCAATTATCTTTCCATAATGAATTATTGCAAGCAGTTTACTTTAGAAACTCACAATGCACATTAAATATTAACTCAAATAAACAATGTAAACTGATTACTATTTATCTTCTTTTTTTTCATGTAACCAGAAGGTTATTCAGAGGTTTCACATGACAGAGCTAAAGGTTTTCAGCTCCTGAGGCTAAAACATGGGTTGTAGAGATAGAGATGTTCATAATACTCAAATTTAAAATTTATATTTAGTAGTGCTCATCCTTAAAATGACTTTTTAAATGGTAAACCAGTAATTCTTTTTATGGTATCTACCATTTAACTACTAATTCCCTTATAAAATACTGAGCAGCTTTATATATTAGACATTTATACAATAACAGAAGTTACCAAAGTTCTTTGAACATGCAAACGATGATGAAATATTACAATAGTATTCTTCAATATAATTTTGACTTTTTTCCTCTCTAGCCTCTGTCCCATATTGTTGCAATAAGAAAGAATCCAATAAAGTTTTCTAAACAGTGTACAAAGTTTTACGTCAAGACTCTTTGACCAACTTCACCATTTATGGAGGATGAAGGAATAGGATGTGAATTATGAAATGCCACCATCTGACAAATAGGTCTGGGGCTGTCAGCTACCTACAGAAACAACTACTTTTTAATATCTGCCTTATATGTTTTCCCTAGTTTGCTCCCTAGAGATAAAAGATTATCAAGGATTTGCAGTCCTGTACATTTACAGAATCACAGAACATGCTGAGTTGGAAAAGACCTCCAAGGATCATTGAGGCCAACTCCTGGTGCTACACAGGACACACCAAGAGTCCCACCATGTGCCTGAGAGCATTGCTCAAATGCTTGAACTCTGTCAGGCTGGAGGTGTGACCACTTCCCTGGGAATCCTGTTCCAGTGCCCAACCACCCTCTAGGTGAAGAACTTTCTCCTGATAGCCAACCTAAACCTGCCCTGACTCAGCTTCATGTCATTTCCTCAAGTCCTGTCACTGGTCATGAGAACGAAAAAATCAGAGTCTGCCCTTCCACTTCCCCTCACAAGGAACATGTAACTGCAGTGAGGTCTCCCCTCAGTCTCCTCCAGGCTGAACAGACCAAGTGACCTCAGCTGCTCCTCACACGGCTTCCCCTCAAGGCCCTTCACCATCCTCATTGCCCTCCTCTGGACACTATCCACTAGCTTAATGTCTTTTTTATATTGTGGCAGCCAGCACTGCCCCCAGCACTGGAGGTGAGGCCGCCCCAGCTCAGAGCAGAGCAGGACAATCCCCTCCCTTGCCCGGCTGGCGATGCTGTGCCTGATGTCCCCAGGACAGGGCTGGCCCTCCTGGCTGCCAGGGCACTGCTGGCTCGTGTTCAACTTGTCATTGACCAGGAACCCCAGGGCCCTTTCAGCAGCACTGCATTTAGTTGCTAAAAGACCTTTACTTTAAAGAAAATTTATGTCTCTTCATTCCTTTAATCCCTAAAAACAATTAGTATTTCAGAATAAACAACTAGAAATGGTAAAGCAAACATCAATGAAAGGATAGCAGTACTCGTTTCTTGAGTTCTTTGCCAAATGTGAATACTAACTTCACAGCATCAGTTTCTCTAGGAAAAAACATACATCCTACATATAATTATGTATGTGTCTATAAATACAGAACTGTATAAAAATATATTCAACTATATGCTAATATATGCATATATGTATACATATACATAACCATATACAACTTCTTCTAGTACTTTTCATTAAGAGGAGCAGAGTCATCACACCCTGTGGTATTTATGCATCTGTTTACTCTTGTAATATGCAAAACCTGGATTGCTTGAGTTGATCCCTTTCCTTTCACATGCCATTAGGATTCATACACTAAATTAATTTTGTGGAGTTCTCATAAATACAAGATGTTTAATAGGTGACCATTATCTACCACAGTCCACAAGTAGAGGGGGAAAAAACCCAAGACATCCATGAGGAAAGAAATGCATTTTGATACTTAATCCAGAGCATACACCAGATTTTGAAACTTGCTGTGATTTGGCCCTACAATCAGATTAAACTTGCATTGAATTAAAAGCCCAACTTCTAAGGAAAACGACATGTTGTGATCCTAGAGGAAGGTAATATATCTCTAGCTGAAACAGCAGAAAAATTTATTGTATTTTTGTTTGAAGTGCTGATCACAGCTGCTGTCTGGCATCAAACACACAAGAGTCATTTAGGTTGGACAACAAAATCTACTAGGTTACCTTCTACAAGACTAACCACGACAGCAAATAGTTATTAATACTGGCAGAAATGTTTTGTTTGCTATTTTGTTCAGAGGGCACCACCTAACCTATGATTCAGAATTATTTGATCCATAGTCATGTTCTTTCCATTAAAGGAAAAGTGTGAGCCGCATATCCAGACTGAATACATTCCTTCACAGATGTTAAACTCCTAATACTTTGTAAAAGTTAAACTAGAAGGTTCAATTTCTCTGAAGTGAATACTATGTTGTGAAATAACTACCATACAAACTATTAGATATATCCTCAGAATGGGCTCTCAAATAGATTGGTCATGACTATATGTGAGACTGACGAATCCTGACAGAAACTGCAGTGGAGTAAAGACATCTGTAAACGGTGCATTAAATCTCAGTTAATCTTAATTATGTGGAATCCTAATGGAGATTTTGCTTTTTCGATTGATGTTAATGCCTGCACAGAACGGAATTTACCTTTCATTCTCAAAAATGACAGCCGATTCCCACCCCTTTTGGTCATCCTGAAGTCCCTGTGACAAGTGTCTGAGTGGCAAGCAGGGGAAAAAGCTGTCTCTGGTCTCCGAAACATGACCTGGAGGAACCAAATCTATGGATCAGCGGGCAGCTCAGAAACCAGACCCAGTCACATCTTGCATGTTTTCCTGTCCATTACCCTGGAGAACACTGCAACATTGTGTCTGGAACTGAACACCGATTCGAGGCTCGTAAGGCTACTTGACCCCGTGGAAAGCAGCTGTGATTCCTGACATTGTGCAATAGTCTCCATGCCCTAACCAGCAAGAGAGGTAGAACCTAACACTGTGGTCAATTCCCCATCACCTCAAATGCTCGAGCACAGAGCTGTACATCCAACAGTTCCAGGCACTGGTGGCAATTCCTGTCATGGGACATTATGACTCCGTATGAGGGAAGTCCTCCCCTACCCCTGCCAACATTGAAGATAAACTTTTAGAAATATAACACCAAAAACTATTTCACTGAAAAGCATGCCATAGCCTGTATGCAAACAACCAGATGGAGAAAGAAGGCAACTTTCATTTGCATAACAACTTTAATTGGAAATGCTTTGCAAACACAGCATTAACAGCATGTAATATATCATTGTTACTACAGTGGCATCCCCAAATAGCACCGATGGGATCTAGGCCTCGTTAGAAGATGTACTCTATAAATGTATATGTAGAGACATAAACCATACTTTTAAAAAACCTTTCATCTATTACAGAATATCATCTACCCCAACTGACTACAAGGCAAGGAGAGACAACAGATGGTTCAGATGGCAACTGTAAACAAATTTTACAGATAACTAAACTGCTCCTAAATATATCAGTTTTGAGATCTCCTGTCACACCTTCACAATTTATAGTGTGTAGCCCCCTTAACCTCTCTATAAAAGTACCTATTGACTCCCTGCTTCTAGTTCAATGCTTTCTCTATCAGCCGGAGTTTTTCCTTGCTCCCTTTATTCCTCCAGAAGGTATGGAAAAGGGTTTCCCTTAGCTACTGCCTGAACTAGGAAAAGACTGGACAAAAGAGCAGCTCAAGTAAATTCACAGTAGGGGTAAGGAAACGTTTCTCTGCGGTCTTGCCTTAATATTGCCTCCCTGTGCAATAGTATCTGGCAGAGTCTTGAGCAGCCTCCCAAAGGGCCAAGGAACAGGAGTCTCAGGTCACTGAGACAAGTTTCTTGCCATGGATAAGGGTGGCAGAAGGGCACCTGTCTCCCTCTCTCCTCATTCGGGTATTACTGCTCCCCACTCTCCTGATGCCCCTTTTTAATGGACAATTTCTGGTTAGTTATGATAAACTACTCTAGCTCTTATTATTTTCACTGTTTCCCTTTACAAAAGAATGTCTAAAGCTAATTACTATCTTGTAGAGGAAAAAAATGGTTCATTTTTTACCTACAAGGAGCGTTCCTAGGTGGTCACCATGAGAAAAGTGCTGAAAAGCACCATTCTGTTTTAGGAGCTTGAGTCTTTTCTCAGCTTTCAGAAAACTGAATGTCTAACAACTGCCTCATATACTGCTGTTATAATCCCAGGATTTATGCACTTTTCCCCCACATAAAAGGAACATACATGTTAACAGGAAACACACACATGGATGGAGGTTGTAAATATGCTCCTTTCTGTCCTCAAAGTGAACTAGTACCTACAACTCTTCTTTGCACCACGGACACAGAGCATCAGTTACATGCAAAAAAGAGAAAGAACACACACACCCTAGGTCTAAATGGTGTCCTGAAACAAGATTATGCTGAGCTCATTCACTGTCATACTTGTAAGAGGACTGCAGCTCAGTTTGGTTAATAATCTTCAGTCTAGTTTAACAAAGGAAGGTTTTATTTTATCTGCCACTGCAACAGTGTACACAACTTAAATCATACGTTTCATTCTGAAATGTTTCATGAAGTAAGAGTTTGTTTGCATTAAGTCCAAGCTATAGTTGTAATGTCAGTAATTTAATTTTCAGTGCTGTGTTCTAGCAATATTTTTAAACTGAGATGTTACACTGATGGATGTATTCAACACTGATTACTTGGGAAAAACACAAGCAGCCCAACCTAAATGAAACAGACACATGAGGGAAAAAGTGCTCAACAACCTTAAGGCAAGCAGAACAAAAAAGTGCTGTTCGTATACACCAGCACTTAAGTTAGCCTTACCTGATTTCTTAGCAGGTGTATTAGGAATTCTATATATCTGAATTGAATTTTAAGCCTAGTCAATCATAAAAAATTCCATCAAAACCATAGTAGCTTTGGGCAACAGTTTCTTCCAGGGGAAGCATTGTAAAGTATCAGATCTGACTCTACCTCAGGGACTATTTGTCTTCCTGTGCCAGCCTTCCTAACAATGAGCTGGGTTCAGATTGCAGCAAGGTGCATTCAAAGTCACCTGAAATTTAAACTGGTTTAAGCTCCAGCTAATTAAAAAAACAACGGATAAAAATAGCGAATTCAGAAAATATTTTAAGAATATTGAAAGATTATGATCCAGTGAGGAACAGAGTGCTTTTACAAAGAATAATGAACTAGTAACTGTGCAGGGACCAAACGACAGATACTAATATTCAAAGGCTGAGCTCTTGGTACATTTGCCCACTGCTTGATACTATGTTACTCCCTAGCTTTCCATCTTATTCTTCTTTTTAAGAAAATCTACCCTGCCTTAGAGTGCTCCATGTAAGAATACAGAATACAGTAAGAACACCTTTGGTCATGGAACAGTAAGTTAGTAACCACTCCTTAGCAACAGATTGCAATACCCACAACAAACTGCTCTATTTCACATCATCCACACCACTTGCACTCCCATACTCTAAAAAAATTATTAATTCATCTCAAATTCATGTATGTACGTATATATATGCATATATATATATATATACACACACACACAGACAATTTTTTTTTTTTTAATATATAGGTCCAGTCAAACAGCTGGTAAGGATGAATGGAGTCATCCTTGGATGAGTTTGTAAGCAAACTCAGAAAATTTAGGTTGGAAGTGACACCAGAATATCACCTCCTCCCACCTCCTGTTCAGAGCAGGGTAAGATTCAGACCAGATTGCCCAGGGTTTAAACTTGTGATGTTGGATGTCTTGAAAATCTCAAGGATGGAAACCACAGCACTTCTCAGAGCAGCCTCTTCCCAGCTTGAGTCTCCATGTGATAATAATTTTTTTTGCTATATGAGGTCTACACCTCTCCTGTTCTGATCTTTGCCTCCCTCCCGTCCTTCTACCATGCAACACTGTGAAAACACTTCTTAATAACATCCTCCTAGGCACCAGAAAAGACATCACCAAAGCCTTCTCCATAAGCTCTATTCTCTCAGGCTCTCCTCATGGGACTTACATGTAGCTCCCTGCTCATCTTCAGGGGCCCCTTCATTGAAGCTGCTGTGGTTTGTTGATGTCTCTCCTGTATGAGGCAGGGGGGATGTGCATAGTAATTTACGTGAGACTAAAAAAGGACTGGGCAGAGACAGATCATTACTTGCCCTGCTGTCCTGGCTGTGCCCCCGTTGACACAGTCCAGGGTGTAGCTGGCTGTTCCTGCAGTCAGGACACAGTGCTGGCTCCTGCCCAGCTTGTGCCTGCCAAGGTCCCATGTCCCTTGCTGCAGAGCTGCTCCCAGCCAGTCAGGCACCAGCCTGAGTCACTGCATGGCCTTATTCCTTATCAGATGCAGGACTTGGCATCTGTCCACCTTAAATTTCCTAAGGTTCCTCTGCTGACCCATTTCCACAGCCTCTCTAGGTCTCTCTGAATGGTGGCCTTGCCCTCAACGATATCACCCTAATCTAGTGTCATCTACAAATCTGAATACAGTGGTCTCTATTACTTCTAGCAGGTTATTCATAAAGACATTAAGCAGGACAGGTCCCAGGATATTACACCTGCTATTGGCCTTCAGGTATAGGATGTCCTTCAGTCAGCCTCACAGTGTGATCATAAACCCACTGTTCTACACACTGAGCTCTTATCCCATCAAAACCAAAATGTTCTAATGTGGACAAAAGAATACTGTGGGAGTGAAGCCTTGCTGAAGTCAATTACATGAGCTGCTACTTTCCCATTCTCAAATCTAGTCAGTTTATTAGAGAAGCCAACTGGGCTGGTCAGGCATTATTCACCCTAAGTAAACCTATGGTGACTGTTTCCAATCATCTTTTCTTTCACATGCCTGTAACTTATACCAGAAAGACTTCTTAACACCAGACATTCACTTTACAGTTCCATTTAATTAACTCCATGAGTACACAAATTTTAAAAATTCCTAGTGTTAAAAATAAAAAGAAATCAGTATTTTTGATGTCAATGGATATTCTGTGTGGCGAACACTCACCACAAATAAATAAATCCACTAATTCATTTTTAGACATTGGCACAGTTATTGCATGGAAGGGCTCTCATGTTTGCTAATCCATGCAAGGAATGTAATGCCTGTGTTGATCCTCACTTGTGCAAAGGTCTAGTTCCCAACACTGCAGTCAATAAACCACCTCGAAGAAATCATAAAGTATACACAGATAAAACATCTTTGATGGAGCAAAACCCCAAAGAAAGCACTACGGTTGTCTTTGATTTCAATGACAGAAATCACATTAGAATGAAGCAGCTTGCTAACAGGAAGTTAGGAAGAGCAGCTAAATGGTCTCTCTACCATCTGTCAAGATTTGGCACTATTTAGTACATTATACTTAAATTTGACAAAAATGAATAAACCCTAAAGAGAAGTTACCATGGCTAAAGAGCAGCAAAAAGGGCATAACTGGAGATTAATAAAAAAGTTTTCAGAAAACTTGAGATGGTGTTTAAATGAGGAAACTAAAGTATCATGATATGGGAAAATGACTGGGGGTAAATTAGAAAAAAAATGGGAAGTTATATTCACATTCTAACAGAGGTTATAACAATACAGACATGAGAGGGTGAAATGTAGTTTCTACTCCCGGGATGGGATGCAGTCAGCATGCCTGACTTCCCACACACAGTAGATGCCACAGGGAACAAAAGGAAGGGTGGAGTGGAGTGGAGACACCATGGCCAGGCTCCATGGAAATCCTTGCAATGGAGGGAACTTGGTGGTACCTTGTAGCTGATAATTCACATAGCAGCTGTCAACCACGGGAGAAAAAAGATACCTTGCTGTTGAAACAGCAACCATGGCCTGATCCCAGATGTAATACTGACACACACCCCCATCCCAAAACTATCTGCCTCCAAAGTACCGCCTGCCCTCACAGAGCATGTATTCTATATTTCATTGACTGTGCCTTGGAATTTACACCAATCAGTGACAAAGTTATGTATGGCTAGAGTCACTCAGGCTCCACCTAAAATGAAAAGTAATAGTATAAAACCAAGTTAAGAATGGGGAGAAGTCAGGGAAGACTCCATCCTAACTTCTGGGCTTAACTTGTCCTCTTTCCTATAGGAACGTCTACTGGGCAAGAGCCAGTAGTTTATGTGCACTGATTATCTCGAGATAGTTTTTGTTAAGAATTAGAGCTTCTCTTTATATTACTTTGAATATGTTTTCGCAGCCAGGTATTATCACAATCAATCTTCAAACCTTAAGCTGTCACAATTTTCTATTATATTAATAATATAATTCTATTAACTTTCTATTATTTTCTATATATATGGAGTGGTATTTCGGAAACTGTTAGCGTGAGTCCTTCAAGGGTACCAGCAGTGGCCAGTCACAGGCAAGATACTAAATTGTGGTGAGCTGGGAGAGGGTTTCTCTTACGCTGTTGATGTGCGTCCCTGACCAAGACATTTGAACCGCCCTCTGATCCAGTGGGACTGTTTGGTGATGGGTCCCCATAATGGGATACTGACAGGCTGGTTGGGCACAAGGATCTTGGCTTTCCTGGGGTGCTGACAGACTGATCAAACACAAAGGGCTCAGGAACATCTCCCCTTTGCACATGACACATGAATTAACAGGTGAAATGTTGAAAATTAGGTAGCTCAAAGGAATGGCCAAAACAGTAGGTGAAGAAGTACCTTCATAGGCATAAAGCCTGTGACCATTTATATATATGATAAATGGTTTATATAACCATTTATATAAATGATAAATGTTTTTTTCAAGCACTTAGCAAGATTTGAAAATACCCCTGAGAAGTATGTGAAGGAATTGGCTGATGTAGTTGTTAAGCCAGTCTCCATGCCATGTCATGGCAGTCAGGTGAAGTCCCAGAAGACTGGAAAAAGGGAAACATTACACCCATTCAAACAAAGGGTAGAAAGGCGGCCCTTGGGAACTACTGAACTGTCAGTAGCACTTCTGTGTCTGGAAAATCATGGAACGGATCCTCCTAGCAGCTGTGCTAAGGCAAATGGAAGACAGAGAGGACCACCATGGCTTCACCAAGGGCAGGACTTACCTGACCAATCTAACGGCCTTTTACGATGGAGTGACTACATTAATGGACAAGGGAAGGGTTCCCAATGTCATTTATCTGGTCTGCTCTAAGGCCTTTGGCATGGTCCACTACAACATCCTCTTATCTAAGATGGAGAGATATGGATTTGATCAATGGACTATTTGGTGGATGAAGAATTGGCTGGATGGTCGCCTCCAGATAGTAGTGGTCAACAACCTGATGTCCAAATGGAGACCGGTGATGAATGTGGGCCCGAGCACAGAAAGACATGGAACTGTTGGAATAAGTCCAGACAAGGACCACAGAAATTATTAGAGGGCTGGATCACTTCTCCTATGAGGAAAGGCTGAGAGAGCTGGGGTTGAGGACCACTTATTGTGGTCTCTCAGTACTTAAAGAGGGCATCTTAGAAAGCTGGGGACAAAGTTTTTAGCAGAGTCTGTGGCAATAGAGCAAGGGGAATTGTTCTAAACTGAAGGAGGGTAGTTTGAGACAAGATGAAAGGAAGACATTTTTTACAATGAGGATGGTGAAACACTGGAACTGGCTGCCCAGGTAGATGTCCCATCCCTGGAAACACTCAAGGTCAGGTTGGACGGGGCTCTGAGCAACCTGGTCTAGTTCAAGATCCTTGCTCATTGCAAGGGAGGTAGACGAGATGGCATTTGAAGGTGCCTTCCAACTCAAACTATTCTATGATTTTAAGATGGCATGCACAATGAAAGATATGCAAAAATGAAATAAGAGAACCTCTAGCTAGAGTGTGCAACCTGCTGCTTAAAATTACATGTGTATTAAGTAGCTGGAGGGCAGATAGAAGAATGCTAATTAAAAAAGAACAATGTTGCACAGAATATATGGGGAACCACAGGCCTCTAAAAACCTGGCCAAATTTTTAGAAACTATTTTTGAAAACTGAATTAATGAGCACGTGCAACCACACAAGCCACTGGAAGCTTGTAGAGAAGCCAAGGAGTGCATTATTTTTCAAAAAATGAAAAAAATTTGGACTACAACAGTTCTAGGAAAGTATCAGCTTCACACTGTGAAACATCTGTGAAATCAATATGTGATTCGGAAAGAATGTAAGACAAAGGCGCCATTGTCATTATCTTTACATACACATCTATGGTACACACCTGTATCTTGAATGCCTAGTTCTAACCTCTCTCTTGCAAAAACAATTAAGCAAACCTTCATGAAAATAGAGAAGGCTGTAAGGGAACACTAACAGTTAAGGAACAGCTTCCATAATATGCACTTCTAAATATACAGAGAATGCTTCAACCTATAAAAGACATGAGTTACAGGATGTGTGGTAGAGATCTACACAATTATGATTGCCATGGAGAAGAGGAATATGGATCTATTTTTTAAAGCTCTGTTCAGTACAAGAACTGATAGACATCTAATTAAAATATCAAGTGGAAGTTTCCCAAGAGATCTTCAAAGAAGGTGCATATAAGCTGAAAAACTCCTTGAACACAATATGGATGCAAAAGCTTACGTTCATTCAAATAGAGATTAGACATGTTCAGGAATGACAAGTCTGTAAAGGAATATTAATGTAAAGCTGCCATGTTCCTGACTTATGATGCAAAAACATTTTTCATAATAACAGCAGGCTTGGTCTCTCCTCTTCCCTGGGGGCTGGCCTCTGTCAGAGGGGATACAGGACTCAGCAGCCCTTTGAGCTAACTTAGAATCACAATTCTGAAGTTTCATTGCTTTCTCTTTCAGAATGCTACAAGTATACAGACCTCATTAAAATCTCAGATCGAAGTCAACAGGAATTTGAGAGGAGGGGAAAAATATTGCATGATTAATAGTGGTGTTAATAAATAAATAAGCATAGTGACTTCAGAGCAGAAAATCAGCTGACACCTCCTTTGAGGAGTCTCCTTTGAAGAACAGTTTACCCCTTAAGTGGGCATTTAGCCACCTTAAGGTAGCTGATGATGTGACCTTGTTTCAGACACACTATCAGCCTGCAAGGACAGGCTCATCTCGGGTATTGCTAAATAATTTTCTCTTTTAATCAGTAATATCCTTCCTTCACTCAGCTAAAAAAGTACAGGAGTATCTGCCTTTGTATACAAACTTTTATATATAGTTCAACTATCACTGCTTCCCTGAACTGAAAGAAACAATAGATACTTTGACTCTGGAAAACCAGACACAAAGCAAATGCTTTGAAGCACATGTTTCTTTCACTTTTCTTCATTTTTAAGAGCATTTAACAAAACTAGGCTTCAACAAGTTGCAACATCCAGCATTTCTTGACCAGACTTTTTTCTTTAGTGGAAGTGGCGTTTCTGGCTGCAGCTGAACTCCCTAGTACAAACTGTTTTGGACTTTGAACAAAGTATGTTCTGCCATTGTTCTACTCTTATATTTCACCTGGCTAAATCTAACTAAAGGACAGTTGCAATTTTAGAGATAAAAACACCCTGAAGAATGTTTGGCCTAAAGAATAATGTTTTTCTTTGCTACTGAATGATGAAATCAAGATGGGCAATCTAGATATAAATGATATATTGGAAAAACTGAAGTAGCCTTAAAAAGGATTTTCTAGCAACATCTTGTAATAAAAAGAGAGGAAGTCACACAGCTAACAAGCTTCCTAAGCAATATCAGTCTAAAAACCACTTTCCAGGTTGTACAGTGTAATAAAAATAACTGATGTTTTGGAAGTTTATAAACTACTTTAACCTATATAAGGTAAGAAACGCTCAGAATTGACACAAGCTGTCTCCGTTTTGGATTTTATGTAAGTGAAGTCTGTAAGCAGAGCACAAAAAAATACTGTGGTGGGAGGGTGTAAAAAAACAGATGATGGGGAAGCCTCCCCTAGGGAAGATGATTTTAATACAGATCTTGCACTGTACTCTAGAATATCAGAGTGTTAAGAAAAATGGGTACATTGTTTTATCACCTAAAAGCCCAGATGGCCACCAAGGAGCTTTTATTCAAGATAAGTTCTAGCATCCCACAGGATTTCCAGTTTAATAATATGAAGTCAATTATGTATCTGAAAAAGTATGGCAACACTTTTTTTTTGTCTCAAGTCTAGTTCATCTTTTTTAATGTATGGAGAGATATGGGTAGCAGTAAAAATTAGCAACTACAATGCTCATGGATAATTTCCAATGTGCTATATGACAAATCTGGAAGTGTCGTGATGGCTACTTTTCAAATGAGATGATATTCACCTGCTGTATAGAAAATGTTCTCAAGCATGTAACAGGAAAACAACTAAAACTGCTAGTTTAGGTTGTAGTTTATTTATTTATTTTTTTAAATTCAAATCACAGTGTTCAGCCTTTTTATGCTTAGAAAATTTTTTTTAGTAGTAATACACTACCTGCATGTCTACATTTAACCTATGGCCAAAATGACAGGTATATAGTAGTATGAATCCAAGAGGGTTTTTGTGGAAACTGGGCAATAAGATTTTGTATGTATTACAGTTGCTTTTTCACCAGATGATCCTAGAATCACACATGGCTGAACAATTCAACTTCAATTTGGAAGGCTACTCACGACTCACTTGTAAAAAAGACAGTATTGCTATTTCCAAACCCTTATGGAGACATAAAGCATGTATTTAGTCACCACAAAGCCAAGCAGACACAGCTGATAATCAAACTCTGTCAAGTAATCAAGAAAACTCCAAAAACCCAACCAAATACAAAAAACCCCTAAGGAAAAACCTTTAAGAAGGCATGTTCAGCTGATGAAAATAAACCCCTAACAAAATACTCCAGGTCAACCCCTTATCCCACTTCTCTAAGCATTATCTACACAACTACAGGATGAGCTCACCCTTTACTCTCCAGGTAAAGTTCTGTACACAAACCAGAAGTATGAAATAATATCTCTTACTACCTGTTGGAATGAATTAGGGTAATAGTACCTCAAGAAATTTCCAAGGATTTTTCCAGTTAGCAGATAAGGGAATTAAGGAGAGTAGGTAAATATCTCTGGGCCTGAAGCAATTGGTGGCAATACAATAAATGTGGCTCACAGCTTTGCATGCATGACTGTAGAACAACTACCAAGAACACATGAAAGGGATCATGTAAAAAACCCAACTTCTCCTAAAGTAGGGGAAAACAAAAGTACAATCTGTGTCAAAAATTAGTGTTTATAACTATCAGGAAAGCAGCGTTTTGCTTCATGGGTAAGGCTGTAACAGGAAAATACCTAAACAAAATCTATTACATACTAAATCATAATTGTTTCTACAAGCCAAACTGGACCAATATATGCTGGAGCTGCAGAGCCACTGTGACAGCCATCCTGTGACATGACACAGGCTGAGTTCTGTACTAGACAGTGTAAATGAAAGATAAGGGGTGTCACACATCTTTTTCATTCCCACTTCTCCTTCTCTGTAACTACCATCCATCCAACCTTTATTGCACTTTAAGAGATTCAGCCTGTTTCTGTGATACACATGCACCTACACAAGTAGCACTTCCCTCAGGACAATCAGCCTTCTGCTGAAGATGTCAGTGGACGGTAAGGTGGATAAATTTGCAGAATCAGAACCAACCCAAGCTAGAAATGATACACTCTGTAAATGCAGTCATGCATTAAAATACTGTCCTCTGGAAGTCCCAGAGACAGGTATCTTTCTTTCACATAAGTAAACAGATTTTCTTGACAAGCTGTGGCAATTTCTGTTGGAGAATTCAATAATTTCAGTGTATGCACAAGCTAGACAGAGTTTATGCTGACAATTCAAACCAGCTTTCAGTTATAGCTGCCTCACCTACCCACTGAGATAGCAACTGATAGCCTCATTTTTTGGATTGCTTTGCAGAACAATCTTGGTTCTGCATATTGTTATCAATACCCAGGCTGCCTGGCTCAGGTTCGTAATATATTATTTATGCTGCATGTGTAACACTAAGAGTGCTGTACATACACATTTAGAGCAAAGTGGCATCACCTTCAACACTAAGAACTTAAAGAGGGGTTGTAAACAGTATAGTTATTGTGAATCAGATACTACACCTTCTGTTAGAGATTAGTTAAGGCCAAGTGTTCAAGCAAAAAAGAGGTACATTTTGTAAATAAAATTAAGAAAGCTGCTCCATGTGAGTGCATTGAAAAACTTTCTCCTCTCAGCGTTTTATACTCCAGATACTCCTCTGATACTCTCTACACTCAAATTCTATTAAACAAAAACTTAGTTCATGTATTTGAAAGCATAGCTTTGTATCTTAGAATGCAAAGACTGAAATGCAATTGTACATCTCCTTCTTTATTGGTATAAAGCTCTAGAAGGGCACTTTCCTTACTGAAGGCATCTAGGTGCTTCTTCAACCATATAAAAATAAAAAGGCAAAATACAGAAAAAAAAGAAATTTGACTGAAATAATTTAAAATATTTAAACTGTTTTGTAAATTCAGAATGAAGACACAAAGACAATTCACAAAAAACACATTAAAATAACTTTAACCCAGCAAACATTCAGTAACGCCGTATTTTAATACTTCACATGTTTGTATTACCTTCAACTTTACTAATCTGTTAGAACAGACCCCTCAGACTTTTCTGTGGGGAAGGGCAGACTTCATCCCTTGTTCTTGTTTTAAGCTGCTGCAGAGTTACTGAGACCACTGATATAACCTGCAAGCAACTGCAACATCAAGTCACAGCTTTCAGGTCAGCCTTAATTCTGAAAATATTCATTAGCTATCCATGACAGAAGATTCTTGATCCTTGCTTTCCCCTTCATATGGCATTCCATATGGCATACCATAAATTGCACTGCTCCAGTCTAACTACAACTTGTGGAGGAGACAGGGGCATGGAGGAAGGCAAAAAAGGCACCCTCCTCTAAGTGCCCCCAACTAGCTCGAAAACCAAGAGGATAAGTTTTTCAATTATATAGTACATACCTGTAACTTTGAAAAATGAAATCCAGACGTGGTTTCCACTGTTCTTTCCTGGAAGTCTGATACATGCAAAAGGCTCCTACCATTAACTAATTCATATATAATTTCTCAGCAGCAGCTTTCTGTCAATACAGCGTCTTCTACCAACTCCAACATGGTTGTGCTTGTTAGACCTGTTCTTAAAAACCTCAGATGCTGCCAGCTAGAAAACTGCCAGTAATGAAAATTCAAATACTAAGCAATAATAAGTCATAGACCAAAATTTATATAGCCTAGGCATACCATGTACAGTACAGCAAGGAATAAGCCCTATAGCAAGTATGTGTGTCTCTTCCACCACCAAATTTAAGTTGTAATTTGCCCTATGAGCTATTCTGAATGATGAGGCATCAAAGCCTTACAACTTCACAGCTGAAATATCACCACACTGCCTCTTTTACCCTTCCTTGCATGTAAACAAATCAGAGCTCAGTTTCACCCTCCCAGCTACTCACAGCACTTTCTCTAATGGTAATAAAATTCTGCTCTGAATTCTTCCTCTTTCAGCAGAGAAGATAGTAGTTATCCCAATAAAAAATTGGCCAGCATCCTGCTCTGTGAGGGGGAAAAAAGGTATGTGCATGAAACAAGGGGACAGAATTCCCACTTGCATCAGAGACCACTTTAGAATTAAAACCCACAAAGCATGAGATGAGCTGAGCTGAGCTGAGATGAGATGAGATGGGTGTGCACCCTGGCACACAGCACCACCACTAGAGGCACTAGAAATGATTTAAAAAAAAAAGGAGAAATAACGGCAGAGACCAATTGCCATTCCAAGCAAGTGTTATTTAACAGGACACATGCATGCTACAGTTCCCAGAAATATTAAGACAGGAAATCCTGAATGATGTCCTACAGGTCACACTTCAAATTTGAAGGTTCAGAAGCCTAGGAGCCAGTAAGGTCTCCTAGGATGAAAATAAGCAGGAAGCAAATTTACAAATAGGAATATTGCTCTTGGAGTTCACAGTCAAGTCGACTTTACTGTAGGTCTTAAAAATTTTTCTGCTTTACCCTTTGACAAATTTAGAAGAAACATTTCCATGTCAATCTTCTGACCATTTTAATTCATACCAGTTTTATATCTGTCACTCTCCTACATATTTTTAGTTACTTGTTGAAAATCACTCAACTATGTCTAGTTAAAGTGTCAAACAAGAGAACAGGAAAGAAAGAAAGTATCTATTCAAAGGACTTCAGAGACTCAAGTCTTTGGTCTGGAAGTGATGTAACATATGAGGGGGATTTTTCACTTGACTCTTACTAGGTTTGTATTCTTACAATGTTTCTGAGATTCCCCAGCGATACCAAAAAAAAAAAAAAAAAAAAGAAAAAAATAACAACCCAAACAGAAAATTTATTACTTTCCCTAATTTCTTGAGGTTCCATGGAGATTACTCTTATGTAATAGGCTATAAAATATAAATCTCCATTAAGCACATAGAGAATCTGCTTCCTACCCAAAACAAGGAAGCATCATCTTATTTAATGTAACATACAATCATTTTAGATTATTCTACAGGTCCTCAGCAAATGTGATTTTGAGTCTAAAAATTATAATTAGAACACTATTCAGGGATAAATGTCCTTATAAAAAAGTTGATTTAAAAAAAAAAAACCAAATAAAATAGTACCATATCAGCCAATAATTAAATCTCATTTAGAAACTAGTAACTTTGCTGTCCTATATGTCAACAAAGAATTTGGTCACATATATGTGAAATATGCAATAAATACACATATTTATTTAATATGAAGGTTATTATTACTCTTTAATAACTAATACCCTTAGAAAGTATTAATACTCTTTAAAATTTAGGCAAATCCAGGTCTCAGTCATAGGTCTTCCAAGAAGAGCAGTATCTCCTAGCAAGCAAATTAGCTAGGACTATACAAAATCCTACTTATTCCTTTACCTGTTATGAACTGAATAGCTTCTTTCCATCATAAACTTAGTCATGAAACAAAGATAGAGAACTTCAGTCTCACAGATCGGCTCTACTGGGGGAGAGCTTCCAAATATATCACACCCCTAGTAAGACACCAGCCTTTCATAGACATACCAGCTGACAAACCAAGTCAGAACTCTTGTCACTTCAGAATTACACTGCCTTGTCACATATTTTGGTTCCTCATATAATATGCCTGCAGAGGTGATTTGGTACAGCATGTGTCAGTCTGGTTATTCACTGAACTAGATTTGTGTTACTGTCCAAGGTAAAGTATTAAGCTACAACAACTCATTAATGTGAAACCCAGGCAATACATTATTCTTTTCTGAATACTTGGATTACTTTTATTTGTTTTTAACAAAGCATCCATATTTACTCTGTATTTGAAACCATGGAAATAAAAAAGAGATTCTTTGTAACTTGCCTGTAACTTAAATACTGAAAATTACCATGACTGTTCCTTGTGCTGCCTGTCAGTGAAAACCATCACAAACTCAACTGAACTAAAATGATACTGTAGTTTCCACTGTATAATCAAGGAAATCCCAATGGCATAAATAAAACTAAGTGCTGCAATTGAATTTCCATATGTAAAATTTGCAGCTCCTGAGCTTTTAATTTTAGAGAATAGCAGAGAAGATACTTTGGACAGACCAGCACAAAGACCATAAAGGATATGGGCAATGACTCTACCTTAAGTAGAGAACACAAATAACATGTATCTTTTCTGAAGGTGGCACTGGACAGACCATGTCCTTTGAACATGAGCTTTCTATGTGAAAAGTGCTGGAGAAGATGGGGTCTGCATCAGGCCGAGTGCTTATCAACATTTCACAGAATCATAGCATCATGGAATGGTTTGGGTTGGAAGGGACTTTAGATCCTCCAGTTCCAATCCCCCCTGACCACGGGCTGTGACCTTTCACTAGACCAGGTTGCTCTAAGCCCCATCCAATACAGCCTTGAATACTTCCAGGGATGGGGCATCCCCAGCTTCTCTGAGCAAACAGTTCCAGTCCCTCACCACCCTCATAGTGAGTAATTTCTTGGTAATATCTATGCTAAACCTACTCTCTTTAAGTTTGATTTACACAAGGAATTTCAGCAGCGGCCAACTTTATTGGCAAGGAGATTCCACTCACGCTGTACCTATCCTACTGCTTCTTATAAACCAAAGTAATCTCACACGTCTTTGAATAAAAATCACACCCTGCTCCTGTGCTCCATATCCCCACCTACACACGCATGCTGTCAGCATACAGATTCACACCAGGTAAACAAGGATTATGGTTTCTACATATGCATACACACTGCATATAAAAATTTTATTTATTTTATATACAGAAAGACTGAAGTTTCCACAGGAGGTCTTTCACTGTCCTCTTGTTAAAAATCCTGCACTCTGCTCTTTGTCTTTTCAAGACATTCCATGGCCAGCATGGGCTCAAGCTAAAAGCCCTACTTAATACCACATGCATAGATATATACACAAGCATATATGTACATATAATAAGCTAAGCCTAGCAAATGCCACATGTGTAATGGTAAAGAAAACAGACTTTTTGCCTGAGTTAGTTAACCAGACTGAATAGTTGTGCAGTTAAATTGCTAGCCTATTTCAAAGATATGGGGTTTTTTATTCCAGCAACCAAGCTTTCAAAGCAATTTTGATTTTTACAAGATGGTATCATGAGACTGCTGTAGTTTGCTACATTTTCTACATAGTTTTCATAGATGTCCAAGGTCCTTCAGAGTTCTGCCCTTCACTGCACTCTTTGAAAAGCTCCTTTAAAAACAACCTTGAGCACATATTTGCCCACGTCTTCCAAAAATATTTTTGTAATTTTCACATGGCATCCTTCCTACAGGCTTTCACAGCAGACCTGTCCAGAAAGAAACTACCCATTCTTAATCCTTGGCACATCTGAACAATTTAACTGCTTTTGTTTTTAACCCTGCCTTTCTTTCTCTTGTTCTTCATCAGTCCAGCTTTTCACATCTCATTTCAGATTGAACCCAAGCTTTTTGGGACAAAGATGTGCAATTTTATGTAAACTATAACATGTACAGCAAAATGAAACCACTGGACCATTTAAATGCTAGCAAGATGTGCAGAAACTGTGGCATCAATCCACATTTTTACTTTTGTTTTGCATGTTAAAAGGGGATGCTGGCCAGTAATTCTCCAGGCACTTTTCACAGCCTCCATTCCAACTTGTGTCTTCTCAAGGGAGTTGCATCATTATCACTATCATGGGCACATACTGAGAGAGATACATAAATCTTCACACCAGTCTCCTTTCCAATGGGATCCTAAGAGAATTCAGTATTACAAAGCCTAAATTTTACATGGGTTTGGGGAGAATGAGGAAGCAACTGTTCTTTGCTAAAATGTTCTTTCCCTAAGGTAAAAGAAACAAAGTAAGAGATCATATTTTTTACAAGATTACAACACTCATGTGAAAGCAGCCATGTCTCTTCCCTCTGAACTTTCTAAACATTCCCTCTGAACTTTCTAAACATTCAATCAGTCTTTAAATTCCCAGAAAACTCAAAAGCTATATTTACTCAGCTTAGCTTTTATTCTTTTTTTCCCTGACTTGTATTTCAAAAGAGCATTATTTTTTTCTGAATTTACTAAACAAAACCAGCATATGAAATTCCTACTTGCTCTATTAAAAGTTTATTTGCTTTACTTTTTTACCACTGAGACATGAGTTCAAACTTCAGGTCTTACAAGAAAAATCTAAAACATGTCTCTCCAGAAGTTTAATTAAAGTTTTAAAGATGAATCCCTGACATCCCAACTAAAATAAGTCTTACTCTACAGAGATGTTTACAGTAAAAAATACTTCTCTCATTACACTGACATCTTACCATTTGAGTGATAAGTTATTAGACAGTTATTATCCAAGAAACGTTATTCTCTTGTTTGAATCAAACAGCTTTATTTGTCTGAAGTAAGAAAAAAAACCCCATCCCTGAACTGCTTCTATCTGTTGTGAACTTGCTGAGAGATTCAGCTGTTGCATGTAAGAGAGGTACACAGAAACTACAAGACCATTTTAGAGGAAACAGGCTGGAAATGTTTTCTCCACATATTTCTCATTGCACATATTTTGTGAACTTGACAACAGCGCCTTTTAAACATTTTCTCCCCCACATACAAGTTTCATGAACTGGAGAAAAACATACTGATAAAACTCCAGACTCTGTTTGTACTGTGAACAAATGCTGAACTTCAAACGATCATCACCAAATTCCTGAAACTCACTAGTTCTCACTGTAATCTAATAAAATGTCACATGACAGCATTATCTTCTTATCCGCTTAATTATTTAATGAAAATTACCAGGCCTCCAAGCATAAAAATGTGCCTCTTAACCACTGATGATCAAGACTCACTGTCAAAATTCCAACAGAATAGAAGTTTCTTTGAATTGTTGCACTTACTCCATTCAAAGTCATGTTACAAAGTAAATGGAATTTCCTCTTTGAAAAGACTGCAGGATTTAGCTTATATTGCTTATACTCAGCACAACTGGGAGCACCATAAGTTTAGCTTTCCCAAGAAGCCTGCAACAGCAAGGAACTAAATCAACACCACATGCAGAGAATTGCATTTTCCAAAGAAGTTTAAAATGTTAGAGAAGTGAGCTCATAAATAGTTCTTTTTTTAAAATGTTTTTGAAAACTACTTCGTGCATTTAGTTATCCTTCAGGCTATGCTGAAATTCTCAACACAAGTGTAACAGGCTATCTTCACTATTCTGCACGTCTCAGATGTCACCTACCAGCTCTACAATTTCTCTGCCATCTATTCTATTCCTAATTGTAGAGAGGCAAAATAAATACATAGTGTTCTGAAACAAATTTTAGTGAGATTGATGCATAAATAATTTTCCTGATTATTTTCGCCAAGAAACTCTCTTTTGAAGGAAAATAGCTCCATCATATCTTCCCTTCACCCTTCCAAAACACCTTATTTCATCTCCTTTTAGACACAAAGTACAGGCTTTTTCTCATGACAGGTTCTTGGAAAACAGTTGAGAAGCTGATGACTCCTACCACATTCTTACTGCTAATTACAAAAAAAATTAACAAAAAAATCCATAGTACAAACATTGAAACACACTCAGACTTAGTTATGTTTAATATTAATAAAGAGTAAAATCTAAGTCAAAATCTGATTTTATTTTAAAACAACAAAAGTAAAGAAGATGTAAGTTCAGTATCAGACAGCTTTATGTCGATGAATATGAAATGAAGCAGGAATAAGGCTTCTGCATTCACATTTCAAGTTATTCTGAGAAGGTGTCCGCATTAGTATTATGAGGCAAATCTGGCTTAGTAACAAACCTAAACATTCTTAGGAACTATTAGGCACTATTAGGCTCAGTTTCATTGCACCCATGTGTACAACTGATATGATTACAGGCACATAGGGAATGATAAACAGGCTTCTCAATGAAAGTATTTCCACCTAGGTGACTTGAAAATTGATCAGTGTGAACTCATAACCGGAAAGGAAAAGGTGGAGGTGTTCAGTGTGCATTTCTCAATTTCGCACACACAAACTTCCCAATGAGAAAATTTCATGCAGGCACCTCCCCCATGAAAAGGCAGCCGCTTCCTCCTATGCAACATAACCAAATTGCTCTAAAGTCTCTCTTATCAGACCCAAGAACTGGCCCTCCATGTTTACTGAAATAATTTATATAATTCTATATATGTCAAAGGAAGTGTGAAGCACTTCTCTACTGTTTTGTTGTTGTTTGGTTTTGTTTGGGTTTTTTTTTATGAGGGGAGATTCTGGTGTGTAAATCATGCAGAAGCAGAAAGGTAACAGATGGTTGCTGGAGTCATGCCACAGAAAAGCAGCGGCTGACAGGATCTGTTATCCCTTCACAGCTGCAGATAAAACCTTGACAGTTTAGGATAAAATTTCATTAAAAAAATGTAGCTGCTGACAAATGAAAAAAACATCCACCGGAGAAGACTATGCAAAGAAGATTTCATCCTGCACAGATGATTTCATGCATTTAGGAGAATTTCTAAATACATGAGAGATGAAATGCCTTGCTGAAACAGAGGTTCTGTAATTTGGCAAACCGTGGCAAACTCAGGTAAAGCCACAGGATAAATCAAACCCCTTTCTCCCACTTTTTCCTAAGAAAGCTAACAGCAAAACATCTAAAAGATCCCCCTGTGCGCCTATTTGTGTGCCACCAGTGCTTTACAAGACATTTGACAGCTATTCTCATGCAGAAAAATGTCAAGCCTGCCCTATTAAAAGGTGTTGGAAGGAATCACAGAACTATCCAAAAACCAAAAAGGCGTGAAAAGGGTAAGCCCTTAAAGGCCAATATCTTGCAGGAGGAAAACAAATTTCTTTCATTTTAAGGCCATAAATCTAGCTATGGTGATCTAAACATGTATGTAATTGTAAGATCACTGAACAACAGAGGCTGCTCCTCTTTCTGAATCGTTGGGCATGAATTACAATTGACTAAAAAAGTTCAAGCATTTTGTGTCTTCAGCTACTGTAAACTTCACTGGCAGTAAATCCCCTGTTGTGAGCAGGCTGGACACCCTGGCTCTCTGCAAGCAGGGAACTCACCGCACATTCCCGCTTCAGACCCACAGCTCCGATTCTGAACCGGAACGGGCACATCAGCAATATCACTCGGCTAAGAGGAAAGTACCAACACCTCTGAAAAACAAACACCTGTAGGTTGCTCCAGGCTCACCCTTTGACTACTAGCAGCCATCTCCTGGTGAAGAAAAGGGAGCACTTTTCACACTAGCAACAAGAGCCGGAATAAGTGAGGCTGATGGACCAGCCCAGATTCTGAGAGAGTCACAATGAAATGTTACGCAGCCCTGACTAACAGGAAGGTAAGGGAGTTGTTTTTACTAAGAAACCCTGTTAGACCTGGGTTGTCTGTACTCATTCCTCTCACCAACACACAGACACACACATACACAATCACTTTTCTTAAGCTCCAGCTATCAGGCCCAAACTTTCAAAGCAAGTTTTTACACTCAAGATGCTCAAATTCAGGCAGGTAGAAAGAAAAATACAGCATCAAACAGAATAAAAACAAAAATCAGCCCTCCTCTTCAAAAAGAAATCTATGAAATAAATACATCATGTCCTCATGTTGGACAAAAAGATTATAAAGCTAACTTCAAATTATTTCTAAAGAGTAAAAAACTGTTTTAAAATACTTTCTTTAAACCTGTGTAGCTTTTGCTCATTTCCTGAAGTAAATTATTTGTTTTATCTTGGGACAGAGTTTACATAGCTCCTAATTTCTCCACATGTGCCTCCCTCCTCCATATTTTTTACCTTTGGTATGTTCAGGAAACCTAGACATCTCACTCTTAGCCCTCCCTTGGGCTAAGAAAACCTGTCCCATTTCTTTCCAGGTCTTCAGCTATCCAGATCCTTACACTTCTTTGCACAGTAAAGACAACCATGATCCCCAAATTATTAATGGTAAATGGCAAGCTAAGCAGCAAGTGATACCACTGGTGCTGCAGTGGCTTAAACAAACCAACCAACCAAAACCAAACAAGTAAAAACCCCAAATATTTCACAGTAAGTCTAGAGACTAGGAGTTTCCCTGGCAACAATGGCTGCAGTTTTCTACGGGATCAGTGGTATCTTTTGCTTCCTAAGAAACCACCTGCTTAATGCTAAGAACTGAGAAGCATCTCTGAACCTCAGTTGTTCATTGAGCTCCTGGAGCAGGGCAGTGGAGTAGGCTGAGAAAGAACAATCTAAGTGAAGGTGGTGGAGATTGCCAGGGAAACGGTGATGCACCAGAGAAATAAAGGCTGGAGGCTGGACTTCACATCAGGCTCTGATCCCAAAGCAGGGCTATGAATATGGTGAAGGGTCTCGAGGGGAAGCCATATGAAGAGGAGTGGCTGAGGTCACTTGGTCTGTTCAGCCTAGAGGAGACTGAGGGGAGACTCCATTGCAGTCACAACTTCCTCGTGAGGGGAAGAGGAGGGGCAGGCACTGATCTCTGCTCTGTGGTGAGCAGGGACAGGACCTGAGGGAATGGCCTGAGTTGTGTCAAGAGAGGTTTAGGTTGAATACCAGGAAAAGGTTCTGACTCAGAGGGTGGGCACTGGAACAGGCTCCCCAGGGACCTCCACAACTCACAGCACCTAGCCTGACAGAGTTCAAGAAGCACTTGGACAAGGCTCTCAGGCATATGGTGTGACTCCTGGGGTGTCCTGTGCAGGGACAATTCTACTTCAGTGATCCTTATGGGCCCGTTCCAACTCAGAATATCCTGTGCTTCTGTGATCTTGAGTGATCTGGCAGAGATAGGTCTACTCCCATCGAACATCATCTACATAGAGCTGAAGTTCTTGAAGTCAAGCTCTTAATTTATAAAAGCTATAAAGTTCTGCTAGAAACTAATAAAAGTCATTGATCATTCTTTCCTTCCAAAACATTTTAGCTCTGCTCTACACTAGAAATATTTTTCAGCAAACACTCGATGTTATTATCTTGCAGAAATGTTCTGCACTCTCAATGTTAGCTCTTGTTTCCTGCTTATAAAATAGCTATGGTATATCACACTGAGGTCCAGCTTCTGAAACTAACAATCTCTGCATAGCAGTTTGTCTCAGGATTTAGGATGACTTTCAGTTGCTTCTTTTAATAAAAACAGTGAGACTATGTGTCCTGATTTTATCCCACTTCTTTAAAATTTACTCCATTATTTTCCTCTTCTCCCTCCCATCATATTTCCCATGAAAGTAAAAGCAAGATTATCCTTTGAACTTCAAAGCACCTTAGAAATTTAACTTATTCTCAATGTCTCTGTAAACAGTAAGATCATTATTATCCATTTGGCTGATGAGATGTCCAAGAGTTACTACTGAGAAGCTTCTTATGTGGTTTATCTTGCCAGGAGATTGTAACAGCTTACATGAGCCCAGTAAAGCCTGAAAGTATGATTCTTCTCCATGTTTTTAATGTCTGCTTAGAAAATATACTTACAACATTTCCTGGCTCTTACAGTCTGTCATCACAGAAAGGCACCACACAGATTCTGCATCTGTCAAAGTTTGCAAATGAGCCACAGGATGTTGAGCAAAATGTGTGGCAAACAAAGGCAAAAACTGCAGAGACATATATTTTCCATTAGAAGCTCAGTAATGTCATGCAAGAACCAGAAATGAGCTACAGACAGGATGAGGTACACTGTCCACTTGCTTCTTCTTGGATGAATGAGGCCATTAAAATATCCAACAGATAAAGAAAGAAAGAGAGGGAAGGGCTTTGTTGCTGTTCTTCAAGTGGCAGACCAGCATTGGGGAGGAAGGAAGGTTAGAAATAACAAAACTGTTCAAAAAGGAGACATCAGTCTCATCTCCCCTGAGCTGTTAGAAGTGTACTTAACGTGCCTCTCCTGCCAGCATCCTCCTGAACACCCTGCCTCAGTTGCAAGTACCTAAGGAGCCTTTCGCTTCCCTCCCTCCAGCACAATGGAAAGGAATTCCCTGCTGGTGGAGGGAGAGCACTGGAAGAGCTAAACTTGCAGATCAAAACAAGAGACAAGGTTATCATCTCTCTCAAAATTATACCCTGCATACTGCATAAATAACCTGCCAAATAAAATGGCTACACATGACTTCTACTCTGCTAATAGGTTAGGAACTGTAAGCTCTCCTGGACATCCTCATTATTCAAACTACATGCACTAGCACCATCCATGTTACTTTGATATCCTGAAAGTATGATGTTCTGTGATTGCAGTAGAGCATGTTTGCTAATGATAGGATCAGATTTCTTAAATGACAGGATGGCAACAATATTGAGTGGCCTCCTGCACTGTCAGTAAAATGGTACCAGTCAGAAAGGAGAGAAAGTAGGTAACAAGTCCTTAATGAGCTAAAAGCAAAGTCACTTCATTCCTGTAGACTACAGTTCATGGATTTTTTTGTTTCTTTGGTTTAGTTTGGTTGGGAGTTTTTTACTGCCAAGCATTTCTCCTAGAGAAAGAAGGTTGCTAAACAATGTGGGGAAAGTTCCAGTGAGAAAAAAATAGCAAATACAGGTGGGTAATTCTGTACAAACTGCATTGCATTTTCTGTGCTGTGAAATTACTCCACCTGTGCCCAACGCCTCCCCAGCCATTTATAAACCACCTCAATGTAAACAGTGGAAAGACAGGAACTGTTGGCATATACAGCACTGTGCTCAAATACACACAAAAATAAGTTTTACAAGTTCTGGATATCAATTCTTTGCCTCACCATAAGTTAACACTTGTAAGAACCAGTCAGATGCTTGTTTATTTTGCCATGCTCAAGCTGGAACTAAATACTCCCTAGGAAAATCTTTTCCAGACAAGGTTTCCAGCTAGGTCCTGAAATCCCAAATTAACAGACTGTAGGATCATCTATGGATTCCATCCTCACCTATTTTAAGGAAGCAAGCTTCATCCTTAATTATCTTCATCAGGAAAGGGAAACAGATTGCTGTTTATGTTATCATAGCTGCCACGCTTTTTAAAAACTAACTTGTGCGCTAACTAAAAATTCCCACCTTCCATGCAGAAGAGATTTGTATGAAGAATTACAATGTGCTCCAGACTTGCTATTTTTGAATTGGGTGGTTTTTTGTGCTGTATAGACTCTTGAGATTTATTCTTTCGGGGTCAGTTTTTCATGCTCAGAGGAGTAGACACTAAAACCTGAGAAACTGTATGTTTTCTGTGTAGGGAAGGTTAACCTGGTACTTCCTTCCTATATGAAAGATATACTTAAACACAGACCTACGAAATGAGCACTCTAAAACACTGTCTGATTGTTTCCACCAATACAAGGGGCCTGGCTTACAAAAATTTGATTAAAAAAAAAAAATCTTTGGGTCTTCACAGGACCTAGAAAGTTGAACCATTTGCTTCTGGAGATAAGCCTACACTGCCAAAATTTACATACTCTGATTCACCAAAAGTGTGTTTCCCATGGCTTTCCTACTACTACCACCTTTGGAGAAACCTTTGCCTTCTTAACCCAAATTTCTGATAAGGGTAAGAGGGACCTTTGAAAACCATTAAGTGAAAAGGAGAGCTGCCTATCATGCCTTGTGTCACATAAAAGCAGGAAGGAGTATCTGCAAGCCCTGCTCTGTCTCATCCAGACTGAGAATGTGAACTTCAATCTTCTACACCTTGCATTAGAGAGTTAGGCCAGAAACCCACCGATGCCACCACGAATCCCTTGGGATTCTGAAAACCCCAGCCCATGTCTCAGGCCTGAAAATTGTAGTATTGCATAATGCTGCCACCAGCTGTACCACAGTCACAACAAGACCTTCTATCTCACCAGAAGTTTCTTTCTGAAGGTGACAAGCCTTCCCAAAGAACCTACCAGACATGTTCCCATCAAGACTGCCAACCTCGCACACGTGAAGGATTATACCGTTATTTTCTTACCTCTTTAGACTGTTCAGAGTAGCCTGGCTGCTATTCAGACTTACAGGGGAGTAACACTATTAATCCTTGTAACAAAGTAAGATTAAATATATGGAGAAGACTCCCGCAGAAACATTTAACAGGCCATGTTCCAGTCTCTGTGTGCTAATCTCATAAGCAGTTTTACTGGAGCACAGAAATTTAGAGTTTATTTTACTTGTATCATTTTTCCTACAGAAAAAGAATGCTCTCTAGCTTGTATTTTGCAAATGGAACATACTTTTGTGAAAAAAAGAAGAGAAAAAAGATGAGTTTTGAAACTTAGAGTTCACACAAAATGTTCCAATCTAATTTATATCCTTTTGTAAGTGAAAAGAAACCCAATTTAAAACGTTAGAAGACAGACGGACAGCACTGTCGTCTTCTGCTTAGGAGGAAATTAAGGTCAGCAGAGGTAATGGAAGGAGAAGTTGACTCTGAAAACGCAAAACAGGGCAGAAATATTTCAGGGTATTACAGTTCAATCATGCAGTACCTGGAAAACTCTTGTCTCTGTGCTGACCTACACCCAGACAGTTCTGGAGGGGAGAACCACTACAAGATAGCTGGGTTTAATTTCTTTTTTTCTTGTAAAGTTGCAACATGATTCTCTACTGCTCATGTTTTTTCTTTTAAAACAAGAGGCCAATCATTATTGCAGTCTGCTCTGTAATGAATAATGAACCTTTTACAGCTTCATTCACCAAATTATCCTACTTTTTCTGAATAAATAGTTCTAAAGGTTCTGAAACACATGAAAGGTGAAGCCATCATGGAAAGTTTTAAGTGCAGATTAATTTAATTCAAGGCAATATGAAATGGACACTGAACTCTGAAAATGACTTTGGTAGCCATAATGGAGTGTATTCCACATAATTCTTGCTGTTACCTCAGCTTCTTGCCAGTTTCTTTGCAGGAGATGACCTGTGTATATGTGTGTAAATAAAAACAGGTGGGAAGTCACACAACAATGAAGGACACCTGTTGACTGGACACATCAAACCACACACAGTGAATTCATAAACCAGCAAAAACACTGCAATCACAAAACCTCACTGGTATGTATTTAAATGGAGGATGTGAAAATGTTCTGATTTTCATCTGTTGTGTAGCAAGTGTAACTTAGCAGCAGTGGTACCTGTACATAATTTCTTGCTAGGTTAAAACCTCAAAAATGAAGTAATTTATACACACTTGGCAAGTTTGGATTTTGGAATAAAAACTGCATGGGACACATACTGAAAACTGGATCCTAGAATTTCTATTTCTAGGACTCCCCGGTTTCTAAAATTTAGAAATAGACAAAATAAAACTGAGGAATAAAATAATAATAAAATAACAACAACAATAATAAGTTAGAAATAGACAAACCACAGATAACTTGTTGGTGCCAACAGACAGATTAATTTTCCTTCATGAAAGCAGGTTGGAAAACATCACATTAACATGTATTTTTGATACTTTAACATACTCAAAACCTCTCTCATTCACAGTTCAGTAGGAACCAAATCAAATATTGTGTCCTTTCCCTCCTTATACCACATTTTCATATAAAAGATTATGGCATGAAACAGTTGATATCCCAGCCCTACTTCATATTTCTTTTCCTTTTTTTATATGAAGTAAACATAAAAGAATGCTCTGAAAAACCCATCTGTAATGGTATCAACTGTAATGATATGAACTGTTCCGTTTCCCATATGCAGAACTTAAATTTATTTCTGACAGTGATAGGGGACTTATTTCCTTTTTAAACAACAAAGCCTTACTCTCCAACAGCATAGATGTGTAAAGTTTTTACTCCCTGTTTATGAGCTCCTATGAGCTAACAGTCTACCTGCATAAATTAAAAATGATCTCCTGCCACAAACCTGATTGTAAACATCTTGATCCCCCTTTTTTTTTAAAGTTTTTGTCCTAAACTTTAAGTTAATGAACCCTGAACTGCATTTTATGACAGCTGGATGATGCAGAACAGATGTTGAGCTAAAATTTCATTTGCCAAATGTCAGCTCAGAACACGTATTTAAAATTGGGAGTATCAGTAAGACAAACTACATGGTGAAAACAATGGAAAAAATTGTCAATTACATCAGTGCCTGCCAACCATTTTTCTGGGCCTTCAGACAGAAATTCTGTCTGAACTGAAGATTCCAGAAAATGATGTTCAATTTTAGGAATGCTGATTGCTTGTTAGGGTGAGTATGATCTCTTCTGGATATCTACTTTTTCATCTTCAGCTGACTGACACACAGGAACTGCTAATCAGAAGCTTGCAAATAGTGTGCTTTTGTCTTGCAGATCTTCCTCTGCCACTGCGCATATTTTTTGACCTCTGGTTGGACAGGTAGGTTTGGTGTCTGAAAATGATGTCTACTACTGCCCTCCATGGTTCATGGCAGTCACAGAACACTCCCACCAACCAGCCAACAACAGCAGCAACACGGCTGTAAGGACACCTCTGACTTCTCAGCTGACAAAGTGCAGCCCCTCACCAACCTGTGTATTTTTTTATTGCTGTGTAAGGTATAACTGGTAACCCTTTGGAGCATACAGCACAACTTAACACAGCCACTGAAAGCTTATGTTGCCTTTGGGCCGTCTTCCTTTTCCTGGTTGTATCTCCCACATTCTACCTTAAGTAATTTCTGTCCTTCCGTATTATTTTTTGAGGTATCTGGAAAGTCTTTCATCTTATCATTTTCACACTTGTAATTTATTGACATTTTTGTAATTTATTCACAGAAATCAACATGTTAAAGCATTCCAATTGCTTTTGTTACTTTTCTCCAAAGTCCTGTCAAATGTTCAACATCTTTCCAATAGCTGAATGATCAGCAAGTGCTGTAGGCCACAGACAGTTTCACAAGTCAGTCTGCCTCGGTGGAGTATGGCTTCTGGGGACTAAGGCATAACACAATCAAGTGTGTTTCTGACATTTCTTTATCAGAATTATTCAAACCAACATGCAAGGGCAGAAATACTAATATACACCACACACAGCCTGTGGACCAAATGAATGAAATCAAGAGTAATGCAAACCTATTTACACAAGTTTTCTACAAATTTCCAATCCACCTCATAATAATCAGTAATATTTAATGATCCCCTCTAAAGGGTTCATGAAGTTCAATTTATGCCTAGTTTCCTGCTCGCTCCTACTTTACCTACAGAAATCAATACTCATGAATGTACAAATGGTATCACAAGACAAGGAAGAACCCAAAAAGAAGCAAATGAAAATTTTGTAAGAAGAAATCTTCTTTTACAAGCACATATCCTATACATTAAATAGTTAACAGCTGCAAAGTGATAGCAAAGAAACAGAAATAACCTTTCTGAACAGAAATAACCTTTTCTTTAAAAGATATTATGTCTAAGACCTGTAGAGAGACTGGAAATATGTCTTTCCTGTTTACAGGGAATAGCATCTTCAACACCATCATGCTTCTCCTAAAAACATTTCATATAGATTACAGTCATTTCTCCTCTGGTTTAGTGCACTCCTAATGTAACTTTCTTTAAGTTTCAACATAAGACAATTACAAAGCAAAGCTCTTTTTTCTACATGGACTCTTATATTCTGGAATACAAATATAATACCACCATTTCAGAAAAAGACCTCTTCCCTCTCATTACCAATGTTTGCTTTGGGGCAGGGGGAAGAAGGGGAGTAATTGAATTCCTACTTTTTTCAAATTTCTGTAGTTAAAGCTAAGGGGAGAAAAAAATGGTCGAAGACAGGAGTGTTCTCAACAAGTAAAACTTTGCAAGCAGTGATGTTTCTGATGTGCCATAAAATGTTATCTGCTGTTCTGTTCCTGGGTGAAGAGTGAGAAAGAACTGTTATAATGCTAAACAAGTGGAGAATCAGTTTTGGTTGTTGTTTTTTTTTTAAATTTTGGGAAAGAAGTCTCTTCAAATTGTTACTTAAAAACCTTCAGCATTTTTGTTGCAGGCAAATTTTTGGACTCTCCTATCATTACATTACACATTACAACAAACAAATAAATAAATAAATCACACCATCTGCCAAAATAAAACCTTGGTATAAATTAACACTTTCAACAAGTTTAAACTCAAGTTACCAAAGAGAATTGCTTTCTTTTCTTTCAGAAAACTGAACAAAACCACAAAGTGCATTGAGGACTCCAGCTAGCATTTCTTTTGCTGTTATCATGGAAGTCAAATACTTTCCCAGGAAATTCTCTCTCTAATCTATGTGCCTGCTTGGGCTATAAAGTTTCCTCCTTGCATTTTCTGTAAGTAGATGAGGATGGTCATTAGCAACATAAAAGTTGTGCTAAGTATCTGAAAAGCATGCACAGTAATAACCATTTCTGCAAAGCTGTAATCATACATTCTTTTACCACATACCGGCATTGGAAACCTGTACAAGACACGGGGTGAAACACAAGCCTGGTTACATGTTGCTTTCACATTGCTCGGTCTCACTGCACAATACCAAAATATCCTTTTCTGCAGCATTTATAAACATCAAATGTAATGTAGACAAACCAAGAACTGCAACAACTTCTTCCCAAGAAGCAATTGAAAATTCAATCCACAATGGCTACAGAGTCAACAGCAACTCCACTCCTCCCATTTCCACAGAAAATTACTTTTCTTAAGCTTTTGGGGGGTGGCACTACTGAAAGCAGGCTAAACACACACATTCAAGACCACACCTATCATTTCATTGCACAGAACTGCTCATGAGAGCTTTCCAAGGTGCAGCATTAGGATTATGCTGCCATGCAAACAAAGTCTTTCGTGTACCACCACAGGTGGCCTTTCTTTATATCCAACAGCAGAAACACACAAAGCAAACCGCAATTACAAACCTCCGCACGAGCAAGAAATAGAAGACAATGAAGAAGGTTTCACCCACCTGGGATCTTTCTGAATGCTATCAATGGAAGGTGACCTAGCCAAGGTCCCTTCGGGTGGGATGGCTGGCCCAGATTTGCTGTATGGTGATTCAACAGAAGGACAATACTGCAGCTGTCGGTAGGGGTCTGCGTAATTGGAGGCTGGGCCGGCCGCATAGCTGGCCCTCTGGAAGGTCGCGGTTGCGTTCTGTGTGCCGTGTTGACTGCCTGTGCGCTGTAAGGGTACGGAGTCGACACCAGGGGAAGATGGGGCTACGACAGGAAAGTAGGGACAAAGTAAAAAATTGAGGACCTGTTCACAGAAATGGTTAACCAGGTCTAGGCAGAGGAAAAAAAAAACACACACATATAAAACAAGGGTTCAAAAAGAATGAGAAAAAAAACAAACAAAAAGAAACAAGCAACATTGTCATTTTCAAAACCTTAGAAGGAAATAACCATCAAACAAATTTCTAAATGACATGCCAGTTCTGGACTAGAAGACCTTAACACCAGTTAAACAGACTGGAGCAGTGTTTCAGTTAGGGGTTCTAACTGCACTAACATAAAATAAAGGAAGTGTAGAATCAGCATGGGAATAGTCAGGCTAAGGTTCACAACCACCGAGTGAGGCTTTTGCAGTCCTTACAGGAGTGGCAGTCAGTCATATCCACCAGCCCAAGGAGGATCAAAGCAGGTTCAAGAGTCCAAACTGAGACAGATGGCTCTACAGCAGAAGAAATACCCAGCCATTCCTGATTTGTAGCCCTGCTATCCATAAAGCAGGTAAAACCAGACACCTGATACTGAGAATCAGTGCATATGCTTCGTTAACCCATCTCCTACAAATTTCACCTTAAGTTAAGACTCAGGAGAGTGTTATTGCTAACTCAGTCTGAAAAAGAGCTAGGCACAAGGTGACCATGTAGATGTCTTAATGCATGCCAGCAGCGGCTGTGCTCATACACCACAGCTCAAGATTAATGCATTACCAGTTCTGAGCAGCTTAACCAATAGCTTTAAACTGACTTAATGCTTCTGCGACTCAAAAATCTTATTAATCTCTCTTGTAGCCCATTATCTTTCTGTTACAGCACCAGGTAGTGGAGAGCCAGTCTACTGGATTAAACATGCAGTATTTTTGAATCAAAGTCCAGTTAATGGCAAATGGATTATCACTGTAAGGGCAAGAGGATCAATACACAGATGATCTTTGGTCTAGAGACAGATACCAATTAAATGCTGGCTCTGCTCAGAAGAAAATTTGGACTGTTTGAAGTGGCACATGAACTCATGGTGGTTGCCATTTCCTCCTGTCCCAAGACAACAAGAATAATTTTGCCAAAAGGAGTGGCCCGAGTCCAGGGCTATTTTTAGCTGGGTCAAATTCATATACTAAACTGCAGACAAAACCACATACTGAAGAGACAGGTTTTTGTAACAGATTTCCCAATAATTTTTCATTGGCATGCACATTTAAAAATAAATATTTAATGCATTATAGGTCCATGAAAGGGATTTTAAGCATTTTATCTCAGGGTGTCAGCAAATGAAATACCGTGAGCTTTAAATACAATTACCATGGTTTTTTTGTATGACTTTGTACTTGTCAAAATTACAACACCTGAAAAATTTTAAAACAATTGAATTTTTGACTTATTTTTAGTTTTTTTTCTTATGGTTCTGAAGTATTTAATTTTACAATAGCAAGTATCATAACTTTATTGCAAACATAAGAAAGTCAGATCGCCCACTTATCTATTACCCCCATCCCTGTAAGTGCTTAAGTTCAGGTTGGATGGAGTTTGAGAAACCTGATCTAGTTGAAAGAGTCCCTGCTCACTGCAGAGGGCTGAAACTGGATGACCCTAAAGGTCCATTCCAACCCAAACCAGTCTATGATTCTATGATCACATTTATTCTCATATATCACAACATTTTACATGTATTGTTTTGGTATAATTACTACTGTGTATATATATATATATATATGTATATACCTCCTTAAGAAATGAGTAATTAAGACACACAGACCTTTTCATAAAACTGCATCAGTTCAAATACATTAACAGTATCAGCATATTTAAACATCCCATGCACAAATCATGCTAAATTCAGTGTTAGAAAGAAAGACAAACATCACATTTGAACAGAAAATACAGAGTTCAAAACCAAAATTGGGTGCCTTGTGAGAAAAAGAGTAAAAAAACAAGTTAGAGAAAATACTAGAAATATTTTCAAGTGAAAAAGAGAAAATGTAATTACATACTGACATAGCATACTCGTAAGCACTGTCACTCCATAGAATATGCTGCTACCTTTTGACAAATTATATGGGGAATTGCAAAAAAACTCTACAACACCAATACTGCTGAAAACAAGAACTTCATTGTAATGTTGATTGCTTTGCAAAATATTCCACAGTATTTCCTTCATCTTCTTTGCAAGACAGTTCAATAGAAACCGTGTTTGTTTTTAAATTATTTGAAAACTTTTCTTTCTATTTTCTCCTTTGTCTCGTTATCAAAATAGGTATTTATATGAACTGAAACTGGCTGTCATCCTGACACCTACAAGCTTCTCAAGTCACTCTGATTCATTTCTCAAATTTTCTTCCTAGCAGACTGTTACTTCCTTTTGAATTTTATCACAATGAACACAGAAGTGCCATATTCAGCATACAAGAATGAGACAAATCTATGACTTAAACATTCACAATTGAGCTTATTTGGACAGGGTTACCCAGATCAATTAAAAGAAAAATAAAAACCCAAACAACTAACACTTTAGAAAAACTTCTAGATCTAACTTGACTACAGACACTGTCATTGACTGTAAAAGGGTTATGCTTCAGCAGACATTTTTACACAATTAAGTGTATGTAAAACTGAAGCTAAGTCATCTTCTACCAGTACGCTTCCCTTGCTTAAACAAATCCCTTTGGCAGCCAAACCTACTGATTGAAGTGTGGCTCTTTAGGCTATGATAAACTATTGAGATCTCCCTTCTATTTAGGTATTCAAACAGCAAAGCCAGAGTGATTATGTCTAATGAAATAAATTCAGAAGTCAATTTCCTCACCCAGCATAGTAAATCTTCTCTGACCACAGGGCATCTGGAAGGCACATACCTGGACTGAACCAGAAAGCATTTGCATTCCAGGTATATTTGCAGATGGTCATGCAACCTTTTCACCTTTTTTTAAAATGAACACACTTACCCGCTTCTCTAACTTTTGCATTTGACTCTCCTCTCAAATCCAAGTCAGCTACACTTCAACCAGAACCAGCTCAGTGCAGGTGAGATGACAAGGATAAGGGGATTGCCCCAGCAAGGGAAGAAAGGGACAAGAAGGAATTACAACAGTATTGTTCCTGGAGAAATGGGCTGCTTTTCCCTCTCCCACCAGCCTGAGATCTGGCCTGGTTGAAGTAGAATCATGGTCAAGTCACATTGTTGCCCTGGGTCTACCACTGACGCTACTCTGCCTCCACAGAAAGGTAAAACCAGAAGTCATAACCACACTGTGAAGAAGCAGGTTAGTTTTGTGCAGCTTGAAGGTAAAGGTGTCCACAAAACCAGACCTTCTTCAGTTCTTCCAATGTCCCAAAACTGACAAGGAGACTGAGATTAAAATCAAAGAAGCAGAAGGCCTCAAAACCTTATTTACCCTGTATTGTGTCTTACCTAAGTGACCACCCACGAAAACACTGCTTTTAATAGTCACTGCTGCCCTCACTTTTTAAGAACTTACATGCAAATTCAGTGGATTCTGAATGTCAGGTAAGTCTCTGAGGCAATCCTTGCTCCTTTTGCACTGGCTGGCCTCCCTGCGGCTCCTTCCCAGGACTGCTCAGCACAGTGGCCTTGCAGAGACACTAGGAGAGGGTGACTGGCACCCAAGCTCCCCTCCCAAGTGCCCCACTCCAGGCACAGTCCATGACCTGCAGCTGAGGCCAGCTCGTGTTGGAGGGAGGGCCATAGCACTCACTCTCTGCTGCAGCCAGAAAAGACCCAGTACAAAAAATCACATGCTCAGTTGTAGGCCAACAAATCTCTATACGTTAACAATATTTCAAATTTCAATATAAGAAGTGTCCTTGAAAAGGAGAATTTTAATTTTGGGTTGAGAGAAGGGTTTCACTGAGAACTTCTGAAGTGAGAATTTTCCAAGTGAACATTTCACACGGTGCAAATCGAGAACTACAGTCTCAGTGATCTCAGTTTGCCACCTAAAGATTTAAGATCTTGCTTTAATCTGCCATGTCATTAATACCTTAAAGTTTCTGTATCATCTCAGCCCCTCACTACTCCAATCAAAATCACATACGCACCAAACAGAGCATCTGGGATACCACACAAACATTCTTAAAAATGTTTGCCAAAGAGAAAGGAAAGTCCCTGTTAAATATAATGAAAACCCTCCAAAGATCTGATACATGCCCTGATTATGGTTCTCCTGTTTGCAGAAATTGCATATAGAAAAGCCAGTCTTTACAATTTTCTTTGGCTTTTGCATAGTATTAACAAAGGTATCACAACTTTTATATTAATGCTGATAACTTAGGTGTATCACTAAATATGCTCATAGGCTCATAATGTGATACTCAGAAATTCACTGCCAGCTTTTTAATGTTCTTTTCACATCTGTGGCAGATGTTAGAAACAACTAACAAAATGTAAAACGCAAGAACACACTGATGTAGGCAGGGGTAGCATTGTACCATACTCGAGTATCTTAGGGAGATCAAATTTGCATATGAACTGCTACAAAGTTCAGACTCAGTAGAAGCCAGAGGATATTTTGCCCAGTTAACATAAGAAGGATCAGACCCTAAGAAATAATAAATTCATTAACGAGAATTATCTTGCTACACCTGCTTGCTGAAAATTACTTTGCTGATGCTGCTGTTTGATTTGTGGATATTACTCTGTAAAATTTTCCTCTTATTATTTGCTATTAGACATTCAGTTCCTGTGCTAACCCTCTCCTACTTTCTTTTACAGAGATTTCAAAATTATTTTCTTTCTTTTCTCCCTTCATATCTTTCCTTCACTGATTTGCACTTGCAGTTGATTTATACTCTCATGTTATAGCTGAAAATTGAATCCCAGTAAGATGTCTGTTCAGTGCAAAGTACGTCCACCATCCCTCCATGAGCTCATAAATTATATAAATGCAGTGCATTCTGTTGGTACCAAACCTATAGGAAGATTTATAAAGCAGATACTTTTACCACCTAATATACCATAAAAATAACACAGTGCATTCTCTGTCAATTAGGAAAAACCTCATCAAGGTTGGGATATACATTTTTCTCTTCAAATGCTGAAATGAGCATTTTAAGGCATGTACCAGCCTTTTTGTAGTAGAAGTTTAACAAAATAGATGTTAATCAAGGCAGTAGCAAATTGGCAATCCAAAGGAACAAGCACAGTCAATTTTAATACTGTTCAAGAGACATGGTATTACATATAACAATAATAATAATAATAAATAATAATAATAATAGTAATAATACTTTGCTTAGCATTTACTTTTAGAAGCACTTTTTCACATGGAAAGTATAAAATTTTAGAGAAATACATGTTTGTGGGGAATTGAAAATATTTACTGAAAGAGGGGAAAAACCCCTCCCCGTAACTGATATTAGCAACTACCTCTAAGGCTGTTAAGATTTGATAAAGGTACTATCATAGCCTCTGCTCAAGGTACACACGCACAAGGAATCTTGTACTTCAGACATGCAAAGTGGGAACAAAACAAAAAAAAGCAAACACTACAGGATTTCAAGACACAAGGCTGCAATTTTGATTTAAAATACTTAGGACCTTATGCAAATACCAACACCCCAGAAGTTCTGTAGAGGTTGACAACTTTGCTACATGACTTCTCACACTCAGAACAGGAAAAACACAGTCAAAACTACTACAACTTTCTGTCTCTCTTGTTTTCCATTTGCTCCTCCCTCACTTCCCTGCTCTCTTTATTTTGCCCTATTTAATCTTGCAATCTAAATTCCAGTCTTCCAATTCTCAGCCAAAGACAAAAAAGAAGGACTTGTTAGCAAATCTTTTGCATCCTCATGAGATGGGCTCTTCACCAGCCAGAGAGCTTTTGCTTTCAAACCTAACCCTAACAGCCTAAAATCAACCTTTTAGGGCTTCCAGGACTGTTCTGCCTAATTCCTTCTGCTGGTTCCAGCTTTCTACAGATGCTCCTATTCTGTGTAAATCCAGGGAAACACAACCTGCTACCTTCCAGCCAGCTTCCCCATGCTCAGCTCAGTGTCTTAAACAGCTGGTCATGGCAAATTGGTCTCCATGCTGTACAAGGTTGTCTTTCAAGGGAACATAGCACAATCTACACGGGAAATGCAAGCAAACTAAAGAAATTTATACAGAACAGGATAGTGCATAGCAAAAAAGGCTTCTTTTCCACCCACGAAGATGTTAGTCATAATTTCCTCAAGTACTGGTTATACCTGGCTGTCACACCTACTTGTAATTAGTATGTCTACAAGCTGGTGCAAGTAGGTATTCAGTAATATTTTTATCATCATGACATGGTGAGGAGGAAGCCTTTCTATCAAGGCAACATCCCTGTGTCTACCAGATGTCATCACAGGACATTTATATTTTCCTCACTTTTCCATCCTATCTTCAAAACCACAGGTAGCTGTTTAGCTGCTATGCTCCTACTGCTATGGGAAATACTCAGGGCCTCTCTGAATTATTTAACAGACTCATTGCCATCGCTGCCAGCTGTAAAGTACTAATCCTAATGAAGGTCATAAACATATCCAAAGTGAGTGTACACTCCAATCATTTGCTACTTGATTCTTTCAAAACTCTTGAAATAATCTTCTGACCGTTGTAATATCTACGTGCCACTGATCTGCAGAAGGGTTCTTTGTTTCAGAGAAACCAAGGAAACATCACTTGTGCTCTGTATATTGTGTTCACTAAGTCTTACAATACAAAAACTGACAATCTTTGAAGACTGAAGAACTGAACTTGTTGCTGCACTGAGGTATCCCTTCGGTTCCATTTTCTAAGAGTGTTCTTTAGATGTAATGCTAATTGTGACAATAAGGCTGAACATTCCTTTGCTTAGAAACTGATGTTTTTCTATAGTGCAGAAAGAGTCAGTCAAAGAAAATACTGCTTCCTTGGTTTCTGAGCTATTCCTCTATTCACATTACAGCTGTTACCTGGTCACTTTGAAAGCATCTGTCTATATTGTTCCACTTCAGTTTGCACATTCTCACATTGTGTCTTAGGTTTTGGGTTTTTTTCTTCCCTATTGGGGGAAGTTGTGTAACTGCCACTGCCTAACCCTCAGCATATGGAATAATTTTCCTAATCACCAATTTAGACCTGGCATTTCTTTACCATTATTTATTTTACTTATGGGTTCATTAGGCGATTAGCTGGTGTCAATCTGAAATCACCTGGTTCCACCAGGGTTGGCAATGGAAGCAAATGACCTCATGAATGAAGTCATCTACAAAGATTTTTCTCTAAGAAGATTTTAATGCAGAAACAGGTAGATGAAGTAATTCAGTGAGCAGCAATGGTGACAGAATTTGTATCTTAGAAACTTGTATTTCAGTTCAACACAGCGGCTGGTTGAGTGAGTTCCTGTCCAAGCTTATTCTGCAACAGTGCTCAATGAGACTTCAGTAAAACCTGAAGTCAAAACTTGAATGCAGCCTCTTCCACAGCCAGAATTGTCACAGGCTTCACTGCTGTGCCCAATCTCACATCCCCACACCCATGACCTTCTCCAATTCTACATCCTTTCCTCCAGTCATTCTCCACCATTAGGTTCCAGAGTTGCAGGGTGTCCAACACAGTAACACGGCCTCTACCTCAAAGGCTGTATCTCAAAAGCTAAAGCACCATTTTAAAATCCACATAGTCCAAGAGGACACCAGAGTTTTATGACAATATTAGAAATGCAACTATATATTTCCACTTATTTGAGATTTCCAGCTCAAGGCTGGAATGACTTCCTTCCTTGTTTACAACCAAACAGAGTCAAGAAGCCTCATTTTTCAAGTTATCAGTATTAAGAAATATAATACTCCTTTCCACCTCCAGGAACTGACTGCATTTTAAATCTGCCAGATTTTAATCTCACTAATATATGCAACTTTCATTCTCAGGCTCAGCTTCTACCATGTTTCAGTGATGATGACCTGCACATAAAAAATGCTGCATATACATGATGTGATAATCAGATGCCAACTTTGGCTGCTAAAGATGTTATTGCCAAGATCTTTTCTCAGATTGTGTCTTCTGTCTCTGAGCTGTATCCCTCACTTTAGGGAGAACATGGTTTAATTAATTTGTTACATGAGCATTTAAACACAGAAATCAACAACTGCCCTTTCAGAATTTGACATGATAAAATTCATCATGGGAAATTCCTGACTAGAGATAAAATTCAACTCTCAGCAATGGCTCTGTATGAGACATTCACATCACCTTCCTCCTCTTAGCAGTACTACATGATTTCACATTATGTGTGTGGGACAAAATGACCCAATCACAGCAAATCCACACAGACCACACTGCTGCACATAGATGAGCCTACTGCAACTACATTTCTGCTTTCACTCCTGAAACAACCTTCTCTTGAAATTTCTGCAGTTTCCTGTCCATCTGGCCAGCATAAAACTGAACACACGGACAGAAGTCACAGTTAATATATAAAAAGATATATAAATAGTATGAGACAATAACAGATTAACAGACTGCACTGCATCATGCTACAGCCATCAAGCACATGGATATTTTCTCCTTCAGATTTTGACTTTTTCTTATTTAGGGCACTACAGTCCTAGGTAGTAAAGTGGCTGCTAAGTGGTATTTCTTAGAACACCTTTCTAAACTTCAGCTGTTTTAATTAGTGGTTTCCACACTGGAATAGTTGTTTTGTTATTAAGGTAATCACATTTGTGTTCCAGTGCCAGACCATGTGATATGTTCAACTTAAACATTAACCTAACTGCTGCAAATGATAGTTTAAAAGTTGTTTGACAGATTTAAGTAAAAAACTACTATCATAAAAACAACATGTAAACTACTGAAATGATGACAAAGGAATAGTTCTAAAAGTAGCCATTCTTATATTAAAAAAAAAATAGAGTACAGCTTGAGTAATAAAAATAAATAATGGGCTGGTGATTTTTAAGAGTGCCTTTAAAGCAATACTGCAGAAGGAATGATCCTCTAACAAAAGACTTAGGCATCTTAGAGACATTACTGGGTAGTTACCTCAGGCACAGCAGTGTTTTTGTTCAGCAAAGATTCACAAGAATGAGATTTATGAAAGGTGTTTGAATTGAATTCTTATTTCATGAATGACAACCTAGCATTTCTATGGAACACTGAAGTACATGAATGAGAATAGATGTCCTGCATCACTAAAATCTAATGTGATGAGTCTTTAAACAGAGACTACACCTGTACAGTAAACACATGACAAATACACCTACACTTTCTGGCACAAACATTGTATTTTCTCAGTAGTGGCAGATGCGATTTACAGGGTATGTACTCCCCTGAGCAAGATTTTATAATCACAGCTCTCCCTCAATAGGTGGCAAAAGGGGCACCTGAGAAATGCTCAGACATGTTACAAGTCATTCTTCTATTAAAAAAGGAGAATAGAAGAATTAGAAAATACATAGAACAAAATACCAGCCTCTGGAGGTATCCTGCTCATGGGACAGAGAAAAGAGGTCATGGATACTAACTATTCATTCTAAAAGGTTTCTATTCTGAGTGGAAAAATCCTGTCTGTCTTCATATGGGTGTAATTCCTCTATGGAACCCAATCATGGGCTCAGTACTTTGAAACTGCAACTATCTTATTTGGAGAAATGTTTCTGCACTATAAGGGTGATATTGCTTCCAGATTACAAAGGTGATTCTGCAGAGTTTTAACCTCCGGCCACTTCCCTCTTCATTCCTGTCCACAGGATACTGCTGAAGTTGAAAACAGTGAATTTTGTTACTCCCCTGCCAAATTTTTAATAGGAAGGAAATAAAATAGAAAATTCTTTCACAGAGAAAATGACACTTTTCCAGGAAAAAAAAATCACCTAAAAACACATACACAAGACCATAACACAGGTAAGACCATATGAAAGAACCAGGATCTGTCAAATGAAATGGGATTATGACGTTGTGTTGCTTTGAGGTGATTTGTTATTCTTTATGCAGACTACTAAGGTATTTTCTGCTCAATTTACTTTGTACTGAAGATTTGTTCCCCGCTTGCTTCCTGTAATTCTCTCTCCCAAAACAATGTTATCAAGTGGATGTCAGTTAGGAATACAGGTCTATTATCACTACATTACCAAACTGAAAGAGATGCAGTCGTAGGAATAATTTTTCTTTTTAATTTCTCTGAAAACATTATGTCCTATAGCCAGAACTCCATGCTGTGTGATTTATCAGCATGATCCTCAATTAATCTGCAGCTGTGCCACCACAGCACATCCATGCACAGCACATCATCTTGTGACAAAACAAAACAACCTGTCCCCCAACCAGAAAAAAAGCCACCACCTAAGCAGAAAGAAGAAATATTTGGTATTTATAACCTAACTCTTTTAGATCAGGAAGAATGAAAAATTAAATACAGATTTGAGAAGCAGCATAAAGGACAAAAGGTTTAATCCAAATGGGGCAAGTGAAAGCTGATTTTTCTGTTGCTCCTCCTTTTCCCCTGAACTGACAATTTTAGAGAAAAATAAAGAAAAATATATTTGAAAACAACGTTCCCTTTTTCTTTCAAATCAAATATTTTTAATACAGGAAAGAACATGTAACAGGTAACTTTTCATTAACACCTAGATGCCATTCTGAAATTAATTCCTCTACCAATGTACTCATTGGTGCTTCTTGTAAGAACCTGACAACATCCAACTGCATGTATACAAGAATTTTTTTTTCCTCTAAACCCCTTGAGATTCCTTTTACTCATTAATCTGAAGTCTATGGAAGTACAAGTGATGCATCTGGTTAACTAAATTCCAGTTCCATGCTGAAAAGCTACATGTAACACAACCTGAGAAAGGATAACTGTCCATTAACCCGGATATAAAGTGCCCTTTGGAAACTGCAACAGGTGATATGCAAGGATCAGACTCAAGCTTCTGATTCCCAAAGCTGAAGTTATGTTTGCACACCTTTCAGGTGTGGAAGACTGTGAACTAAGCCCTCTGCATGTGATTCGTCATGACATTAAAATTGTAGGCCCTTAATGTCATTTTACATAGTCTCATTTTATTTCACGCTGTGTTAATTTTCTAAATTTTCTTCAGCATGTCTAAATCATAAGACAGCTTCAGTGATTTGAAACAGCTAATAACAAACAAGTTACCAAGGGACCATCAAAAAGATACGTCTCCAAGTAAAGTTTAAAAACACCACTCATATTTGTTTCAGATATCTGAATTTGAATATCAAATGCAAGGTGCAGAAAACTCCTGGTATGAATACAGGTTGGGAGATGAAGGAATTGAGAGCAGCCTTGCCAAGAAGGACTTGGGGGTGCTGGTGGATGAGAGGCTGGACATGACCCAGCCATGGGCACTCAGCCCAGAAAGCCAAACGTGTCCTGGGCTGCATCCAAAGCAGCGTGGGCAGCAGGGGAGGGAGGGGATTCTGCCCTTCTGCTCTGGTGAGACCCCACCTGCAGTGCTGCATCCAGCTCAGCACAAGAAAGACACAGATATGCTAGAGGTGGTCCAGAAGGCCACAGGTCAGAGGGCTGGAGCACCTCTCCTATGACAGAAGGCTGAGAGAGTTGTGGTTGTTCAGCTTGGAAAAGAGAAAGCTTCAGGGAGACTTGAAGAGGTACCTGAAGGGGGCCTGAAAGCAAGCTGGAGAGGGACTTTTTAGCAGGGTTGTTGCAACAGGTCAAGAGGCAATGGTTTTAAACTGAGAGAGGCCAGATAGAAAGCTTTTTTTACAGTGCAAGTGGAGAGGAGCAAACGGAACAGGTTGCCCAAAGAGGTGGTAGATGCCCTATCCCTGGAGACATTCAAGGTCAGGTTGGACAGGACTCTGAGCAACCTGGTCTGGTTGAAGATGTCCCTGCCTATTGCAGAGGGGTTGGACTACATGATCTTTGGAGGTCCCTTCCAACCCAATCTATTCTATGATTCTATCATTCTGTTTTAAACTATTTCATAACCGTTAAAAAAACCCACCAAATTTAAAAGATCAAAAGATTAAGGTTTAAAACCTTAAAAATTGTTCAAGAACAGTTTATCTGTAAAAGCAGACAGAAAAACACTATCAGTTTCTGATACCACACAACTACAATAAAGTAGCTTAATTATTCTTGAAAGAATAGCAAATCACTCTGAAGGATTCAGACATCTAAATTTTTCATATATCAAATTTTTGAGTACTGGAAAATTGCTCCACAATATAGGAAAAAATCTTCCCACTGAAATAATGACTTCTAAAAAATCAAATATATCCACTACTTTATTACATACCAACACAAATGTTTACAGTCTTGTCAAGATGATGCACTTTGGCTCAATTCATGCATCCTTTGTAGCTTCATTCTCCTTTTGTACAGGACAACAAAGAAGGTAAGAGACATGACGAAATGCTGAGAATCAAATAAAGGCTAATCTGGACCAGCATAAAAAACATGGAGCAAATCAAGTCCTTAGGTATTTCAAACCAGCATTAAGAAGCCCGTGCAACATCCTTCTCCATCCTTGCTGTAAAAAACTGCTAAAAAAATTCCTTGGACCTTCTTGGTGATTACTGCTCCCACAGACCTCTGGCCATCAGGCAGCAGAGTAGCACTCCCTCGAGGACAAGGCAAGGGCTCTGCCCCACCGTGCCAGCTGCAGAGGGAAGGCAGGGCAGAGGCAACGAGATGGTGACCAGTGCAGCTTTCCAGAAGCCACTCCATAATGCCAGACTTCTGTCTACCAGGTCAGTGAGATGGAAGTTTGAAGAGGTCAGGCCTTTCCTACAAGGAATGAGCCCCCAGGGAGCAGGGGCAAATGACAGGTCCTGGACTGCCCTGCTTCACTTGAGCAAAGCAAATGAAAAGAGGAGGAGATCAGAGCCATTTGAACACCCCCAAAAACTAAAACTAGCAACCTCTCCTCCCTGCAAAAATACAAACCCAAACAAACTAAGAGTACAATCAGTTTTTTATGGGCTGTTCCTGCCTGGGGCAGAAGGAAAATGGGGATTTGGCTTCTCCCTCTCTACTTGTTTAGGTCATGGAAAGAGACATGCTCCTCACCACACACACCTCATCAGACAGAACAAGGAAGCAGCTCAGTCACGTTGTGAGAAAGCCATCAGCCCAGTGACAAAAGAAGGACCAGGTTTCCTTGTACACTTTCTCCTTGGACACTGCTTAAACTCCAGGACAGCAAAAGCCCAGGCCAAGTACGGCAGGCATGAAGCAGCAAACACTGCCACCTGGGTCCTCTTCCCATCCCTCCAGCAGTATCCCGTCCATGAAGAAAGACTGGACTCCAGAAGCAAACACTGCTTGCACCCTACTAAAGCAAGACACACTTCTACGGGAGAAAGGCAACATTACTAGGAGCAGCACTTGAGATAAGGCATCCCTCGGTGCAGACTCTTCCTTCAGCAAATGAAGCATAAGGCAGGAGTGGGATGGAAGGCAGAGAAGAGGACAAGAGCATCTGTCTAGATTCACAATGGCAATTCTCACCTTGGGCAGTTTTTCCTGAGCCACATCACAGGACAATGAAATATTGTGTTTTTCCCTGCCACTGGCAAATGCCCAGGAGCAACAGATAACTCTTTCCTTTGAAAAGCAGCTGCTTTGGCTGTTCACAGCTCTCCTCTCCTGAGGTGCTCTCACATTCTTCCTCCACACAATAACCCAGCTTGCAAATAGGCATGTTTCTGTGTAGCACCTGCTATCACAAATTCCACAGGCCTCTTCTCTAGGATCAGTAGTCTCCACCATGGTGCCCAGAAGTGGTGCAGCCTGTGGCTGCACAGCTTTTGGTGACAGACAGCTTCAGAGGTGCTGGTGCACTGGTGGAACCATGGAAGCATCAGTGGGAGGAATTTCAGGGAGATGGACATGGCCTGAAGGAATGGAGGCCATCAGAGAAGCCTGAGGGCAGCCTGGCAATTGCCTGCACACACAGAAACATCAGGCAGCTTTGAAGGGGAGCACAAGAAGTGCTGCAGGAGTGCACCTACCACAAACATGTTCCCCAATAGGTAACCCATGGCAAGAGCATGCCTGATAAGCCCTTCAAATACCACCCTAAGAGACTCTTCAGAGAAAATAGTAGAAGGGTAGAAAACAGTAGAAGGGTAGCCAGTAAAAGTTTGTTTACTGGCTACCCTTCTACTGTCCAACCTCCTTGCAGGGTTCTCTTGAATTTCAGCAGTATAAATCGCAGGCACTACTCCTCATTCTCCTAATGCTCTCAGAAGGGTCTTTGCAGCACCCATGCATGCCCTGTCTTCATCAAGAAGGCAGCTCAGCTCCATGCACCCAGCACTCCAGCGGGCACCAAGTGGTTGTGTAACCACACAAAGCTGCTGGACTCTGAATTCCATTCAAGTATGATTGAACTGCGTCACAACTCTTTCCCTATGGTGACCTTCAAGGGACTGAGACAGAGGCCATTCTCGGGTTGTGCATCCTGAGACCATCCCTAAGCTTTCATCACGGCTGCCAGGGTTCCCCTGATGCCAGTGAGATGCACGTATCCTTCACAGAGCTGAGGAGGGCAGGTTCACTCCTCCAGTGCAATTGCTGGTTCATCCTTGTCACTTGTGTAAGGTTGGGGTCAAAAAAATTCGCCTGCAGCCCCTGAAACCCATGAGTGCTCCTAAAGCACGAGTACTCTGCAGGTTTTAAGATCTAAATGTTCACAGTATACCAGCAGAACCAGTGCTCTTATGCAGCAGCACTTAATTTATCTGATAAAGTCTCTGTTTGCAGAGAGTTCAGAGCAAGCACAGCTCTCCCATTTCTCATTCCTCTCTCCCTCCCTCCCAGACCACTGGGGACAGTACTCTTTCAAGGCTTTTACAAACTTTATCTGGAAATTTCATCCTTTTTACAGAAGAGGGCTCATCTGTTTCTCTGAGGGACCACAACAGAAGCATGAACTTCCAGACAGTGATGCCAGCCTCCGGAGGGTGATGACAACTGTTCACACAGACCCCACGGCTGCCAAAGGAGTGCTCCTGAGCTGCAGGTCAGCGCTGACAGCCCAGAACCAGAGCAGTGAGGATGCTTTGTCTTCAAGGCAGCTACAGAAATCCCAGGCTTGCAAAATAGTGTGATTTTGCCCGTTTTGCCTGGTTCCATGTTTGACGTGGATTAAATGTCAATAACTATAGACTAAACCTCTAGTCCAAAATTCTAATTCTGCAAATAAGCAAACAATCATTGATTCTGTGTGCCACTCTGGCTGAAAGGCAACCCTTCCTCCCTCCTAATTAACAGCCCTCTTCAAATTCCATCAGTGTTCATGTAAACATCCCATCGAATAAGCTTATCTCTACTATATGAATAATTCAAGACCTTCAGGTTTATGAGGAAAATAAGTAAGGAACCTGCTTGAACAAAAATTATTAGTGCTATTTAGTTGGGTTACAAATACAAGCTGTAAGTTGCTATTCAGGAAATAAATTAATTTGCTTTTTGTATTGTGTCTGAGTACTCCCTCCAAGCATATCCTTTGAGGATTCCCATTTCAAAAGTAGAATTTCACACTTATTGCTACTTTTAGTGCAAAAGTTTGAGCTGGTACTTCTTATATGAGAGAAGGCATTACCCTTTGAAGACCAAAAGGGGTTGTTAAGTAAAAGCTTAACAAGCAAAAGAGGTTTTACAGCTACTGCTGTCAAATTTGAAACATTATTTTTAGCTTAGACAGCATGACAGTAACACACCCAGTTATAATTTACACCACAGGTACAGGCTGACTGGAGAATGGATCAAGACTAGACCTAGGGAGATGGACTTGGGAGTGTTTGTGGACGAAAAGCTCAACATGATCTGGCAATTTGTGCTTGCAGTCCAGAAAGCCAAACGTGTCCTGGGCTGCATCCAAAGCAGCGTGGGCAGCAGGGGAGGGACGGGATTCTGCCCCTCTGCTCTGCTCTGGTGAGACCCCACCTGCATCCAGCTGTGGTGTCCCCAGCATAGAAAGGACATGGACCTGTTGGAGCAAGCCCAGAGGAGGCCGCCAAGTGAGGACAGGCTGAGAGAGTTGGGGCTGTTCAGCCTGGAGAAGAGAAGGCTCCAGGGAGAACTTAGAGCCCCCTTCAGTACCTAAAGAGAGCCTACAAGAGCTGGAGATCGACTTTTCACAAGAGCATTAAGTGATAGGACAGGGGGGAATGGACTTAAACTAAAGGAGGATAGGTTTAGATAAGATACTAGGAAGAAATTCTTTACTGTGAGGGTGGTGAGGCTCTGGAACAGGTTACCCGGAGAAGCTGTGGACTCCCCATCCCTGGCAGTGCTCAAGGCCAGACTGGACGGGGCTCTGAGCAACCTGGTCTAGTGAAAGGTTTCCTGCCAGTGACAGGGAAGATGGAATGTGATAATCTTTCATGTCCCTTCCTACACAAATTCTGTGACTCTATGAAGAATTCATCCTGCCCCTATCTAAAGCTATCAAGGGAGGTGTTCAGACATGTTTTGTACCTTTTGCAGTACCTACTCAAGAACTATCATCACGCATTTCATGCTCAAGTGAAATACAAATACAAAAGTTATAAACCAAAACATCACCCAGACACCAGTGAGTAGATAGAACAAACTTAATTTAGTTTACCCCATAGAGAAATTTTAGCTTATTGAATTTTGCTTACTGAAGGTTCATTCACCTGGAAGATGAAAAACTCCTGAGAGGGCTTTATCCTTAGTTGTGTAAACATTCTTGAATGTAGTATGTATTTAAGGGCTCACAAAAGAGAAAGAGGTGATGTCTACATTAAGTAACCATCCTTGGTTACTTTTCCAAAATAAGTGAAATTTTCAAATTCAGGAATAATATTCTTTAAAATCAAACAAATTAAAAAAAAAAAAACAAAAACAAAAAAAAAACCACCAAAAAAAAAAACCAAAAAAAACCCCCAAAGAATCCATGAAAAAATCTCCCAAAAGCCCACAAAGTACAAAAAAACCTAAAAAAACCCCAACTAATAACAACAACAACAAAAAAAATCCCACAGAAATCTAAAAAAATTAAATGGTTTGCAAGTATAACTAACTTAATTTTTATTTCCAATGGGCAGTGTTAGCTGCCGAGAAAAAAAATCCAGGCTTTGGATAACATCTTTAGACTAAGTTTGCCTTCCCTTTTCTTTCTGTCAGATGTGGAAAAGCATGCATCATCTTCATGATTAAAGCTATTTTTGTGATAGACAAAGGGTGTGAACTATGGTCTCCAAAGGAGTGCAGTGAAGTCTTAAAGCTCCTCACTCTGCCATAACTCATGCACACAGAATATATAGGCCATGAAGCCTTGGCACATACCTTCATGGAGTACACAGTAATCTACATCCCTCGTATCTTACACCAAAAAGCAATCTAGTCTTAAATTTAAAAAAAACCCAAACATACAAAAAAACCCCACCACTTAAGAAAACCCAATAAAGGAAAAAAAAATGTGCAAACTTCACTTGAACTCCTTTCCCTCCTTTCCATTAATTTGAAAAAAATTGTACGGTCTCCATCAGAAAGGATACGTTCCTATTGGTATTTGTGCTAGAGGCAGGAGTCTGAGAGCTGATCCAGTCCAGCTCAAAATTCCCTCTGAGCGCTGACAGCTCTTCAGCCTGGCTGTGTGAAAGGCTGACAGCATCTGCAGCTGGCAGCTGCCAACAGAGCAACAGTGACTGGCCTGGCACACATCCATCTGCTTTCATCTCCCCTGACCCTGATGATAGGGGTGCAAGGGGGAAGCCAAGGGAGGATCAACCCAATACAAAGCTGGACTGATGGGGTCTCTCTTCAGAGTAAGCCTGCAGCAATGTTCAAACCCATACCCCAAGTGGCAAAACAAAAAACCCCTTCACAGGGCATGTTTCTGCTACCCACATGACTGTGGGTTTTTTTCATTTTTTCCTCTTTACTTCTGAAAACCCATCTTCACGTGTAACCAACTTACATCCCGTGCCTCAGTTTAATTCACTGTAATTGTTATCTGTGTTGACTAGGTTTCGTTCCTGCTACTTCAGCACAGACAACCAAGGGATATTTTACAAGCAAAACAAGAAACCCTCTTCAGGGCATGTCTGGGAAAGAGAGCATCATATAGGCAATATGAGGTGGCCACATGTGGAACAGGAGGCTTAAAGTTCAATAGAAACAGCAGTTTCAATCACTACCACTACTTTCACCGCTCACTGATACAGGCAGAGGTTTTGTCCCCTTCAAGCAAAGAACAGTAGTTTTTTCTCATATACATGTGTGACTCTACACAAAACATAAGACTATAGTAGTTTCTTTAACAGGAGGGAAATGGTGCAACAGTGCTCTTCAAAAAGCATAAAGCTGTTAAAGGTGTTCTGCTAGATAATTCTCTGGTTAAATTTCCTTTTAAAGATTTCCTCGTGTATTCTGAACACACAAAACTTGCATAAGGCAGTAAGACACACAAAAACTGCCAGCTTTTCCCTTGCAGAAATCGGTTTTTTTAAAAAGTTAAAAAAAAATTGTTTTAAAAGAAAGTAAAGTATCTTGCTCTGAAAATTGCACTTAATGTTTCCTTGATGAAAATAGGAGTGATCTGAAAATGGACATAATCTTCCCTCTTTGATCAACACAGCAAAGATGAAACACCAGAAATACTTACAATTCCTAAGGCAAGTTTCTTCTACATCTGCTTTAGGCTATTTTGGCTGTAGCATTTATATACTCTAATTATTTTGTGCATTAAATACCATAAATATCCCTGTTGATTTTTGATCTATTTGTGGGTTCTAACATGCAGCTGTATTTCATTTGGTTGAGAGGACATTTTGCAAGTAGGACTTGTGCACCAATGCATTTCAGGGACAATCATTATTATTTATGGATAAACCAGTGATGCTAACAGCTTTTCCCTGTTATAGTTCAATTTTATGTCTGTGTACCTATACCAAAACATACCTCTGTGGGAGAGAGGAAGAACATTTACTTATGATTTACTCTGAAAGCAAGTGTACAATCACTTAGCTTCATGTGGCAGGAACTTTGCAGTCCATTTGCAACACAAAAAATACCTTTGTAAGCAAAAAATTCCTACCAATTTCTTCAGAGACAACAGATCTTTCTCCAAGACAATACACTAGATTAATAGAAGTATCTTCTCTCTCCTTATGAGTAAGCTCCCTCCCCAAATTAGCTTAACCTACTGTACATGTAGCACAACATTAAGTATTTCTCCCTTTTGTGCACGTATTTGGGGTTCTATTGATAGCTGCCATCTGCAAAAGGAATTTTATTTGACTGGCATGCACAGAATATATTTGGTTAAGCACATCAGAAAGAGAAGAAGAGTTAGTACCAGAGAGTAAGTTACATATCTCAAAAAGACAATCATGCAGGTGACATCCACCTACCTGTACTAGTGCGATATGTGCCTGTGTGTGCTGGTTGCAGAGGGTCCCCCTGACTCTGGCTGAGACTCCTCATAGGGGGCTTCTGATAAACTCTGTCTTCGTAAATAGGATCTATATGGTGTTCTGGAGACTGCAGTGCCCTTAACTCGGAGCCAAGGTGGCTGTGCTGGCTGCTGTAAGATGCCCGAGACCCAGCTGCAAACAGATTTATAAGAGACAGTTAAGAAACAGAAAACAAGGGACAAATGCAGGATCTGACTACTAAAGTTTTACTTCAAAGTAGCACTTAAACACAAAAAAAATCCCCAAACAAAACTAAGTAGTAAGTGTTTTCAACATGCAAATAGAAACAGCAAACAAGGGCAGCAACAGCTCCAGTTAAACACTTTAGCTGCATCATCCAGCTGCCTGCATCTACACCAAAATCTCATTTCTTCCAAGGAAACTACGTATTTTGATGAGATAGAAAGCATGATTATCGTCTCTTCTTAAACAGAGACCAAAGAACACACCACTTCCTCTCATAAAAAAGAAAAAATACCCCACCTGCTCCCCCCAAAAATCCCAAACCCAAACTAAACCCAAACCAAACCCCCTCTCCCCCTGCCAAAAACCCCAAACGAACAAAAACAAATGAACATAAAAAGGCAAAAGCTGTGCAACCCAGGAATGTCCTCAACTAAACGGGTCCAAGACTGGGAGAGGTAGGAGGGCTGGGGAGAAAAAACCAGCAGCAGTAAGAACTAGTTTCACATGTTACGCTCATATCTGAAGATCTACAAATGAAATAAGCTGGAGTTGATGAATGGATGTAGTTTTACATGAAGGCCAATCTTTTGGTTGCTTCACTAAAGTGCAATAGAATGGTTATGCCTGATCAACATTTTGTCTTCAACACTTTCCAAAAAATAAGTTGCTGAGACTTTCTACAACCTGAATATCCTCTGAGGATGAATAAATTAAATACACCTCCTGAAAAAACTATTTTAGGGATACAGCTTATTTCCTTTTTTGGTTTTTTTTTTGGTAAATAAAAAGATAAACCAGGATTTTATTAAAACACTTTCTTACTGTACTATCAAAAATAGTTTATATTAGAACTTTTTAAAAAAAGACTTGTATATTTCCAGCTGTGATTTAAGTTGTCACTTCAATCCTTTTGCCACTTAGGTACTTCAGCTCTGTGGTCTGTTATCAAGATTGGCAAGGAGAGTCACAGGGATGCAATGCAAACATTACACTTGGTGAAGGTAGGAATAAAGTAGGCAATAAGTAGGCAATAAGTATGCAAGTAACACTTAGCAAATGTCAGGTCTACACCACAAAGTGGTAACATGCTACTTAAATGTTTAGAAAAGCAATCAAAGATACAACTATTATGGCCCTTGCTGCTAGTTCTGTGAGGTTGAAATCCTGGATGTAGGTGATGTTCCACTGACTTAGCTTGTACTGCTCAGACCATGGGTGTAGCCATTCCTGCTGAAAGCCTCTGCCACAATCATTGTGTTGGCAGTGGTTTTGCTGCATAAACAGACACTAAATACTTTTAAAATGCAAAGCAGAGATATGAAGTAAGGTGAGATAGCAACATAGGATAGAAATGAGAAATATACACAGACACAACATTACTTAAACTTTAATACAAATTGTCTGGAGAAAAGAATAATTTATTCCCTTTCCTTCTTCTAATCAGCTTGTGCCATAGTGTTTTCTTCTGAATTTTTCAACATTCGTGCATGTTTTCAGTGGAATGCCCTATTTGCATATTTTTCCCTTCAAACATTTTTCAGACTGACTTGCCATTAGCACACTGCTGAAAGTAATTCTGTTGCTCCCCTTACTAGAAAGCCTGCCAAGAATCCCGAAGACGTATTTTATCTTTAACTACAGCAATTATCCAGAAAGTTGATATTACTATTACAGAATTAAATTCTTCATGGTCTACATTTTCAAAATGCTCTTTAGCCCTGCACCCTTGAGACTGATTCTCAGAATAGCTGAACTGCTCCCACCAAGGTCTAGTGTCCTTCAGAGTGGCCTGAAAAACAGCCTGCTGTGATTATGTCCAAATTTCAATGCATACTTGGTTCAATCTGTATTTTGAAGAAAAAAAACAGAAAAATTGAGGAGAACATTTCAGACATTCAACAGTGAATCAACAAACCAGGCTTGCTACAGAATGAAGAATTACAACCCATTTTAGAAGTACTACAATTCTTTTGCCCACATACAAGTTAACAGTGCTTTTTGAACAATAGATTTTCTACCTAATTCAGCTTCCTGTAAACAAAAAGATTTTTCCCACTGAACGCAGTAGCAGTATAACCCAGATATCAACATGTTTCCAAACTGTTATGGTAATCTTCTGGTGAGGTGGGCTTAATTCAACCTCCTTCATGCTCTACCAATAGTTCTGCATCTGCAAGTGCTGATACTAGTGTAAATAGAAGCTTAATATTAGTTTATTATGCTAATATTAAACAGATATTTATTTGCAAACTACACATGTAATTAAGAGTCTAACACTACTGTACTAAACAGTAAACACATGTATAACTAGAGAAACTTCTTGACCAAAACACAACCAACCTGATTTGACTGAAAACAGTTAGGTGGCAATCCAAAAACAATTTGAAGGCATCTGAGTAAAACATTATGACTGAACATCCCTCCAAAAATTCAAGAGTTAAAACCCTGTGAGGGAGTAATTGCCACTATCCCTCTAACCTTTCAAGAAAATGAAGATTTCAACAGGTAACTAAAATATTTTTATTTTAGGAACAAAACCACTCTCAAATCTCAGAAATTGAGGCCATTTTTAAAGCATGTCTCTTAAACACCTTTAGCTTCAAGCAAAAATTATACTTTTCTATATGCAATTTTACTACACTATTTCCAAATTATCAGATATCACTATTTAAACACAAAATACTACCACCCTTTAAAGTTCTTAAATCTAGTTAAAAAGACAGTAAATCAGAAGATTTATAAAAAGATGTAACACCATTATAATTTTTAATGTTTCTACTAAGTTGATTTTAAAAAACTAGAACAGCAAGTTGATTTAAGTTAAAATTTCTTTTCAGTTGCTCTTGGAAGTTTTTCTATGTATTAATTTATCCAAGCCTCAACTGAGAAGCAACAGGTTTTTATTGCATATTTTATTTAAATATTAAAATCAACTAACTAGTAGCTGTTATACCAAGAGTTATATCCAGGAAAGGTCACACAGACAACTTAAGGATTTCAGACAACTGAATCCCACCTCATCTACACACTCAGCCCTCCACCACAGTCTGCTGCTTTGGGAGGCACTGGAGAGACAGCGGAGATAATTGATCAAAACAAAGACCATGAACCCAAAGAACTGATGTCACTGAGAAGCAGAGAGGTGTAACAGGCCTGCCTGTATCCTAGGTTAGCAGCAAACAGCTACATCCTTTCCTACTCAAAGCTGCAAGCTCATCTGTATCACTGCCTCCAAAAACACTTGCATTAACGCTGTCTGAAGCCCACCGAGGCTGGAAAAGCAAGAAGGTCAGAATGGAAAAGCAGAAACCAATACACTACTAAGAAGCAATAAAAAATAAAGATTACCAAGGCCCACGAGCACTCTCGTATTAAGGAGGCTCAGCGCCCTCAGAAGTGGTTTCCCTAAACTTAGAGGCATCATGAATGCATGGCTTACCCTGAACTGCACTTGTCCAAACCCTGTTCTTAACCAGCTGCCATCCCTTCACCCCACTATTAGCACTGCACCTCCCTGGGTGGCCTGAAATCAAAGCAGTGATGTGCATCAAGGCCACACACCTTTCTCCTACGTCTTCTGAAAACGGATTCAGCCCCACTCCCTGGCCAGCCCACCCTGACAGCAATGCTATTTCTCCTTCAGACAAGTATCAGGCATCAAGCCTGTTCACAGACAGGTCTACACTCAAGTTCAAAGAAAACTCATTATTAAACTTTCAGTCCTGCAAGTCGTTATTTGCAGATGATGTAGCCTGCACCAGAGCATATCCAGAACTCTCACGATCACTGTGGTGAAGAAGTGGGGTAGTAGAATAATTTAGAAAAACCAAAAAAAACAAACCAAACCAATCCAGAACCACTGAGAAGAACTAAACCATTATTTAAGGGTTCAAGAAACCATCCATTAATTAATTACTCCAATAGTACAATCTTGTTTGACAAAAAACTGAAATTATTTGATTGCAATGCCAGAGATGCATCACACCAGAAGGTATACAGAAGATTATACAACTCTAAAATAGCTGTGAGAGGGCACCAAATTAAGAAAATAAGAAAGTTAAATTTTTTTTTTTGAACAGAAACTGATTAACTATAAGAACAAAAGCATACAGTAAGGAGAGTCTTCTCTGTCTTCTGAAGGCTCCAAGACTGAAACCTGAAAGCAAGTGGAACGCCCCTTCTTCTGCATCACTGTGGAGCTTTTAGGAGCAGTCTGTGGTCAGATTCCACCAGGGGTATCACATGAGCCCCCAGCCAGGTGAACTGGATTAGGGCAACGATGATAACCTAGAACTGTCCGGATGAAAAAACACATTCCGACATGTGGTATTTCCTCTATTCCCACATTCAAGAGGGGCAATACAAAGAACACGTGAAAAGTGCAGTCCTACCAAACAAAAAGTTGATCTCCACTCTTAACACTTGAAAAATGCCCACCCTACTAGCTAAAGTTTTCCACATTAGATGTGTTTCTCAGTAGTATAGGGAAACAGTTTCCTAAGAAAATGCTCTTTTTTGACAAAATCTCACTTTCCACAGGAAGAAAAAGACTGTAATCAGACAAGTGTAACATGAGAGAAATACACAAAATAATCCCTAATTGCTCTTCAGTGCTGGTGCAGGCTGTCAAGAGAATAAATAAAACATGTTTGAATGACACTGCTAATCTGACAGTTTAGGTCAATAGAGTAAACTAATATATTGGCAGCATTTGTCATTTCAAGAAACTAAAGACATGAAGACTACTGAAATTAATGGATCACGGGCCTTTGCATATGCTTTCATAAATCTTGAACAATTTTTATTTGTGCCCCTTGTGAAAGCCTTTATAACCTCTCATCCTGCCCTGCTGCAGCTTTAAGAAGAAGACTTAAAAAGTCATGATACTTTCTAAACATCTCTAATAGCAAGAGCATACAGAACTGTCCTCCTCTCCAGGATTTAAGAGCTCCTCGGAAACATGAAATATGCAAGTGATCATCTCCATCTTAAAAAAACCCATTCAGATTTAACCAGATAAACCATTCAGCCCTCATTCAGAAATGCTCCATCATTAAACACATTGATCAAGAGTCCTGTTAAGCAATTTCCTTATGTGTATGATGGAGTAACATCATCAGTGAGACGAGCTGAAGTTCAACGACCATTGTATTACCCCTTATCAGTTACATGTTAACAACTTAATTTAATTAATTAAACTTTGTTGCAACCCCTCACCTTTCAACACAAAGCAGATCTCTGGCTACTTGAGGCTCTAAATATCAAAATAAACACACTGCAACACCTTGCACTCAGAAGATGCATCTTTCTAACAAGGAGGATTAAAGATCCACAACTGGCTGCATCAATTTTTAATTTTAAAAATAATGACAACATTGCTTAGACTACAAGTTCATTTTAAAAAAAACAAACAACAAAACCAGCCCCAGACAATGGTAAAATTGCAATAAGCTCATAATTGAGATAAGGGACTGCAGGCACAGAATCTAAAAGAGAATCATAGGAATTTTGTGGCTTTGGTATGTTGCATGCTTTTCAGAGGACTGAAAGAACTTTTTGATTTAAATAGCACATCAGGGCTGAAAACCCTTTTTTGATGTAAGTTTCTCTTAGATGCTTGTCCTGAAATGCTACTGTCCATATTAAATAAATAAATATATAAAAAAATATATATACAGTAGATCAGGTCATAACTTCACTGCAATTCTCAAAAGCAACATGTGAGAAAGAGCATATGAATAGTGGGATCTTTACTCTGAACTCATATGTAGTGAAACCTGTTTTACAGATACTAACCTATTTTAATTTACATAGTAAAGAAATTGATGTGAACACAAGTGCAGAATTAGAAGTGAACAGGAGGAGAAGTACAGTCAAACATTCACAGCTCAAGTTTTGATACTGACTTTGTTTTGTGCCAGAAATTTATGCAGAAAAATCTCCAAAATGCCTGCCTGAATGTATGCATCTTCTAGTCATAACATTGGAAAAGGAAAGTATGATCTACAGGGAGTATGACTATAAATAAAACTAATAAAACTCAGATAAGGGGAATGTAACAGCACTGTGTGATGAAAATTACTATGCCAAAGAGAAGAAAACACTTCTAACCCGACTACTGAAAGTGAATACAAATTGTTAAGACATGACAGATGGTTAAATTAACCAGTAAGACATGACAGGCCATATGGCAGTACCAGCTAATGCACACCTTGGTACATTAGCTTGGGCCCCCAGCACACCAAAGATCTGCAGTCACTAGAACCAGGACACAGTCTGTAGAGAATTCTTTTTAACTGGGTTTAGGGTTTTTTTAAACACAGGATTCTCACCTGTTCAGATTTTACATACACACAAACACAAATGTATTAATTTTTTCTTTCCCAAAATACTGGGATTAAAGAATAACTAATGAAAGCTCAGAATTAAAACTCATTTTTGTCTTTACACTTTTTGCATTCTCATGATATCATTCCCTCTCGGGAGAGAGACTCGGGACTATTTGTACAGATAAAGAAACAAATAATGCCCTCAGTAAACTGACTAATTACACATGATGTCCTTCAACTGATATCAAACTCTGGATGTCTGAAATGATGATGGATATGCTACTTTGGTATCCTCAGCCCACACTACAGGAGCCCACCACCAAACAAGTCTGTGCCCCAACATTCAAGTCCCCAGAACTGAAAGAACAGCCTTGCCTCACCTGTCAGTATCTTAGACTGCTTTTCCTCAGGTTTTCTACTTAAAAGATTAAAGTGCAATACCATGCATGGTCTGGAGTGTTTCTTGCAAAGTCTCACTGCACTGTCAAACCTATTAGCAGTGTCACCGTCAGGATACTGCCAGGTTCAGCTCACACTGTGGAATTTCCCAGACATAATTTGTCCATTAACCAGATTAAGTATCTTAGGAAAGTCTCCTCAAAACAGATCGGCTTTGGCTGCTTAAGGGACACCGCAAAACCGGCATCTGAACTAGGGCCAGCAGTTTTCACATCAGTGCTAAAAATAGAGAAAGGAAGGTGGAAAAAAAATGGGTTACACTTTCATAAGTGTAATAAACAAAAAGTTTATTTGTTTAATAAATATTTGTTTAAAGTTTTTTTTGTTTAAAGTTTTTTTTATTTGTTTAATAAATATTTGTTTAAAGTTTTTTTGTAATAAACAAAGTTTATAAGTGTAATAAACTTTAAAAATCATTCAATAAAGCTTATTATGTCTTATAAGAAGTACCTACGTAATTTTTATCCCATTTAAATTATTTTTAACCAAATATTAGCATACATTACATTTCTAAGCATATTTAAAAGAAAAATAAAGGTAAAAACATTTTTAAGTTGTCTATGATTTTAGTCATGCAATATGACTTTACTGCAAAGTATTGTTATCAGTTATTATAATTCTAAAAATCCAGCGAAAACCGAAAAACCACACCATAAATTTGTACCTCCTCCCAAGCATTTTCTTCTTTCTGCTACTGCCCTCATTTTGTTGAAAAGCATTCACCTACTTAAAACATTCTATCAAAAATAAATTGCTAGTGGAAAAGAAAAGTTTGACTGGGAGCAAAGATATAAGAGGCAAAGATAGCCAGGAAGAAACAGCAGATTAAATGTGACAGACATGTTCAGGGAGATAATTCCTATTTTGTTTCTGATCTAGGGTACTGTCAGTGAAGAAAAAACGAAAAACAGAAACTGCCCCAAACCAACCACTACCATATATCAACAACTTGCCTTCAGCAGGGAGGGAAGTGACAGATTTCTATTTTTTAAAACCATTTAGTAAATTATCATATTGGGTGTTACTTTGTGTTTGTGTGGTTTTTTTTTTAACTCGTCTCTTGAGGTCTGCCTCTTCCATGCCCCTCAACCCTGCCAATTTTATAAAAAAAGGGAAAAGCAGTCCTATGCACAAGTGGGAGCAGATACTGCTATCTGGTGATATAAATCACTGTTCCTAACTTTCCTGCTCGCTACCCACTTTGACTGAGGGCTGAGTGCCTCAGCAATAGGATGATGTTACTAAGCAACACTGCCAAGCAGCCCTGCATAAGCTGTTTGGATAGTTCACCACAGCTTCATGACAACTGAAAACAATATTAGGCCTTTGTAGCAGCAGAGATCTTTGAAGTTTGGCTAATCTTGATCCTAGAAATGATAAAAATTTATCATTTCCAATTTTGAGCTCTAGTAGTTTGTGGTGCACCATGGGCTCTATGCTGATGCAGGGGCTGTGGTAATGCATTCAACTCAGCAAGTAAAGGAACGAAATGCATGTGTACTTGATGAGACATGCCCCAAAAGCAAATATCCAGAAAAAAAACCCTCTATGGGATAGTCTGTGAAACCCCACAGTGAATGCCTCACTGACAAGGATTGCAAACCAAAGCGAAGTAACAGCGCATCCTTAATTCCAAGGATGTGTCTTCCTTCTTTCACAAGGCCGTACCTAAGCAAACTTGGAGACCAAATTTCTGCTGGTTAAGCAGCAGTATAGGCTAAACATCCAAAACCCCAAAGGTCTTTGTAGGGCTAGAGATCACTTCAAGCAGCATGAGTGATTTGCTAAAAAGCGCTGCTGCCTCCAGCAAAACAAATCAGGCACTATTGAACTAATGCCTGCAGGAGAAAATTTAACTTTCTGATCGTGTTTAACACTGTGGAAAAGCACAGCAGCTAAAAAACCCAGCAACTCTCAAGCCTTCCCCCAAACTGAGCATCAGCTCAGTCAACCTTAAACGGAGCAAGTTCTCACAGCAGCTCTGGTGCAGGGGGAAGGGGGAAACCTTTCCACATCAACTCCTCCCTGCACAGAAAACAGAAAGAGTATCTAGAGCTTAAATCCAACTAGAAGTGATATTCTCAGGATTTTCACATCGAATTTGTTAAGGAAGGTGCTTTTTGGGCCAGTGGTTCCCAAAGGGTAAAAAAGTCACTGCAACACTGTGGGAAAGGTAACACCAGAAAACAAAAGTCAGTAGGGTAATGTAGTGTCAAGTCTGCCCAGCTACAGTATTCCTCAACTGGCTTTTGCTGGGCAACCTGAATTCTTTATCTAATCGTGCTGTTGCTCCTAGAGTTGCACCACAGTTCCAAGTGGTGGTTTTCCTGCTAATAGGGAAAAGGCAAACATAGTTCCAATGAATCTGGATCACGGATGCACTTTTTAAAAAGTATTAACTTTTTATGAATATTGTTCTTGTTTTGAACCTTGAATACACCTTGAAAACCTATGTTCCAGTTTCTGACAGACACAGCTGAAATCTAAGACACCGTATCTGAGGTTTGCTCACAGAAAAGTGCTGGCAACTCATCATTTGTAATTCATTTTACAAGAAGATTGCACATTATTAGACGTGTGAACAATACTAACTTTTGAAAATTTTATGTGTAACACTTCGTACTCTAACTTGGCTTTCACTAAGAGACTAGAGAAAAGCATCAGGTAGTATTTGTTCTTTTACGTAAAGTCATCTTTGGTAGAATATTAAACACTTTCTCCTCCCAGAGGCTTTATCCTCCTCAGTACACACTTCCTTGCAGTCCCCAGTTTCTAGACTTCACCAAGACATGAGGTATAAGTATGTGACATTTCAGGAGAAAAAAAATGGAGTTCATTATCTTTATCTTTTTCTCAATGCCAAATTCAAGAAAGGTAAAATATCTCTGGATATTCTGTAACACACTCTATTATTCATCAAGTTTTCATTATCCATTCGAGACTCATTGCATTTAAAATAGGGGAGTTAAAACATGGACGTTTTATTAAATGTATACATAATCAATTTGAATACAATCTAACTAAAGAATTTAGTTATGCCTGTAAAGAACTCTAGACCAACAATTACCCACTTTTACAGTTATGCTCAAAAGATTATTGTATCATTATCCAAGCTGGTCTTAGGTTGTTTCCATTACATACACATTGAGACCTCTGCTAGAAAATGTAAAATAATCTCCTATTACTAAAATCATTATAATCTAAAGCAATTCTAACAGGGATGCTCTAAATGAAAGAAAATCTGAATGTAGAGATAAAGAAAAGGAATACTGTTAACACCATGACATGAGTATCTTAAGGACTTAAAGTTTATGCTGGAATAATCACTGTATCCCATGAAATAAAAGTTTCCTCTTTTAGATCATTATTCTTCCTAATGTAGCAATCACTCAATAGCATGCATTTAGTATCCAACTTCCAAAAACTCAGAAAAATACCTTATGTAAATCCTTCTACCATAAGCAACAAGTAAATGAGGAAATAGATGGCTACAGATTCTTTTTTAACAGGAACTAATTTAAAGAAAAAAAAAAAAAAGAGTGAGAGTAGACAAGAAAAGAAACAAAACCAGCAAAACAGACTTTGCAATTAACCTCACAAATTCAGATTATTGCTGAAAAGCATGGCCAGAAAAAGACCTCAGGCTGAAAGAGTCCTGTCACTCCAGCAGAGAGTCCATGCTAAACTGAAATGGCCATGACAAATGCTGCAGGAGACAAATGGTGAAAGAAGGTCACTGGCAAAAGGAAAGCAGATCTAAGATAAGGAACATAAGAAATGTGTTCACAGCAGTTTGCAATAAACTACTGGAAGTGTTCAGCTTCAAGAAAGGCTTTAACAGTAATTTCAATTAGAAGAATGAGATGCGTGTAGTCCAAAGGTGACAAGCACTTGAGGCATTCTGAACTGTCACACAATTAGTTCCTGGTTATTCATAAATGCAAATTGACACCATTTGCATGTCAAATGGCTGCCCTGCCTGCGAAGCCAACACTTTCATGGCCATATGGCTGGCTGAAGACATGTGCATCAAGTTTTGCCTGATTCTACAAAAGCAGTCCAAAATCTACTGCAGGCTGAAAAAAGCAGTGATGTGCAATCCAACACAATCTTGATAAACTTCAGAGAAAAAGAGTTTTTCAGCTAGGACAGTTAATTCCTGAATTCCTGGATTGACAAGATAGGATCTTAAGCATGGCAGAACATGAACTAGATCTCTTTGGAGGAGACTGCTCAGCTGTGTTCAGCATTAGCTTCAGATTCTTGCCAAAGGCATCTCAAGATGCAACACAGGAAAGGATGACATGAGCTATACAGGAACTGCAACTTCAGACAGGAAGAAATGCAAAATTTCTATGAATAAACCTTGAAAACTTTGATGTTTGGTCAGAGACTAGACAAAGTGCAATCATGGCTGGGGGGCCACTGTATTCACTAGGGCTACCGGGTTCAAATCTTTTGAGGGAAAATGGAGGAGCACTAGCTCACAAAGACGCTCCAGTCAAACACATCATGGTTGGTTAGTCAAAGCCCTAAAATCAAAAGCTGATGGTGAAAAGCTACTCAGAAGATACATTTAGCTCTCACTCCCTCCTTGGTCTGATGAATCATAAAAATAAAGAAAGGCTTGTGTTGGAAGGAACCTTAAAAATCATCTAGTTTCAAACTCCTCCCACCATGGGCAGGGATGCACTATCCTAAAAGCTGCCAGGGACTCGACTAATCTTGTCTTTTTCCAAAGAATGGCAAATCCTTCATCAAATTATTTATTCTTACCAGGACTCAGCACTCTTAACGAATAACCTCCATTTACTATGCGCGGCTATGTAATCTGGCAGCCTTTCCTCCATTGAGAAATGGAGGAAACACAAAGTCAGGTCTGTGTACAAGCTCCTTCATTTCTTGATAATCCATGCAGGACGGTTCAGAGGAGACAAAGCCTAAAAAGAGTGTCTCTTGCCTACAGAGAGTTACAGCTGTGTACAGTTCACCAGATGAAGTCCTAAGCCCGTATAACACTCCCAGTTTTGCCTGTTATGTGAGGCCAAGTTAAGCCATGAAATAGTCTATCATGTTCATGATATAGGTGGCTGAGATATGCTGTGCTCAACCAGGTCACACAGGTACTTTCCTACTTTTCTTTTCAGCCAAAGATGCCAAACATGTAACTAGCTATTACGTGCGTTATTACTTTGGCTCCAATTCTGTTCTTTCCCTCCCATCTGCAAAACTCTTTCTACACAGAATTTATCTTCCTCTCTTCAGAAAATGCCTCCTAATATTCCACTATCAAGAAGTTTCCTTGGCTTATTTCATGATTTTGTGCCAAGATAATAAAATGAAAAAGTATTTTTCAAGTAGCCAAAAGAGTTCTCCTTGTGGAACTTTATTAGTAGTACCCTTCCCTTCCATTACTTCAATCTTCAAAATGACAAACTGACAATATTCCTTTACCCAGGTCCCTGCCCAACTACACTCCTGCAAGAACATCCATCTTCTCTAGCTTAACTAAACATTTCCCAAGTGGCACTACAGAAAATGCATGCTCAGAGCCCTGACAGGAAATAGAAAGACATCAAATATCATCTAAGAAAAGGTCAGTAAGCAGGTCATTCCAGCACAATCTGTTTTTGGAGAACTCATGTTGCAAATTATCCCATTAACCATTTACTACCTTCATGTCTTATATCATCCTTTCTATCAGTTTTTGTTGTAATGTCCAAAGAGCACTGTGATAAGCAGGTCTAAAATTTTTCTTTCACTCAGTCCTCCCTTTCTTCAGGGTATATTAGTCTCAAACTCACAAAGGGCTGTCATCTTGTCTCCCTCTACCTTCTTTTCCCCCAGAAATATCTGAAAGAGTCCAACTCACCCTCCTTTACAGACCATACCCCCCGGACTTTGAAGAGCTCATGACACCTTTTGGCGAGCAAATGTAAACAGGACTGAATTCCCACTGAACCAGGATGCTCAGGGAAGTTGGTGGGTGGGGGAAAGACCCCATGGAGAGGTGTCATTTTGCTCTCCAGTGACAGGAAATCCGCCCCGCTATCAGAGGGTCCCAGCTCCTTCTCCACCCTTGCTTTCCTCCCAGGCAACACTCTTTAAACCCAGGGACAGCTTTAGCCCTATGATCAAAAGCTTTTACTGCCTGAGAGCAGCACAGCTGGCTAGCTGATAAAAGGGATGGTTTGCACCTGGATTGGACAGAGAGGGTAAGGGGCCATAAGGCAAGACATAGACATCCACTATGGAGGAAGTAAATAGAGAAAAACATATGCAAAAATTTCCTCAGTAAAGGGAGGATTGCATGAGCATTCAAACCACTTGTATTCAAACCAATCTGGCACTTTTCTATTACACCATCATAGAATGGTTTGGGTTGGAAGGGACCTTAAAGATGATATAGTTTCAACCCCCTGCCATGGGCAGGGACACTTCTTCACTTACACACTATAAGCTGCAACTTGATGTACTTACTAAAAACATATGTGATCCAACTGGCAGTTTCATTTGCCATGCCTTATAATTTTAAGATTAGTCATCACTTGGTCCTTCTCATTTCAGCACATTAAATGGTGACTTTAGCTTCTAAGCACTTATGATAATGTACAGTTCCATGAATTCATTATCATTAGACAATATATATCTGCCCTCTCCAATACCACTTTTATAAACCCAAAAGGTATTCTGTTCTGGATCCACATCTATGTGATCTTCAAATTTGACCCTACGATTACTGAAAAATTTCCTCATTTATCTCCCATGATTGCTCATAGAGCAAATTTGGTCCAGTGTAGCTTCTGGCAGCTGCCACCACTGACAAGTAATGTGCTTCACCTATGAGCACTCTGCATCTGGCACAGGCAGACATAGGCACCTCCCTACTCTTTATTTGGCCTTAAAAAGAGTCTTCCTCAAATGCTCATTTTGCCATCTTCTTTCTGCCATAATTTATTACTTTTGATCAAAAGCACCTGCACTGCTTTGAAGAGAATGTGTGCACACAACAACCAAAAAGCTATTAGATATACCAACAAATGAATGCTTATATTACGATGAGCTGCACACTGACTTTTAAATCTCAGCTACTCCATCTACTACTAACAGTTTCTGTGCCACAGCAACTGGAGAGGATGGTGTTATCCACCACAGTAAAAATGAAGGGCATGTTCTCACTTCCCTTAAATACCAAAAGACCATGATGAACGTAAGATTTCTGTCACTTTTTATCAATACATTTGCAACAGGCTACTGGATACGGCCTTGCAACAGGGTTTGAGACTGAGGAGGCTGCAGCTTTCACATGTGCCTTCTTTGCCCAGTGCACAAGCAAGGCAAACACAGTCATCCCATTTCAGACTGTACAGCACAAACAGATAGTTCCACTGATGCCACAAAAGCCTGAGTGTCAGAAATTTGATAGAAGGGGACCTTGCCTTTGCCTAATACTCTCTATTCCATACAACAGCAGTCTCTTCTGCTCTCAAGAAGTGAGCTCGAGGCCAAAAACCTATGACACAGAATCACACTCCTGGCAACTGAAGGGGGCAAGAGGTACATGAGGACACCACTGAGACCTGAGGGCAAAAATCGGTTGTAATAGGCAAGGATGAGACTCAGCCTCACTAGCATGCCCTTAAGACCCAAAATTTTGGATTCTATAATCATTTATGAGACCACATTCTCTTCCTGCAATCTCATATACTAAAGAGAACACAGATCAACATAAGCAAGACAAGCATATGAACTGCAGTGCCAACACTGGTTAATGTATTTCCATTGCTCTAACCTAAGTTCCATAAAGTCAGGCTCCCAAAACACTGCTCTTTGACTTCATACATTCCATTGGATTTTAGTAACCAAGAAAAATTGGCAAATTCCAGCTCCTTGGTTTAACCATCCTTCTACTAGGGACATAGACTCTTCTCTGTTAGCTTTTTGTCAACTTCACCTCCTTCTTGTGCTCCTGCTCAGCAGGTATTATAAGCAGAGACATTTTAAATTCTGCTCTGATGCTTAGGAAATTTCTTCTAGTGACTTGCATGCTTAAACTTGAATCCTGGCCGTCTTAGGTACACTGCTAAAGTTCAGGACCAGAGGCCAGAAACCACATGTGTGGTTACCAAGCAACAGCACAGGCCTCAGTAGTCCCCAGAAGCATATCTGATATTACATTCACCTAAAATCCCAGAAACAGCCACTGCCACTCAGTTTCCCAGTCACTTGGTTAAAACACTTGCAGCTTTATACAAGTTGAACCCATTTTCAGCAGTGCTGCACACTGGTGCTCTTTGCCCAAAAGCTTGTTAGTTTGCAATATTATTTGATTTCACACCCCTCTGAAAGACCATTAGGAGGATCAGTCAAACAATTTCCCTTCTCAAGAACAGGAAGCAAAGGGAAAAGTGGTGATCAGTGAGAAAACAGGACCCAAGTTTAGACATATTTCTTGTGTTTGCTCGCACTGGGAGCCAAAGATCAAGTTCATTAGCTCAAGGATGCACATGGGGCTTCTGTACTTGGCTCTTGTCAATTATTCCTCTCCTATGAGTGAATTAATTTCAAGTAAGCTAGATCTGAGCAAAACTCATGGCAATAATAACATATTTCAAAGTCATCCACCTGATTCCTTCCGCNAAGATACAGGAGCAAAACTCATGGCAATAATAACATATTTCAGTCATCCACCAAAGTCATCCAGATTTTTTGCTGTACTGTCCATTGTGGATACCTTTGTAAGCTGGAATTTACCACTATTGTAAAGGTTCCAGTTGTAACAATTAGAATAATAACTATTACTGAAGAAATAGGTAGAAGAAGTGACAAAGAAAAACAAAGCGAACATTGAGTATTATTTGTATCAACTCCAAACCAACACCAGCATATCTAACCTCCAGGCTGCTATGTGGAAACAAGTAATTTTGTATCAGAAAGACACCAAATTCTAAGTTCTGATTAATATCTGAAATATTGCTGGATATTACTCAAAATCTTTCACTTGGTTTTCTTATCTTAAAGAAAGAGTCTCAAAACAAACAAGAGTAGGAGAAAAAAAAATCCTAAGACTGCTGCGTCTGTCCCAGAACAAAAGAGCATTAACAGTGTTCTCATGTGTAAAGGCTCTGAGAGCAGATAAAGGAATTTTCCAGCTAATAAAAACAAAGAAAAAAAATGAGAAAAAAATCTATGGAAAACTACTTTGGTTAAAATTAATGAAGCAATTTGGTTCTCCCTATAAAAGAGATACTCACGGGATTCTGTAAAAATACAAAATAGTTACGGGAAACAACAGAGTGTCCTTTCTGTTATGATCAATCATATAGATGGTCCAAGAGCTAATCTTAAAGCAAAAAAAAAAAAAAAAAAATCCAAATAGTTTTCTTCCTTGCCTGTCCAAAGAAGTACAATGGCACATCACACCTAGACTGTTTTATTAGCTCAGCCCAGTGTCTCAGGTGGCGACTTAAAGGCAAAGGGAACTTTTAATTCTGGGGTGATTTATATTCATTTTGGCTGTAAGTTAACAGTAATTTTAGCTACAAATACCTAGTACCGTGGGATTTACTGGAGAACTCTTAACACTTAACAAGATAATATTTTTAAAGATGGCAATGGAATAGTGATATACAGTTGATCCAATATCTTCATGCAGTCAAAAGGAAACATCAATTCATGTTAGTGGTAATGCTCATCAGTTATCCCATACAAACTTGCTTAAGCTGTTCTGTGTCCCTATAATTGCACACTGACGTATTAAAACATGTCAACACTCACCATCAAATAGAAGTCCTGCCATAAAACCCAAAAGGAAACCAGGGTTCAACACGTCATATGCAGTGAAAAGTTTATAGAAGAAGAAAGGGTAAAGGAAGGTCCTCAGCAAAGAGAGAGAAGAGTGAGGCAAAACAGATGAAGGAGCAGAAGGAACCAATTAAGATCCTGATAAACTTAAAACTCTTTGCTCATTAAAGAGTGGAGAGCATATTTTATGTATTAACCCATGCCACATTTTTATAAACTGGTGTTACTTTAATGTTAATACTACACATGCATACAAACAGTCCTACTCAGAAAGGAAAATTTCCTTCCCATTTTGATTTTACAGGGACTTGAAAGACTGTTTGTAAACACCAGGCTGAGCAATGAAGTTTACAACAGTGGTAGGTAGCATCAGGGTTGTCTAGAGGGATGCTGCAGCTCTTGTTTCAGCGGAACGTGTCACCACTACATGAAAGATAGCTGTATAATATTCCTTCCACCTAACATTATAGCAAGTGATTCACACCAACACTCATTTCTTAAACTTAACCTTTTAGTACAGCTTATGAAACATGGTGCAGTCTTCAAGCACGATTATCATCCTTTTAGTTTTTTGTAATAAGGCAATGCATAAAAGTACTTTCCATTGCCCTATGTGTCCCTAGTCTTCCCTAAACATGGGTGAAGAGGCAGGAGTGGCTCTGTAACATCGGGGCTGCTCCCAGACAGAAACCCTGAGGCACAAACCACCTGAACAACACACTGGAACTGCCTCCTTTGCCTTTGCTCCTAAACAAACTCAGCACTCCTCTAGTACTGTCTCTGATTCTGCCCAGCAGATGTTTCAAAAGAGCATGAAGAGTGGGCACCTGTGCCATGACCTGCCTCCTGTTTTCCCATGTTTCTGCTGCTTGCTGTCCTTCACACTCCTCCTTCCAAGCAAAATGGGCTGCTTTGGTGAGTTTGGCTCCCAGCAGCACTGCGAAGCTCAGTCCAGGTGTGGAAGCTGCGAGAAGGTATTTACAAACTGTGCTTTCTGGATTTGGACTGCTGCATGAACAGACGGTCGAATATGCTTTGGAGCAGTGCAGAGAAGAAAACTACTTCTAAAACTGTAATTGCAGATCATGGCAGTGAAGCAGCTAGACTAAGAATAAACACAGCAAATGTACACTCACCAGAGCCACTATATACACATGTACACACACACCCATACACACACACACTTGGCAGTGGCAGCAGCTCAAATATAACTAGACTAAAAGCCATTTCTGAAGACGTTTCTAAGGTTACTCGGTTAAAACTGAGTCATTGCACGCTGTTGCATGTCTCATTTGAAATTCAGGATGAAGTCTAAGAATTGCCATTTTTATAATTTCAAGTTGTTTCATAATCGAATTTGTAGGAAATTAATACAAATAATGCCATCTCCTCAGTTAGATTTTCCACAGATTATGTTTTGGGCCATCTATGTAACTTTTTATTTGAATTTTTTAAAAAAATGTATCTTATCTGAATGTCTTCTCTTTGAAATATCTAAATCTGGCACTGATACAGTTTGGCTTGTTTAGCACACTGAAACCCAGTAGTTTTCATGAACTAGATAGCTCCAGGACAAATTTCTAGTATCATGCAATAATAATGAAAACAAATGCATTATTTGTGTTTCTAGTAATTACTACAAATACTTATTTTTTTATTGCCGGATATAAAAAAGATTACTGAGTTTAACATCATCCCTGTGATGACACATACATACCAATGCAACTTCACATTAATCACAGCAGGCAAACTATCAATCAGTGCAATGTGACAACTATTCTCCATTCCTCCTCCTCCTCTCTCTCTCTCAAAAACCCCAAAAAAACTTCAACTCATCTTTCAATGTTTTGAACAAGAAGCAAAACCACTATTTATTGAATATTAGCTTTTCAAAATACAATTGCTTGCTCTCCTTCTCAGTGGGTTTGATTTCTAACACATTATTCTAATATTTTTTCTAATGACTGAAAAACTCCTGCAAAAATATGATATACTTACAGCTCAAATTCCAAACCTGTTCTGAGCAAAAATACTCACAGAAAAAAAGAAGAAATTAAGAATGCCTTAGTAGTATCTGTAACATCTGATCCTGGCTAACTCTAAAGCATATGCTAATTTTAAGCCTCTGAGTAGTCCATTGACTCCAGTGAATCCAGTGAAAGTCTAGAAGATTAGTCAGGCACTTAACGCTGCTAGCAAATGTGTAACTCCTCATGGCAGGGAGGCCATGAAGAACACACATAAGAATGGCAATGGAAAATAAGGCGTAGGAGCACACAATAGGAAACCTTTGCAAAAGAATGGATCATGTGATAGAGCTCCTTTCAAGGACTACTTGAAAGGCATGTCACCACTGTGGGGGAAAAAAAAAAAAAGAGGTATTTACTAACATACTGTTGCTTACACTGAGTCTTTCAAGTAGCAATACTCTCTCTCTGCATGTCTGCCACTTAATTCAAGTTACAGGATTTTCCATTTGTTTTAAATTAAACAACGAGGGGTTTTACATATCTTAAAACCAAATCCCTAAGAGATGAGTGACCCAGTGAATGGTTACGTCTGTTCTGATCAGCCCAACACTTGGCAAAGTTAGTGTTGCAAAAAAAAAGTTTACAAACTCAACAGCAAACTCAAATGGTCAATCATTATTTCCCTACCATAGTAAAATCCATACAAAAATGCACCAGCCATTTCCTAAATGCATGTATTAGCTATAGGATTTTTCTTTCACCAAAGCCATAAATCAGTAAATCAGGCAACTCCCTGCAGTAGGCTTTAAAAAGATGCAGGTTATGCAAGATGCACAAGTCTTACCAAAAGCTTTTATTTAAAAGCAATCCAAGAAAATGACTGTCAGTTCCTTAACTTCTATTCAAAACAAAGTAGAAAATCCAATAAGGAATGTCTATAGAAGCACTGTTGGTCAAGAAGGCCAAAAAAGCCTAAATCCACGTTTCAACTTGGATCTAGCCCAAGATGAACAGCTTCTGTAGCACTTCAGAGTCATTATGCTGGACCTTAAACCCTACAGAAAAAAAAAAAAATTTGGACTAAGTTATCAGATTTGATGCTGTAATGCTATAAAAGATGCCTTCTTAAAAAAACCCAAATCCAAACCCCCAATACAACACAAATTCCAATGCTAACAGTACATAAACAGGAAAAAGTACTGTGCCTGTTAGACACTTCCCAAAGCAAAGACTTCTATCCTAGAACGGAGGTAAGAAAAATCAGGGAAATACTAATAGCTCATAGCCACAGGTATAGAAGTTTTAAATAGATTTTTTCTCTGTTCCTTTGATGCTGACAGTTCCGTCCACGCCTTTTTAGACTCAAACAACTCTTGCTATAGGATGAAGTTAGAAAACTCCCTAAAATACGAAGTCTGTGGCAATTCTAAATTTCCATTGTGTGTTGGACTACAGCAGGAAGAAGTTGTATTAATATAATTACTAAATAAACCACTTAGTATTCTGAGACTCACTATTTGACAACAGGCTTGATATAAAAATCCCGAGATACTGAATTTTACCTTAACTTAAAGATACTGTCACTTTACTCGTTCTGAAATTAAAATGTGATGTTATATATATATATGTGTATATGTCTATATATATATATATATATATGTGAACATACAAAGCTTTAAAATCCCTGCCCTTTAAATAGGAAAAAAACCCTCTAGCAAATAGTTCCTACAAGGAGATAGATCAAAACTGTATTTTATTATTAGTTAATTCCATCTGTGTGTTTAGACACACTGGGATTATATAGGATGCTGACAACAGCTGGAGTGGGGGAGGGGAGGTGGGTGAGAGGAGAAAGGGGGGTTAGGTCTTCACTCCAGTAAGAAACTTGTGTACCTGACTGATGAACTCAGCCAAACTTCTTTATGTATCCTATTTATCTTCAAATCTATTTATGTCACACAAGAGAACATATGAGCATAGCAGCTGTTACTATAGCAATGAAACTGGAAATTTTGAGAACACAAAAAACCCACCCCTGAAGGATGCTCAGTTTAGCAGAGAGATGGTTTAGAGAACAGCGCACCAGTATCTCACTTCTAGGATCTGCTCAAAGTCTGCGTTTACAGAGACATTAAATCAGCTGTAACAGCCTGTTTCCCAAAGAGCACTCGGAGCCAAATCACCGCTACCTCTTACTCGGCACGACTCGGTACACCGGGAGTTCCTGCTAAGTAACCCCAAACTTGTCAAGTACGCCAGAGCCGCCTGTAAATCCGGGGAAGAGCGATTCCCTGCAAAAGGCTCAGAGGTTCTGATCGCGGCAGAGAAGGGATTCGCCATAGCAACAAACCCCCCACCCGCACCGCGGGTCCCAGCGGGGAGCACGGCGAGCCCCGCACCCCCCGGCAGCACGCACACCTGCCCGGCGCCGGGAAGGCGGGACGAGCCCAGAGAACTCAGGTACTTTGCTCAAGCAGCGGCAGGCAGCCTCTCCGGGCACGACCCGGCATGAAACCCACTCGCAATTCTCCCCAATACCGTTCTTCTGTCAAACGCACCCCGCTCCCTCCCTGCCCCCTCGGCCGGCGGCCCTGTCACCCCGCCTCTCGCCGTCCCTCGCCCCTCGCCGCCTCCCCTCCGCGGGCGCGGCGGCCCCGCGCGCCCCCCGCCCNCCCCGCCGCAGCCGCGGACCCGAGGCGCTGCCGGCCGCGCTTTTACCTGCGAGGGAGCCGGGTCTCTGCAGGGTGGCGGTGGCGTACAGCTCCTGGGAGTGCTTGCTGTACTGATCGGCAGCGTGAACCAGCCGCTTGGTAGGCGACAGGGTGGCGTAAGTGCCGATGGTGGAGCTTAACTGGTGGATAGGAGAGGAGGAAATGTTAGACTGGACGGTGGGCGGGGAGGTCACTCGGATGGGGGACGGCGACAGTCCCGCCGAGGAGACGACGATGTTGATGGGCGAGCTGGTGCTGTAGGACTTGGCCAGGCGGCTGGGGGACTGCTTCGGGGAGGAGAGGCGCTGCG
>VZRO01005542.1:15662-161229 GCA_013397915.1 Daphoenositta chrysoptera | reverse complement strand
TTTTTTTTTTTTTTTACAATTACAATTGAAAATTTAATTTGGAACTTTAAACCAAAACAAGATTAAATAAAAGACTGCAATGTAAAATTTCTGTTCTATGGAGTAGAATTGAGAGGGGCAAATAACTGTGTTGACTTATTTATTCTGTAAAAAATTTTTCATGGATAAGGAATTACAAAATGGCTAGACAAGTGAAACTTTGGGGTCAGTTGCTAATTATGAATCAGTATATTGATTCTTGGAGATTGCTCCCAGAGGTTTGAGTAAGTCTGCATGCCCATTGTAGGTCTGGATGAACTTTAGTTTAGCAATAAATGCCAGCACCAGTTTTCAGCTTGTTTTGCTCTCTGGATCTCTTTGCCCTTAAAGTCTCATACAAGGTCACGTCTGATGAATATTAACATAGTCATATACAGTACACTGAGGTCCGTGAGGAGACCCTTTCTCTTGAAGGATTTCTTGGAGGATTTTCCAGCTGTATGTTCAGGTTGTGTGGAAAACCTCCCTCCAGGCCACTCTGGCTTTTAAATATTGGTGTGTGTTGGTAGCTTTAGGCAGAAAACTTGATCATCCTTACTAGGGTTTTGTAAAGACACTCCAAGGGTGCAGCTCTGTTTCACAATCTGAATGATGCTCTGAGCTTTTCTCAGAAACTACAAGACTTGCCAGTCTGTTGAGGGCTACTTTTTTTTCTGTCAGTCCAAAGAGCCTTCCATAAGGCTTCACTCAAGGTATCACTCTGCAGTGGTCCAGTACCTCTATAAACATTCAAAAGGGCACAAGAGGGCATGGAAATTGCTTAACATTCTCTAGGCTTGGGATGCACACTTCAGTCTTTGGGCAGGACCTGCAGGGCCTTTCTTTTGCAGGACTACTTTAATGTCATTTTTAAGTTCTTGACCTGACTAGGAAGATGCTACTTGTGTTCAAGTGCTCTTATACAATAACAGATGCCAGACTATACCTCTGGATCCCTCAGATGTGTCCTATTTAATCTCTTTCTCCTGATTTTGTTCCATTGTTCCATTCCAAAATTCCAGCACTATTAGGAAAATTTGTCAGCCTACCTGATCCTACTCTCAAAGGTCGTTCATATAGATGAAGGTAAGTCTTCTACATCCACAAACAGAATTGTGTGAGATCTTTTCAGAGTGTCCAGAGATGGTCCATCTCAGGTTTTAAAGCAGCAATGGAAGTTACAGTCCTACTGTAGAATCAAAGCAGCATTGCAGATCTCCACTGCCATACTCGCTATTAGTGAATTTTCTCTGAGTGCAGTAGTAAGAGTAATCTGTTTTAAGAGTTCATCTTGTTTCCTTTATGACAGAAAAATTCTTATGTTCTTATTTTGACTCTGGTTTTAAACACATCAACATCGGCCCTACTCTACCAGATGGGAAATCCTTATTTTAACTTTTGTCTTGATAGATTATCAAGCAGCCAATTGTGGCCAGTATACAGCTTCTGCCTGACAACCCATTCTAGCACTCATCTGCTAGTGAGGTGTGGTGAACAGATGAATGACAAACTTATGACTGGTTTATAGGAAAAAGGAGACAAGTTAGAACACTAACTGTTAAATGGCTTTTCAAGACTTTTTAATCGACTTAATTTTCCATCTACTTTTTGCTTTTTAGGGTTTTTCAGTTCTGTGCCAGCCTTCTCAGTCCAGAAGCATCAGGTGCACAGGAAAATACACAGTAGGGATTTACCTGTGTTGCTGCCACAGCCTCTGAAAAGACTGCAGCATTCCCAACAGCTAAACAAGTCTTCATCCAGAATGTAAACTTCCTTTCCTGTCCCCTTGCAAACACATGGCAGAGCATGTGGAAAAACACTCTTTGTAGTACCTGCTATGCCTGCTATGCTTTCTACTCCTATGGTATCTCTGCAACATAAGATGACCATTCTCGAGGTTGCAGTAAACTTGGTTGTTCACAAATTAGATTGTCCAAGTAGAAGATTAATTTTTGAGCAACTCACCTCCAAAATCTGCTTTTCTTGGGGAGGAGGGGGGTTGTGAGGGTTTTCTTGTTTGTTTTTGTGGGGGTTTTGTGGGATTTTTGTGGGGTTTTTTGTTTGTTTTAGTTTTGTTTTGTTTGGTTTTTTTTTTTTTTTTGTTTTTTGGTTTTTTTTTTTTGTTGTTTTTTTTTTTTTTGTAATAGAAGTCATTAGAGACTCTTCACAAATAAACTTCATCTATTAATATTAAGATATTTCAGCATCTGGACACTGAGTTTGAAAAGCTGTTTTCAGTGGGGAAGCAGAGTAATTCCCTGCCAGAGGAGCAGTTTTTGCTAAGAAATCCTATCCCAGTAGTATTTAGAAGATAAAAGTTTTGTGTTCTAAAGTAGTCAAAGCACTGGAAAAACTCTATGATCTATAATGAACTCCACCAACTTGACAAAAATGTTAGATTGCACTTTGCAGCACTATACAGGAAGTCCCAAGACTAATTAGTTTCTCCTTTTTATACAATTGCATTTTCAGAAATTGTTCTTGCTGTCACAGCTGGCCTTGGGACTATTTACATTTTTTTTTTGCAAGCGTTTGGACTATCATTCATGTTGAGAGATAGCTATATTCCTTGCACACAAATACCAAAGGAAATTATCACAATCTGAGAAGCTTCAGCTCCTGAGGCTTATTTTAATTATAATAGGTATAGCAAAACAATTCTTAGGCCTGACTTTTTTTTCCCTGTAATTGTGGGATCAGCAATGGTCATATTCAGAATTTTTTTATTTGACTTTTGAATTTTCCTCTTCCTGTTTACCTCTTTTAAAACCTCTTTTATATGATTTTAATGGTATTAATTCTTAATTTATATGGCAGTTTGTTAATATTTTCAAAATATATTTTAATTCATCTGAAGTTGTCAGGCATCCTTTGCAGGATCATGGTGTGAAAAATTATTAAGTTCTCTGAATTATTTTCCTGTGGGAATATCTACCCTACAATGTGGAGGAAAGTAAAAAGAAAATCTATCTTCTGTCCTCTCATACCAAGAAAAACAAAGGATAGGAAATGTTGCCATACTAACTTACTAAATACCTTTCTGAAGGAAACCAGTTCTCTCTGAAGTTGATGGTTCATGAGAGCTTCTCAGATCTAAGCAATGTCTGCTCAATGTAATTTCAGTGAAAAAAATCTAGATCAATAATTTTTCCCCCTCCGTAAATCCATTTTTTTCTATCAATGAGTATAATAACATTTGTATTAAGAATATATCTACTTCTAATCTCTACAAATCTGCCAGATTTTCCTTCCTGCCTTTTTAAAAAAATATATTATTTCTCCTTCCCCTCTCACTTCTACTTTTTTTTTTTGTTTCTGTTGCTCTCATGACCCTCTCCCTTTCCATCATCTTACTTTTTCCAGCCTCCTTAAAGACTGAATCATAGTCTTTCAGGCTAACCCCCAGGGTATGATGCTTTTCAAAAAGCGTAACTCCAGATGACACTACTTTCCATAAGATTCACCTGGAGAAACTGGCAGCGCATGGCATGGCTGGGTGCACTCTTCACTAGGTAAAAAGCTGACTGGATGACCAGACCTAGAGTGAATGGTGATGAAGGGTGCTGCATCAAGTTGGTGGCCTGTCACAAGTGGAATTCCTCAGGGATCTGTGTTGTTTAGCATCTTTATCAATGATCTGGACTAGGGGATGGAGTGCACCCTCAATCAGTTTGCAGACAAAACCAAGTTGGCTGCGAGTGTTGATCTGCTGGAGAGTAGGCAGGCTCTGCAGAAGCATCTGGACAGGCTGGATGGATGTGCCAAGGGCAGCTGTAGGAGGCTGAACAAGGTGAAGTGCCAGGTCCTGCACTTTGGCCACAACAGACTCATGCAACTCTACAGGCTGGGGACAGAGCGGCTGGAAAGCTACCAGTGGAAAAAGACCTGGGAGTGCTGGTTCAGGTGACTGAAAATGATCCAGCATGTGCCCAGGTGGCCAAGAAGGCCAAGGGCATCCTGGCCTGTATCAGCAATAGTGTGGCCAGCAGGACCAGGGCAGTGATTGTCCCCCTGTACTCGGCACTGGTGAGGCCACACCTCAAACCCTGTGTTCAGCTTTTGGACCCTCAATGCAAGAAAGACATTGAGGTGCTGGAGCATGTCCAGAGAAGGGCAGTGGGGATGGTGAAGGGTCTGGAGCACAAGTCTTATGAAGAACAGCTGATGGAGCTGGGGTTGTTTAGTCTGCAGAAAGGGAGGCTCAGGGGAGACCTTATCACTCTCTACAACTGCCTGAGAGGAGGGTGCAGCCAGGTGGGCGTCAGCCTCTTTTCCCAGGCAACCAACAGCAGGAGTGGAGGAAATGGCCTCAGGCAGCATCAGGTGAGGTTCAGGTTGGACATCAGGAAGAATTTTTTCACTGAAAGGGTAGTCAAGTCATCATCCCTGAGGGTATTTTGAAGACATGGAGATGTGGCACTAGGGGACATGATTTACTGATGGTCAGTGCTGGGTTAATGTTTGGACTCTGTTCTTAGAGGTCTTCTTCAGTATAAAAGATTCTATTTTAAAAAAAAGTAACTGCCAAATTTGAAATTTAATTTAACTGTACTTTATTTCATTTTTCAGTCTTAGAGAATAGGAGCTTTTCTGAGCAACTTGAGAGACTAGAATTTTGTATGTCTCTCAGTATCCCACAAACCGTGCAATGACTATAATACTTGAATTCTCTTAGCAATTTAAGGCTTTGAAATTCACATAACTACTCTCTTCTACAGAATCCTGAACTGCAAAATGTCCTGGTGTCACACTGAGATGATCTGCTTTGCTGGGATGGTTAGCATCTAAACAGAGAAAATAACCTGTGCTGACCAACACAACCCAGTCAGACTTTGTTTATGTACAAAGGCATGAATTCTTCTTGAAATTTTTGTCTAAACTGAAGCTTAACTTTCTACTGAGAGGCTTTGATGTCACAGTGAAAAGCACAGAAGGTGAGAGGGTTACATGTCAGAGCCAGGAGGGATGGTTTAGATAGGTAAAGGGATTTACAAAGTTTTCATGAGCATCTGAGACAATCTTTCAAAATGTTTCAAATGTAGAGGCGACTGTCTGATAAACTGCTTGTGCTACATTATGTGGTGAAAAAAACGTTTCTTACACTTGAGAATAGGCCATAGCGCCACATGATGCATGGTATCCCAAGAAGGTTTCACATCTGCTGTCAGCCTGGCTTTGTTTTTGTTTCCTGGCACTTACTGCTTTCAGTAATCTGCTCAAACCAATGCTGGCAGGTCCTAGACCTTAGGATGGACTCCTAATCAGCACAGTCACAGACATTTGCTTTGAAAATTAAATGCTTGAACATGCTACTACCAAAATATATATGCAAGCAACTAAGTAAATCTGGCATGCAGATCTCCTTTTTAATTAGGATTACTTTATTACTATGCAAGTTAACCCACCAGAGATTTACAAAAATCAAGATGGTAACTCCACCCTGCTGCAGGTGTGTTGAACAAGATAGAAAGTAAAGGCAGAACTTCAGGTGTGGGCAAGCACTGAACAGCTCTTTCCTGGGAGCTACTCCACAGAACTTCAGGTGTGAGAGACCACGATTGCTTAGGACACGTACCTGGCTGTAGCTCTGGATGGCACCTCTGGCCTGACTGCTGCGGGACGGGAGCTGGGCGGATGCTGTTTCGCCCAGGGCGAGGGTCTGGTTGCTGTGGTAGCTGGCTGAGTACTGGAAGGATCCTTCAGGTTTGGAATTGAGCTGGAGTGCACTCTGGGAGAGGAGGCTGGGCCCTGTGGGGACAGGATTTGAGCGCAGTCAGAAAATCTCAGTGAAAGAGCATGTCTGTATTATCTGTCAAGTGAGCCTTGAAATTATCAGATGTATCTAGCTTCAGATTTTCAGAATTTGATTTTTCAATAATAAAAATACATACATTACTTTGTTTCCTTGCCACTCAATCATCATGTTCACACAACAGACCACATTGCTTTCTTTGCAAGAAATACATGGTTTTGACCAGTGAAGAAATTCTATGCCTGAACAAATCCAACTGTACTGTTTGATAAAGAACTCCTGCTTTTCAACTCAGAATAGCTGATGAGGGTTTTTCCCCCCTAAGGATAAGCCTTGTTTATTTCACTTAATTATATCCAGTCGTTCTGCCTGGGAAATGCTAACTTGTCCCTCCCTGAGCCCCCAGCACATTAGATCTATTGATTACTGCCACTGTCCTGTACACACAGTGATGTAATACTTTGGTGCCCGTAGGGATGGATTGCAGCCTTTAAAATATTAATTGCTCTTCTCATCATGCAGGACACACCCTGATCTCAGTGAATCTTTGACGACTATTTTGTCAGCTATCTTATCTTCCTCACCACAGCACTGCACCGCAGGAGAGCCAAGTACAGGCAGCGAGCCTAAACTGGGGCAGCCAGACTGAAGGGCATGTCAGGACCATGAACACTGGCACTTTCCACAGTTATTTAGTAGTTCTGTGAAACTAAAACATGTTTTAATATTCATTAGGTTCACGTACAAGCGATTTTGCTTACCACATGCACACAGCAGATTTCTTAATTTTTATCCTGAGACCATATTTCAGACAGGGAACAGTCTGTTTCCACACAGGAATCAAGTACACCTGCAGCAAATTTGCAGATGACACCAAGCTGAGTGGGGTGTAGTTGACACACCTAAAGGATGGGATGCCATCCAGAGGGACGTGGACAAGCTTGAGAAGTGGGTGCATAGGAATCTCATGAGATTTAACAAGACCAAGAAGTGCAAGGTGCTGCACTTGGGTTAGGGCAAACCCCAGTACCAACCTAGGCTGGGGGATGAAGAGATCAGAGCAGCCCTGCCCAGAAGGACTTGGGGGTGCTGGAGAGGCTGGACATGACCCAGCCATGGGCACTCAGCCCAGAAAGCCAAACGTGTCCTGGGCTGCATCCAAAGCAGCGTGGGCAGCAGGGGAGGGAGGGGATTCTGCCCCTCTGCTCTGCTCTGGCGAGACTCCACCTGGAACACTGCATCCAGCTCTGGGGGCTGGATGAAGAACAGGAAGAACATCTGTTGGAGCAAGTCCAGAGGAGGGCCACTAAGTTAGATGGAATACCTACCCTATGATGAAAGGGTAAGAGAATGGGGATTGTTCAGTATGGAAAAGTAAAGGCTTTAGGGTGACCTAATTGCAGCCTTCCAGTACCTGAAGGCATCCTACAAGAAAGATGGAGAGAGACTTTTTGTAATGGCATCTAGTGACAGCACAATGACTTCACGCTGACAGAGTAGCTTTATATTACGTATTAGAAAGAAATTCTTCCCTGTGGTGGTGAGGCAATGGCACAGGCTGTCCAAAGAAGCTGTGGGTAACCCATCCCTGGAAGTGTTCATGGCCAGGTGGGATGGAGCCCTGAGCAACCTGGTCTAGTTGAAGATGCCCCTATCCACAGCTGGGGGATTGGAACTAGATGATCTTAAAAGTCCTTTCTGACCCAAACCACTCAGTGATTCTATGATACACGAAGAGCTACCTTAAAGAATACACACTCAATCCTTTCTCTGTCTTCACTGATTTTAGTCTCTTTTAGTGTCTTGGCTCAGACACTAAAGTGAAATACAAGAGGAGGAAAAAGGGTTATACCTTGGCCATTGCATGGGTTACCTTCAACCCAATAGCTACCATTTACAGCACACTCAGTGGGTCCACAGGGATGATATGTTCATCTTCTGGTTAGCCCTAACAAGCTCATGAGAGCACAGAAGGTGACACAAACCTTAAGAGATGTGAAATATTTACAGTGATTTTGCTCCTACAGAACATGCAATACGTTCAGTTTTAAACAGACTCACAATGGAAAAATTCCAATCAATTAACCAGAAACAACTTCCAGTGCATTCCTGATACAAAGACAGTTTTTATGACCTTTAAGCCTTTGCTATGAGGATGTAAAGCTGTTCCAAAAAGATTTCCACTTAGAAAATGTGTAAACAACCCCACCCCCGAATTACACGGAGAGTACTTTTTCCTCTAGCCCATTTCTAAGAAATGGCAGAACCATTATAACTGCTATTTTCCAAAATCCAACCTGAACCATTCATACTATAAACAAATCATAGTAGGCTATGTAAAGAGGAAGTGTTTGCATCTAACTGTAGACTGAGATTTTGATGCTATTTTACATATCAACACAATTTATACTGCAAAACCAACTGCATTCATGAGAACATTCGAGATACAGGACAAATTTAGAACATAAGTTCTAGTCCTTGTATTTCCTTACAAGTACAGAAGGAGGTAGAGCTCCATGTATGCTGTAAGGCTAGTAAAAATGTATCACATTCACAGGAGAGCTGAATTTAATCCTCTATGGGTGCTTATAAATCCAGCCTTTGGTACTTTCCATTCCATGGCTCTGCAAATAGGGTTTACTTAGCATTTTCCATTTAACTGGTTTGTTGCAAAATTTCTTCTTTAATGAAAGAAATACTTTCATAGTATTTTCATAGATTTTTTTTTTATTTTTAAGAGCATAAAGAAAATACATGCTTAGTTTTAAAAAGATCTGTAGGGTTTATTTCAATCTTTTGAATTTTGAATTTTCACTGAGAATTTGTCTGTGATCAAGTAATGGACAAGATCAAGTTCAGAAATTTCACAAAAGCATAACTTTCCCATGAGAAGCCAAAGTTGCAGCAAGAAAGCAATTTTTGTGCATGAAAGTGTTTGTACTCATTCTGAAAGTAATTATGCTGTGACATTTCTAAAGCTTAAATAATGATTAAACTATCACATGCTACGAACGCAATATGTTTAAATTTTCATTGCATCTGGCTTTCAAGTGCTGCTTTCATATTACTGTGGCTCAGTAGGGGATTTACATTGCCAGCTAGAAACACATACATGGGTTCCCTGCACCAGTTAGTTTAAACACTTCCATGCACTTAAAGAAACTTATCCAACCCCTTGAAAAAAAGGATTAGAAAAGTTTGGCACACACAGTTTAAAGTTCACTAAAATATTGGTTTTATTTAGCAGTTTTTATTTGTACCTTAACAAGCAGTAATGAACAATTAAAATGTACATACATTTCAATGATTACAAAGTAATTTGAGAGAGACAGATAGGTATTTTTAATAAGCCTAGAATTTTAAATAAGACCAAGCAACTGTAGAATAGATTAGTGGCTGCTTACCTGTAAATAACAAAGTCTAAACCAAGCATGAAAACGAGAAGATACATTTAAGATCAATCAATGAGACCATGAAAAAACACGAGTTCCCTTTTCAGGACTTAGGGACTACAAGCAGTCCCACCTTGTCTGATAGGGAAAAGATGGACTGCTTTTCTCATTAACATTCTTGAGATTTCAATCTGAAGGTAAACCCAGACCTTCTGAAGAGCCTGCAGTTCACTCAGAAGAGAAGTTTGTTTGTGTCCTTCTGTACGCTGATGGCTCTTGACAATAATCTACCATTTCTTCCAGGCTAAAATTTAAACTCTGATGGTGTTGGTATAAGAAAGCATTCATACAACTATTTTTCATTTGCTTTCAGAAGAGTTAAGGCAGCTAGAAATTCTCTACTTTCAGCTAGGCACTGGAAATCACTAGTTAACATCTAGCACAATTCAGTCTTAGTTGTTCCCTTAATGAGACGTAATTACTACAATTGTTCAATTTAAAACAAACACTTTGGGCTTCATAAGATTTAGGATAGCAGATACCAACAATCTGCAGTATTGGTCTAAAAATTTGTACTATGTTTTGTTTCTATTTGAGGGCATAGGGAAGATATAAATACCTGTTCTCCCTTATGTTTTTCACCACCACATTAAAAAAAATTATTTTCCTTGTGAAAGAATATTAATGCTGGATGATTCAGAGTTGATAGTACCAATTTTTCACTGACTGTTTGTACCACTCTCCTCCTGTATTAAAACAGTAGAGGAAAGAGTAAAAGTTCAGGAAACTAAGTCAGAGCCATCATACTGCAAGAGACACCACTGTGGACTTACTTCAAATGATGAAGCAGGGTAGAGCAATCAAGTCTTTAACTTGTCTCCAGTCTGGAGGACAGGTACTGCAGACAATACCTCCCTCTTCCTCTTAACTTTGAGCAGAGCAGGGTGCAAGCCTCCCTGCATTGCTCACCTTGGCCTCTGTAACCCAGCTCAGAAAGGAGCTGGAAGGAGAGGGAGAGGGTGGTGTCTTGCTTGGGACACAAAGTGCACTTAAGTGAGGGAAAGCTGCTGGAGCACAGAGAAGACCAGGCAAGAAGAGACCAGACATAGACAGAGAATATGCTTACATCAGGGATCCAACCCACAAATAAACTTGAGGTGATGGAGAGCAGAGGACTTTTCTAGGAATCAGAAAAGTGAAACAGGAATTTCTTTCGTGGTTTGGAGACCCAGGTGCTGGCAGGCCTGACAGGGTTAGAGGAAAATGAGTCTCCCATTCAGGCAGTGAGGGGAGGGGGCTTCTTGTGAAGCCCTTTCCTTTAGTTTAAATTATCCCCCCTTACTGACGGTTATGCTGGTGATTATATGGCTATTATTTTTTAATTTCAAAACTTACTAGTTTAGGAGATGTGGAGGATCTGAGAGTACCTTGCACACTTAATTCAAGCCAAACAGGGAAGAGGAGTAGAGGCAGTGCTCTCTTACTAAAGAGAGCAGCACTGAAGCCCACACTTGCCATCTTCCAGCCACACAGAATCGACAAAACAAGCACAGCCTGACATTACCAGGCTGATTTGTGGCATTGAGAACACTGCATGTGGCCATCAGTGTAGCCTGGTGAGCTCCAGGCTCCATACAATCCACAGCAGAGCAGAGGCTCCACAGCATCTACCCGCTTCTGCCAAGGGGGACCTGGGGAAGCAGGAGGCCAAGGCTGCAGGGAGAGCCCCACGGCGCAGCTGGGGCTGTGCTGGGCCCCCTGGCCTGTGAGGGGCTGTGCTGGGCCCCCTGGCCTGTGAGGGACAGGGATCTGCACTGGCACGATTCCTCCAAGGGCCACTGCTTTTCCTTCTGAAAATACAGCGCACAATGCTGCAACAAAGTGCAGTGTAGCTATTTAAAAACCATACTAAGGAAGTGAGTGGTCTTAAATGATGAGACTATTATTAATTCAAGGACATCACAGTAACAGTTGATTACGGGAAACAAAGTGACACAAAGAATCCAGCCTACTATAATCATTCATGGCTGGGTCAAAAATGAGGAAAAAAATGAAATTATGAAAACATTTGTCTTTTTTACTTTCAAAAGCTATATTTCCTTTGGAAATAAAAGATCTTGTCTGTCATTTTTGTTCTCTTAAGACCATCTCCTCTTCCTTCTTACGTCATTCAGGGTAAAAAAACCAACAACCTAACAGAGGAAAGAAAATCACAACCTAAAAATTTAATTTTTAATTACATTTTAAAATAAATTATTCCTGAATAGTGAGTGTTTGCAAGCAGAAATATTTTAAATGTTAGAATAGAAAAATATTAGCATACTTCCCAGTACTTGCATATACTGTTCTAGCTGAAAAAAAACCCAAACCAAACCAAACCAACAAAGACCAAAGCACATCAATGCAGTACTGAATTTTGATCCAATGAACAGTTATTAACGCTGACTGGGGCTTCAGTGAGAGATTACAAAAAATACGCACCAGCACCAACAGTAGTTGAAAAGACAGGAATCTTGTTTGGGAATCAGAGCTGGTGAGTCATCAAATGTTTTCCTCCCTTCCTCCTGAAGGTAGGAACTTGTCTAGTAGCCACACAAGTAGCAGAGCTCACCTGAATCATAGCCATGCTGGTCATAAGCAGAAGAGTATCTCACATAAGAAAGCCAGTAGGAACTTGGTCTCCAAGGACCTTACCAGTGTCAGAAGTTAAGCAGTTTTCCAAGTGCTGAGAGACTGGTTACACTGACACTGATTAGAGATGGGGGGCAAAGAAGCACATCCTATTAAATTTTTAGTATTTGTAATATTACCAGATCATGAGTGAGGTTTCAAAAACAAACACATGATGGAATCATAGAATTGTTAAGGTTGAAAAAGACCTCCAGGATCATCGAGTCCAACCTTTGACCGAACACTGCTTTGCCAACTAGACCACAGCACTAAGAGCCACTTCCCTTCATTTCTTGAACCCTTCCAGGGATGGTGACTCCACCACCTCCCTGGGCAGCTTCTTCCAATGCTTAACCAACCTTTCAGTGAAAAAATTCTTCCTGATGTCCAACCTGAACCTCCCCTGATGCTGCCTGAGGCCATTTCCTCTTGTCCTGTTGTTGGTTGCCTGGGAGAAGAGGCTGACGCCCACCTGGCTGCAACCTCTTTTCAGGCAGTTGTAGAGAGTGATAAAGTCTCCCCTGAACCTCCCTTTCTGCAGACTAAACACCCCCAGCTGTTCCTTGTAAGACTCGTGCTCCAGTCCTTGTAAGACTTGTGCTCCAGACCCTTCACCAGCTCTGCTGCCCTTCTCTGGTCTCACTCCAACACCTCAATGAACAGAGGATTTGAGGTGTGCCCTCACCAGTGCTGAGTACAGGGGGACAATCACTTCCCTGGTCCTGCTGGCCACACTATTGCTGGTACAGGCCAGGATGCCCTTCGCTTTTGGCCACCTGGACACTCTCCTGGATCATTTTCAGCCAGCTGTCAACCAGTACCCCCAGGTCCTTTTCTGGCTGAGCAGCTTTCCAGCCACTCTGCCCCCAGCCTGTGGCGCTGCCTGGGGTTGTTGTGACCCAGATGCAGGACCCAGCACTTGGCCTTTTAAACCTCTTACAATTGGCTTTGGCCCATTGATCCAGCCTGTCCAGATCCAGGTTGGTCAACAGGACTTGCCTTTCCTAAACCTGTGCTTGCTGGGCCTGATCCTCTGGGTCCTCTGGTTGTCTGGTATGTGCCATGTAGTCACACTCTGGATAATCTGTTCCATAATGTTCCCCAGCAGCAAGGTTAGGCTGACAGCCCTGTAGCTCCTCCTTCTGACACTTCTTGTAGACAGGCATCCCATCTGCCAGCCTCCTGTTGTCTGGGACCTCCCTGGTCAGCCATCACGGTAACTGATGATAAATGATGGAGAATGGCTTGGTGAGTTCTTCTGCCAACTCCCTCAGCACCCTTTGATGAATCCCATCCTGCCCATAGACTTGTGACTGTCTAAGTGGCACAACAGGTCACTCACAACTTCCTCCTACATTGCAGGGTGCCTATTCTTCTCCCCATGCCTGTCTACAAGCTCAGGGGACTGGTTGTCTTGAGGATAACTGGTCTTTCTGATAAAGACTGAGGCAAAGAATGCATTAAATACCGCAGCCTTTTCCTCATTCTTGGTGGCAATGTTCCCCTTCCCGCCCAAATCCAATAATGGATGATTTTCCTTGGCCCTCCTTTTGTTGTTAATGTATTTATAAAAACACATTTTATTATCTTTCACAGCAGTTGACAGATTGAGTTCTAGCTGAGCTTTTGCCTTTCTCATTTTCTCTCTGCATGACCAAATGACATCCTTGTAGTCTTCCTGAGTTGCCTACCCCTTCTTCCAAAGGTCATAAACTCTCCTTTTCCCCCTGAGTTCCAGCAAAAGCTCCCTCTTCAGCCAGACTGGTCTTCTTCCCCATCAGCTCATCTCTTGGCATATAGGGATGGCCTACTCCTGCGCCATTAAGATTTCCTTCTTAAAGTGTGTCCAGCCTTGCTGGACCCCTTTTTTCTTAAGGACAGTTTCCCAAGGGAAAGTCTGGTAAGATTTAAATACAATCAGTATTTGTGATGTATATTTTTAATTACAGGACAGCAAGTTAAGGTCGCAGGAGTGTGGATTAATTCCATTACATACTAAGAGATCATTATATTTTTTCTGTCTCATATTATAGCACCATTGCTTAGTCACAAAGCTAAACAGTCACATGAATATGTGTTTCTTGTAAAGGAGGAACTTCCAAAAAGAAACAACAGAAATTGCTCTCTTGGGGATATCAACGACGAACTATCCCTAGTGTCTGCCTGTCAAACATCTGAAAAGTTGTTCTCATTTCCTAATCCTTAGACCACAGTGTCTTAGGGAATACTTGAAATATTTTAGCTTCACAGTCTCTAACAATTCAAGATAATACTACGGCAATAGTATGGTCAATCTCCAAAACAAACAAACAAAACAAAAAGGCTGAATTATGAAACAGGATTAATGTATTACACTACACAGCAGAATTTATTGTGGAACAAGTATTCAATAATACATTATCTGGTAGTTGTTCCATTATAAAATAAGTATCAGATAATGACAAGTTATATACAGTGCTATATTATTACAAGATAAGGGTATGATTAATTCAGTATTCCAAATCTATGCAATAATTACCTCTGAATTGGCTAAAATAATTACAGTACAAAAACCAGAAACATCTACCTAGACACCCTCCATGAGGTAATTGCATGTTTGTTACCTGAGTTTTTCATATGAAGTTACAAACAAAAATAGCAGGCAAGTGAAAGAAGGTATTTTTCCTCTCCTTGAGATTTTAAGTCAGTTGGCTTCCCAGGGCACATTTGCTCCTCTAAGTAAGTAGTAAAGTGTAGCACTACTATTGTGCTATACATCTCCATTTGGTCAGTCATCTATTACGATGCCAGTTCTAATTGACAAAGGAAATAGACCAAAACGTGCTCGAACGACCATTTAATTAGCTCCCATACCAATTATAAACAACACTTCACTCACCTTCGATCAACTGACAAAAGTAGTAATGATAAATTATAGAGTAAGTGTAAATAAAGTGTTTTTAATTAGTGTAATTAATCACTTCACACATTCCTCAACCTGCTTTGCTCATTTGGATAACAGTTGAAAGAAAAACACTAGCAAAGCTCCTTTAATGTCCTTTAAACATTCATTTACAGAGTTAATAGGCTGAGGTGCCTCGCATACCATCGAGAGGAACCACCTCCTAACTGTTAGTATATGCCTAATTAAGGATTTCAAATACCAAAAAATCATCACTTACTTGTTTCTTCTGCCTCTCCGGTCATTTAGTTTGAATGCAAAATATCGATTCCTACCCTACAACCTACTTTTTTGTTAGTTCATTAACATGTCTGTACTCCCAGTAAGCAGTTGCCAACCCCTCCTAAAGCTGGGTTGTATTTGTTGCCCAGTTTTGCAAAGGACTGGATAATTAAAAAAGAACAACATAACAAGAGAGAGCTCTTGATGGTAACCTGCCAGTGTCCTTCCACAGTATCTGACATTAGAGAACAGGTGATGATATTTAATGACAAGGTGGACAGACCTACTTCTAGGGATACTAAATTCTTTGGCATCTCACTTTACACCCCGTTTTCTAAGTCCTGCTCCCGGAATTAAGCTGCTCCATCTGGGACCAGGAGTAAACTTTCCCTCCAAATCAGAAGGGTAAGGAACACTTACTTGTCTGTTTTAACCCCCTCCGTTGCACTACATCCTATTTTGAGGTAATCTGAAACATTCTTTGAAGAAACTCTCTCTTGCCAAGACGATTTAGGATGGTTTTGGAAAGCGGAAGAATTGAGTGAGCAGAAGGGAGGCCCTGCAAGTACCACAGAGAGTGGCAAGAAGCAGTGACATTGCCACATAGGTACAGACCATCCCCATTTTCTAGTCTCCAGGGAAGTTGTGAAAAATGCAAGGCGAAACCAGCGGAGGAGGCATGGGGCAATGAGGAAAGTCCTTGGGAACTACATGAGAGAACTTTGTGGCAGTCATGAAAAGAAGACGTTTTCTTAATTACAGACAGAAAAAGGAGAGATAAATCCAAGGCAAAACTTAAGATCTGCAGTTGAAAACACTTGTCAGCTGCAACTGGTCAAACAGATTCTGTAGGAAAAGAAGGGCTTTCGAGGCAACTGTTATTCTGACCTCAAAGAGAAGATAACAAGCAGCTCTACTATAGCAATAGTAATAAGCACGGCACCCATTCTCCTTCCAAATCTGAGACTAGAACTAGAATAGTACTAGGAAAATATTTCAACATCTACCTTCTAGGTGATATTAAACATTAAACGTATCAGTAGCTTTATATTACAAGAAAAAATGCCAAGGCTGCAATATAGCAAAGGAATTCCACACCCTAGAAATGAAGAAAGTTGAAGTGCAAAAAAAGACAGGGGGAGGTGAAGAGGGGAGACACCAAATGCATACTTAAAATGAAGAAATAAATGGTAATACTTTAAATGCTTAATCACAAGCAAGTCCTTTATTATGAACCAAACACATCTCTTTAAATGAGAGGCAGCAATTCTTAAATGAGTACACTGAAAACAAACTTGTTTTACAAAAAAGGAAAGTCATTTATATGCAATGCCATGCTCTACCAGCATTAAGAGGGCTATGTTCTACCTACAAATACAGAAAAGGGCTTTAGTACTGCTATAGAACCTATTCTTAGGTACTGAAAAATAGGATTTTGTGGAATGCATTCACAAGTGTGGAATAAGTTCATTTTCATCCAAGAATTCTATAAATTATATATATCTGGAGAAATTATCCAAAAGCTAGGCTGATACCATTATATAAGTGAACAATACAAGGATATCCCTTCTAACTCTCCTTCTGACCTAATTACTATTGGAAATAAAGATGAAGAACACTTTATTTCAAGAGTAAATGAACTGGGAATAGAAACTAGTTTCATTAGATGCTGATTATCTTATGGTTTTTACACAAGGTACCACTTCTGCCACAATTGTAAGAAGAAAACAGAGGCAATTTTTAGGATTTGAAATAATAATTCTCTACTCCAAGGGACAGCAAAGCACCATAAATGTCCACAAGAAGTACGAGAAAAATATAAGACCTGAAGTGCATAGAAAAGAAATAAATTTGCATTCCACCCCAACAGTAAATATTTCTTTTTTGATTCCTGAAAGATTTGTTTTTTAACCTCATAGAATAAGGTAACATAGCAAAGCCTAAGTAATCCTGACATATTAGGGTAACTTCAGTGTTAACTACTCAGATAGTGTGTGTTTTTCTTTTCATACCATATCACGCATAGCATTACTCCAGATGTTTGTATGACATGTAAAACCAGCCAGATTTTCTTTCATAAGCAATGCTGGGTAATGTTTGACAGCAGGACAAATCTGGAGTTCCACTACTAATGAGAGAAATTACTGAAGATGCTGGAGAACAAGATCGAAATACATGCACTGAGCAAGAATAGATCTATACATATTTAAGCTCAGAATACAGAAGCTGGCCTTGTCTTTGTTTTTCTTCTGTTTGTTTGGTTTGGTGTTTTAATAGAAGATCTATCCTCAATTGAGATTAAAACCAAGGATAACCCTACTACTGCAAGTTTTTAATTGACCCCAAGATTAAAACCATTTTTTTGGGTAGAAGATTAATCATATTTTATGAAACCACTTGCTAAACCCTGCAGATATCGAAATCGGATAGTCTCGGAATGAGATAATTTATCATTGGCCATTAGGACTATGAGCTTTATTGGAGCAAAAGATAGACACAACACAAGAACAAGATGGGCAGCAAAGATTATAACTCAATTACATTTCTGCATTACAGAAGACACAAAGAGGAAAAATAATATCCTTGAGCCTTTCTGATGATGCTCCTGTGAAACTCTGCAACACTAGGAGTGGTAGAACACTTCACTGTAACAGAAGCTTGCTCTCTATTAAAGTATCACTGTGGAAACACAGGAGAAGAGGACCTGAGCGGGGCTCCTGAACGGGATTAGATACATTTGTTAATGTGAGCAGAAGAAGAAATTTGCATATAGGAGGAGACACTGCATGCTGCAACACAGACAGGAAGCTCCAGCTCAGAATGAGCTGCCATGTTTCCATTTGAGAAACACAGGGTTTTGCCATTAAAAATTGTTACTTTTAAATTTGTGTTTTCATTATCAGTCTCCCATTTTTAAAAGAAATAACTACATTTAAAATGGTATGTAGGCTTTGTTTACAGAAAAAAAAAAAGGCCAAATAAGTTCATTTTTAAATCTTAATTTTTTGAGGTATTTTATACCTGTGAAAACCAGCTGCAAACATCAAGTGTTTCTAGTCACCCTCTGTGCCTAGCACAGCATAAAATTGCTATCAATAGTACTAAACTAATGTGTTCCCTTTTTATTACTAGGAAATAAAATCAGATGTTTATAGACATCACACAGACGTGATGCACATGGAAGCTGAATGCATTATCAGAAGAAAAAACAAAAGACCAGAAAAATCTCCTCTGATAGACTTAAATTAGACTGCTGAAAAAAAAAAATTAAAATAAAAAGTGCCCAACAGCTTCTGATTATAAAAGCCTATAAAACCCCTCACAGATATATGGATCTAATACAAAAGACATCAGCAGATCTATTACGCTATTATGTTGTTCTATGAACTTAACTACTAGCACAAAACAGGTTTCCTCTTTTCAAGCGAAGTAGAACTCCATTTTTTGCAGACCTTTGACAGGCTTAAATCCTGAATCTTTTCTGTCCACAAAAGAAAATGACTATTTGGTCTCTAAGGTGAGCCCGTTCAGAATGTGTTTAGCTCTGCCTCAAAAGTCAATTAAAAAGTAAGTCAAAAAGGTCAAAATTTTATTACAATCTTTTTCATCTGCCCAAACCTCCTCTGCCATAAACCAGAAAGTATACCCTTCTGCTTTCTCTCTCTGTGTCCACACAAATGTGCACCATTCTCTGCTCTCACATTGTGCTGACAAAATGCATTTCTCCATTTATAAGGCCAGAATGGAAAAAATGGAGGCAGCTCCCTAATCTGCGTTACCACAGAAGAAGTCACAAATATCCTACTTGATTGAGAGCTGTGTAAACTGCATGTAGCACAAAAGAAATCAAACCCAAATCCATACCTGCCAAAATTTTCTCTTCCATATACATAATTTTACACAGGCTAACAAGCCAACTGCCTCTTTTTCCAAGGCTGCATCTCCCCAGTGCTTATGCTCACAAGCTGGCATCTGCAGATCCCAGAATGATGTGGCTCTTGGCACTCCTGACTGTGCCGAGTGTGCAGGCACTGGCATTGCCACTAAGGCAGGAGTAGGGTGAGTGGTTTATCAGTCTGTCGTGGAGATGTGGGTGCATTTGTTTCCTGGCCCGTACTGCAGGCACAATATTTACTGATGTTCTTTTGCGCTGTAGGTTCGGATGCCAAAAGCCTTTCTTTGTTCTGCTCCTACAGATGCTACTATAAGTCACTGTCATTTCCTAACAAGTTTCAGTAGCTGCTTCCTGCAGTGGATGAGGGAACACCTGGTTGCCTGTAAAGGGTTTGTGTTTGACACAGACTTAGCATTACAAGCTGATCACTACCTCCTATCCATCTTTGATGTTGCTGCTAATTGTTCCTGCTGTCCTGGTCTTGACTCTCATCTTTCCATTTCCCCCCTCCATATATGTTTTACCTGCTGTTACTGCTCTTTTTTTTTTTTTTTTTACCGTTTTGTACTACAGTACTTAAAGCTAGATTGTGAGGGGTTGTTTTCCTTAGGCATGGATTTTAAGTCAGTTGCAAAGCATTAAATGACACCAGCTACCAAACTCAGATTCATTACAGGACAAGCAAGCTCAGAGATATGAAATAATACGGTAATATCAGTATGGAATTTATATATAAAAACATGTTTGATCTTGCAGATATAAGTAAACTCCAAGAAAATCCATGTTACAGGTCATAGCACACTGAAACAAAAATTCAGCCTGTAGGCTGCTGTACAGAAATTGAGGGAAACTAGAAGTTCCTTAGTTGCAATGTTCTCATAGTGTTACCTCTGGACTCCGAACATGACACAACAATGCACAATCTGGGTTTCCTTCTAGTTAATGTAAAAGCATGTGAAAAGTCAGGATAGCAAGGTCACTTATAGGCAGAAAATGTGTGTAGGTTTTGGGGGGTTTTGGTGGAATTTTTTTGGTCTCAGAGGATGAATGAGCATCTGTTTTGGGGATAAGCACTGAGGATTTATTGCATGCCATGTAAAAACACAAAAGATAAAGGAAGAAGATAAAAGAAAAGATGGAAAATGAAACAAGAAAGGAAGCAAAAGACAAGGATTTGATAAGACAGAAATAGGTGGTTTAGGGAAAGATGGGGCAGTAAGAAAAGGCAAGAGAGCACAGGAAGGGAGAAGGCTGGATATTAAGATGGTATGAGTGTCTCCAGCAGGAGATTCCTTCCTGAGGAGAGGAAATTGCAAGAGGCAGCCTGCAGAAGTTTATGTCCAACAGCAAGGGCATGTACTGGGCCATCGGTTTTGAACAGCACTTCTGCCAGTGGCTTCTAGTGGTTTCCCCCTAGAAGCCTATAAACTCCCCCAGGCACCTACCAGTCTGCAGAAGGGCTGCAGAAGAATTGAGACGACTGAAACCCTGCACAGGTGAGTGCCCACAGCAACTTCTGTGCCACCCCTGAGGAAACCAGGGAAAGCATGAACTGCTTCCCTGAACACTGATGGTTCCTTCAGCCTTCACCATGCTTCCTGCTTGCAACAACCACACATGAATTTGAAGACAGGCAGCAAACCAAAGAGTAACAAGATCAGCTGGACCTGAGTCTATTCTGAAATAGATACCAAAGTCTGACAGGAATCCTGGTGGTGAAAGCCCATACTGTGACTCTGGTCCTAAGTTTGGTATCCTCCTGCCTGCATAACAGAAGAGGCCAAAAGGAAAAACCTCACTCATGCTCTTAAAGTAAGAATACTGATATGAATTTAATGGGATGTGATAGGTCAGCAACAAAGATGTGCGTGTTATACCATCCTGATACCCAGAAGGGCAGAGGTGATGGACTACTGAATGACAGTGTTTGAGCTACATCTCTTCTTCTGGTCCTGTTCTCAATGCCTTTGGGCTCTGCCTGTGACAGAGGATGAAAACAATGAAGTCCAAGCTTAGGATGCTTAGTGCTGATGGAGCATTTCCTGAAGCAGCATTGGCTGTAAACAGTGATGCTGAGATGTAAGAGCTGGCTCTCAGCAGCACTAGAGCCGCCTTCATTTTATCAAATCCTAATGTCTCAGTGAGGTGTAGCAATGAATCCACAGAAACTTTTCATGGTCAGCTATTTGGTAAAAACATTCATCTCCTGCTGAGGATTGCCCCTGGAAAGCAGGTCTGTGTATTTGTGATCAGCCAGTGGCTATTACAATGTTAAATGACTTAGTAGTTATTTCATGCTCACACTTAGGATGACTAGGGCCAGAAAGGGGAGATGGGAGAAGGAAACAACATCTTATTCCCATTTCTAAGAAATCAACATATTTAACAACTACTTCAAAAGACTGAATTTGACTCACAGTTGAGATGATTCCTTTACAACTTTCTCTGTGAGAACTACAATGAATAACTGTGAAACCACCCTTTGAAAAGCAGTGTCCCACCTTCAGAGATTTACTCCATTACAAATTGGGCAAAGATGACTTTGAAACCCCAAAGCTTCAAAGCAAAAACTGGCCGAAAGCTTGTTTTAGAAGAGATTAATGGAGTTAAGAGGGGCATCCAAAATGTCCAACCATAAATATTTACCCTAAATATATTACAATACTGAACGAAGTTTCTGCAATACATCAAAATTTCCTGACTTCATATTCTGAGAGATTTATCTGGAGCTATGAACTGTTGAGTCAGACACTGCCAGGTTTGCATTAATGCAGCAGACAGAAAGACAGTGTACCCTGTGTTAGACACTTACGGCACTCCTACTCTAAAGACTCTGATCCTGAAATGAAGGAGGGGTATGCACACTTTATAGGGGTTTTTCAGCTTGGAAACCTACTCAAAGAGCACATGATTTTATTAGTGTGTATGTGTACCAGGAGATCCCACAAGAACACCTCCTTTGTGTGCACAAAGAATGACTCAGCTGGATCACCCTGGCTCTCAGAGCAGATAATGAAATGGAAATAACTTCATCTATCAAAAAACTGTGAGGTCCACTGATGCCAAATTTCAGCTCATTGAGCATGTCAGCCATCTGACAGGTGGCAATTTCACAAAGCAAGAGCTATGGGATGGAAAACACATAAAAACACATCCTTTTACACATTCATTGTGTAAATAGTGCCTTTTTGTTTCAATCCGTTTTCAGTATATATGATAAAAGGAGCTGATAAAGGCTGAAAAGCATACAGGTTGAACAAGGAGTGCTTTTTCAAACTGGGACATCTGCTTTCCCACTAGGTAAGGAGGATCTCTCTTATTACAAAAAAATTGCTGAAACAAAACTGAATTAAGAGAATACAGTAAGAGTTTAGCCTACCATTTTAGCCTCATAATTAGATGGGGTTTTAAGCAAAAGCCACATCTCTCTAATGCAACATATATATATAATTTTATGTGGTAAAAGTGTTCTTGTAACAGAATTCATTCTTCAGAAGGAAAAAAAATCGGCATCTAAATGTGCACCTATTTGTGCTACATTTGGGGCAAATAGTTTCAAATTACTAAAAGAGTTAATATATTGTGGGTTTGAGACCAGAGTGGTAAACCATACTTTTTCTTCCCCAGAAGAACTTGGACATCCTTAATTGCCTGCATTTCTGTCAATATGTAGCCTCTGTGAAGTGCATTATAAAATGGCCTTAGCCAAGAGAATGGTATTAATTAAATCTACATTGTATTTATTCCCTTATCAGTGCACTAGATTCTGCAATTAATCCTGAGCACCAGGACAACAGGGTCACAAACATAAATAAAAATATATATCCAGAAAATGTGGGGTAAAAAATTCATCTGGAGTACTGGCAATGTTGTGTGGGAAAAACTGCAATCCTGATAGAAACCACGTGTTTAAAAAAAAATTAAAATTAAATTTAAAATGCAGCATTTAAAAAATATCAAGACAGTTGGGAGAACTACCCAGGAAGTTTTCTGATCCATGTCAATGAGAGCCCTGTTGCTACAGTCTGTGCTATCGATTTAGAGAGTAAAGAAAGAAGGTTGCCACATGAAGTAATGAAGCAAGTGAAAATAATGAAATTATTCTGTTTCAGTTAGAAACATAAACGCTGAAAGCTCCACAAATCTGTCCTGTAATCCTTTTAAGACCGGTCTTATGTTCATTTTGTGGAGGCTGAAGCAAAGGAAAAAGCATGGAAGACTTAAGAATAGATACCTTAAATTAAAATTAGGGACTTTTGGATTAGCAGACATTTGAGCCTGTGGTTTAAGTTAGGAAGAAAGTGCCAATGGATTTGCTCAGTCATCTTAGAAGTCTTCTAACCCTCCTTTTGCTAATGCCCTGACAGAAGGAAAAACCACTGCCTGTCTCCACTGCTGTAGCCTGTAAGGGGTCAGTATAGACTGTAAGGATGCGGAATATTCAGTAAGGATTCAGTGAACTTCAGGTAATTATCTCAGAAACTGTTTTGATGACAGTGTCATGTCAGTCTTCTAATGTGGCATGCTAATGACCCACAGGGATAGGGGGACAGAGAAACTAATAGAAGGGAAAAAAATACAGAACCAATTTTTCCTCTTGTTCCACTTGTATCTTATGCTGCCCATCTGTAAACTGCAAATTTACAAACATTTTCAGGAAAAGACAGTTTGGTCTTAACAACTGCTTAGAGGACTCCAGTTTCTCTGTCACAGAGGTCGGACAGCTGGGGGCCTTAGGCAGTTCATCAGGACCTTTCCCACTTATCTGCAGGCCAGACTGCAACCTTATCAAACCTTAATGACAGATGTCCTCAGCAACCAATCTTCCTCACTCAGACAGCTGTATATCTATGTTTACTCTCCTTCCTTCCATGCAGCTTTCCATCTTTTCAACAGCTCTTACATATAATGTGAGTGAAACAAAGGAAAAAAAAAAACAAAACAGGAGGTGCATTGACAAGGTAGTAAAAGAAACGGATCTGAAGTAGTTGTGTGATTTTGAGACAGCAGTGCAAATAATGTCTTGCTCTTTTATTCCACATTTTTCCAAGATTTCTAGTCAGAAATACTAATTTTTGGTTTCCACAGTGCATACTCAGACCTCACAAAATTTATTTTCACATGTCTTTCCTCACTAAATTAAACCATTCTGCCATGAAAATACCTTTCCTGAGCTACATTCACTGCTCAGTACTGCTGTGTCTCCTGAAACATCCCTAGTGTTATCTCTGTCCTGAACTAAATTGTGTTCCATTGCATGTTTCCTCACCCAGTGATTTCAGGTCCTGCACTTACTGGGCATTCCCATCCCTCTTCCGTGAGGGAAGCCTCCAGTGTCTTATATGTGATTACTTTGGCTCTCACATGTCTGGTCTTTCCCCTGACCCTGTTTAAGATGACAGTTACTTATCTTCATTTGTGCAAAAGCAGTATTTTTGAGTTCCCATTGGATAAAGGTAATGGTGGAAGGAAGAAATATTTTCTGAGAGGAGCAGCTAGGCAGGCTGGGTGTTACAGCAATGTCGAGCAGGGAGGAGGACAGACTGAATGCCCTCAGGGTGACCCTGAGGTTCCAGGCTGGCCTCTGGACCCACTGTAGCTAATGGCTACTGACACTGGCAGCAGCCTGTATGTGCCCTCCCTCGGGGACTGAGGGGATGTGTGGACCACTGTTGTTCTGCTGACGATCACCACGAACACTCAGGACAGGCTGAACGCCCCTCTGAGGCCACAAAACTATGACATGTTGGGTGTAAACTGCAGTGACATAGTCTTGACAGATCTGGAGCTACACAGAGATAACGAGAAATCACTGCAGTACGGGGGAACTGGACCATGGAGATGCAGGTTCAGCTCTCCAGTCAGATGCAGTTTCTTGCATAATTCTGGACGTTTCCTGACTTTTTGTTTGTCGGTTGTAACTGGAAACACACGGTTTGGGGAAGACAACTTACACTGAGCTGGGACAGAAGAAAGAGGTGGGCACCAGTGCAGGGGTTCCCCTTGGTGGCATATAACCTTGTCCCAGGGTCAGCTCCACTACAGGAAGCTTAAGTGAGAGCTTGCAGCAGCTATGCATCTGCCTGTCTGATAATAATTACTTTAAAACCAGTGATCACTCTGCTTTCATTTCACCAAATTAATAAGGGGTTTATATACTTAAGGTTTTTTATATTTGCTGATTCACACTCAGTAAAGATAATTAACGAGCATCTCTATTAGCAATACAGAACCCCTTCTGTGTAAGCCCCTTTCATGTGACTTGTCCCATTAGCCTTTTTTTCATGGCTTTTGTTTGCTACTAAAGGAATAGCACATGTGAAGTGATGTTTGGGATTTAGAATATTGTAACAGCTGACTGCTATGTGACGACTTTTTAAAACTAAGTCTGACAAAGTCAGAGTGCGTGAAACCGAATTGTAAAGATTCTGAGTAGAGACACACTAATCCTCTACAAAGGCAGGGCTACTGATAGATTAAGTCATTAGACTTGATGCACACAGTTCAGAAGAGGAAGCTGTGGTCACATCACTGGGCAGGGTTCCATATGATGATTTTAAAAAATCTGCTTCAAATGCACGGCAGGCAGGAAATGCTCTCCTCAGAGTCAGTCTTGTTACTTAAAATACAGCTTTGCAGCCAAACTGCAGAGAAGTAAACAAACTAAAATTGTCAAATTAGGAGCTCAAAAGTTAGGAAATGCCAGACTAAGTTTCCTTTTCTGAGTCATCGCTCTTGTCCTCCTTCCTTGCCTCATGGCCAGTGCACACAATGCAAATGGTTCAGTGTTTTTTATTTTTTACTACATCATATCAGGTCTCCATTGAAAAATCTTCAATACAAAGAAAAGAAAACAGCAGCCTGGTGGATTATTCTACAGCCCTCAATGTTTACTTCAGCTACATCACAAATACTGATTTTTAGAATACCTGTAAATTGAGACACTTATATTGACCTCATTTCCTATTTCAAGATTGAAAGGATTAAGAACGAAAGTGTCTAGGAAAAATGCTGTGTTTGAGACATTTCAGAGTGGGCTTTAAACTTCCTTTTGTATCATGCTTCAAATATTTGGCACTGTGCTCCCTAAGTGTTCTGTTACAACTGTTCTCAGCACACCTAACTGGTAATGCCTAAAACTAAGTATCAGTAGAAGATACTTTGAATGATTTCACAACAAACATGAAAACTTTTAACACACAAAGGCAGGACACAACAAAATTTGAAGTAAATAGGACGCTTTTGTTTTCATTGTGTATGTGTGTTCTACTCACTGCTCACAGAGGTCAGAAGCACTCTCCCCTCTAGTATGCTTGTGCAATCTGAGCCTCAGCTTTGGGGTAAATGAGGCATGGCCAGAAAATGTACAAAATAGGGCATGATAATGATTGTTTTATAATGCAGTCATAAGAAATTCAAATAATGTTGTACAGACATTCTTGACTTTTGTACTTTTGACCCTGGAAACACAGTAACATTTTAACTGTCTGATGTGTTTGCAACATTTTACTCTAAATTAAAAAAAAAAGACCAGAAAAACCAGAAAAAAAATCCAGTATATGACATCCTAATTGTATTTATGAGTGATTAGCAGAGCTGCAACTGTTAGCTTTGGCATATAAATCTGATTCTTAATTAAAACCATAACTGGCAAATAGCAATCTAGTTTTTTACAAGCTGAGCCTGGCGCAGAGGAATAAGGGCAGTGTGACAAAAGGCTTCACAAATATTTCCTGACAATGCAGAAGATCAAGCTTGCAGCTCTGTGGGAAAGCCTGCTCCCTTGTGAGCACATGCACCTGCCTGCTCTCTCCAAACCTATGTTTGTTAGGGACATCTACTGTCCTGTCCATAATGGTATCACTTTTCCTTTTCTTGGCTGTCATTCTCATCATCCCATTGTTCCCTCTCTTTGCACCTAACTCCTGCATCCATGACCAAATCATCCAGCCAAGAAAACTCAGCTTTCAACACTGTGTATGGACCTCCTTCTCCAACAAACCTCAGTTCCTCTCCTGTTGAGCCTCTACAACTCCAACTCTATTGCTCCTCTTCTCCATCACTGTTTTCCATTTGCCCACGTTCTTTATTCTATCTACCTGCATTCCTATTTGTGTTTTAGCTTCCTGTGATATTCCCCAGATATTTCTTTACTATTAGTTTTCTTCAAGTACCCAGACTTCATTCTATGCACTGTCTTCATCTTTCCCTACCATTTTTTTCTTAGTTTCCATCTCTTAAGCCAAGTTTCTGGCAGTTTTCCACACAAGTTGGCCCCACTCTGCTCCCCAATCTCCTCTATTGCCATCTACCCAGTTTCATTTTTCTATCATAGAATCCCATTTTGAGGGCAATCCTTATCATGCTAGTCTGTTTTGTTTCTCCTCACCCCCAAATGAAGAAAAAAAACAGTGCTTACATTGTTTCATCAAGTTTTCCCGATTTTGTTCAGATCAAGCAACATTTTAACAGATGTCAATCATACAGACTGTGTTCAGATGAAGCAAAACCATAACAAAAGTGTTAATTACACTGTTGGCCCAGAAATTTTGTGCACATGAAAAACGAAAAATTTTCTATTGTCCCAGGATTGTCAGCTTGAATTTGACAGCAAACCTTGTTTTAAAATAATGAAAGATGTTCTTACAAGTTAAAATTCTGCATCCAATGTGCAATGTCTTCCTTTTGTCACCTGATGACCACATTGCAGGTGATGACGTGTCATTGCTAGAGATGAAGGGGAGATTATCCCCTTTGATTTCAAGAAAACTGAATTTGGGCAGCCACCTCTAAAGATGTGACTCATTCAGAAGGTACTGGGTAGCAGGGATCAACTGAGCAAGAGGGGAGGAGATGTAGAGGAATAGTAAAAAAAAAAGCCAAGCCAGTGTCAGGAGCTGCAGTGGCAGGAAGTGAAAGTGGGTATATATTGTGGCAGATGGGGACGGAATATGAGATAGGAGCCTGAGGAAAAGGAAAGGAAAGGAGGGAACTACCCTGCTTTTTCATCATCTAGTGCTACATCTGATAAAAAGCCAGTTAACATCCTGGAAAACTGTCTCAGTGTGACTCATGAGCGCAACTGTTGGTAGACATCTGCTCCACAAACACACTGAGTGGCATGTCCCTTGTTCACTTTTGCTGTTGTTCAGCCTTGGTTCACTTCCCCAGTGGCTGGTTCTAGCCAAGAATCTATCCACTCACTGCACAGTTCTGCTAACAGAACGGCTGGTAAGTGACCAGTGAGCCAGCCTTGGAGAAAAGACTTCACCTTCCTTGCTACAGCTGCCCTTCTGTGCATTATCTTTAAGGAGTTCACCTATTTCTGTCTGCGCATCCACAAGAAAATTTTAGTTGTAAGGAGTTACCAGCAAGCTGGCCAAGTGGTTACAATAAGACATCAGACTTTCTCACAGCCATCCAATACCTTCCATTTCATTACCTTTGGATAGTGAAAAATTGCTGTTTGAATGTTGTTTTTATGGTGGTGATGCTGAAGTTTTCTAACATGACATTATAGTATAGTACAGCCACACTGGAATTAGAAACTATTTTCCTTAAGATATATTCCATGTGCTCGTTTTCCCCCAAAAAACATAGCAGTGGGATTCTCTCCATTACAAACCCAAACAGTAGCTTGCAATTTGCCTCCTCACAACTACAGTTCCTTCTGCCAATATCAGAAAATAATCAAGAAAAATGCTAAAAGATATGCATTCAGTTTTAAAGCATGAAATTCTTGGGTTCTAGAAAACATATTTCTAGCAACTTACTTTCACTGGCTGAATAGTCCTGTGGATCAAGTATCCCTGATTCCTGCAGTGATCTAATACAGGAGTCCACCAGCTCCAGACCAGTGGTGAGTTCATCTTCTATATCCTTCTGACCATCTGTAATAAAATTAAGAACATAAAAATATAAAAAAAGGGCAAAACGATAAAACCATTTACAAGACAAAAGCTAAAATTGGTTATATGTGCCTAAGCATTCACAGCTGATGAAGCAATGGAGGCCACACATTCACAGGAGGCTGGCCACAGTGAAAATCCTTTGAAAGAGCGGCCTTGGATTAATAAAAGCAAAATGAGAATATTTAGGTCTAGTCTTAAAAAAAACCAGAGACACATTTAGCAATTCCCCCTCTCAAAACTCTACGTTAGTTTCAGGATACTTTTTGTCAACCCTAACAACTTTTGCCAAATCTTGTGACTTTTTAAGTAGAGTTTTCACACACTAGCAATGAGAAAAAACACATTAAAACCCCAACAAAAATCTCCACATACATAAACGTACTTTTCCCCTCCATCTTCTTTAGGTAAAAATTATCCTTCTGGGAGAGAATATAAGTAATACATATACGTAGATAATGTACATTACCTTGTGTTTGCCAGTGAAATTGCTCTTCTGTTGAACTGGAAAGAGAAAGAAAAAAGTGATCATTTTTAATTAAATTGTTCTCTAGTATGCCATGAATATTGAGATATAAATCTATTCTGAAGGAACTGATTTAACAGAAGAACACACTTAAGAACAAAACATATTTAGAATACATAATTTTATATGTATTTTTAATTAATGACTTGTACAGCATTCACACAGCTGGAGGGAAGCATCTTTATTTCTTTATCACATAATTTGAATCAGACATATAGAAATTGCCCTCTTGGTCTTGATATACAAACTATATTTTTTAAAAGCAAAAACATTAGCATTCTTCAACTTTTCTGGATCCTTCCATTTGTCTGATTCTCCATGTTTATAGAGAAAATTATAAATTGTTTTCTCAAGTGAATAGTTACATGTGATTTCTGAAAGAAATTACAAGTATGATTCCTGGTTCTACTGATCATTATGTGCATTTTTATATAATTCAAATGTGCAGCTAAGTTAATTCAATTGGCCTACACAAGAGAGTAAATTTAGATGTGTTTGTGCTTCTATGTACAAGCACTTAAGCAACAGAAGGTCTTAATTTTAAAATAATGAGCATGCACACCAGAGGATGGGTTAGGCAGGGTACTTTTTTTTTTTCCAGTAAAATGAATGATACATTCAAATGAATGATAAAATGAATTGTATATTCAATTAGGCAATGACTACACTTTCCTCCAAGGTATGTTCTGTTTATACTTCAATATAGGACTTTCTCACATGACAAGAATACAAAAAGGATTGAAGTTACTCAGTACTAACCATTCTCTAGATAACAGTGAACTGACTATTACACTCATGACTGAACTATTTTTCTGTACATTTTCTTAAGATACTTATATGGGAGAACAACATTATCTGTTGCATCCATCAGTTAAAAAAACAAAGACTGAAATTATTTTAACTTTTCCAACAATTATATTTATTTATTTCTGACATTGAGACTAAATGCTCTTTTGAATAAGTAAATTGATTTAAATCTCTAATTGTTTTCCCTTTTCCCAGCAGATGCTGGATCACTTATGAATATGTCAGTATACCTCCTACTATCTATGTTCTGAACAATAATAATGTAAATGAAATGAAATGTTTCTTTGTGGAGGTCTATTTTTACAGTAGAACTTGTGTCAATTATTTACCAGATTTGATAGTGTTTAAAAAAAGAATAATTTCCTAATTTACATAAAAATAGTTCTGAAAGAATTTTAAATTTCTACCTGGCATCATAAATTTTAATCTGACAAGTTCAAATCTACACACCATCATAAATTTCCTAATACCTACAGTCTGTGGTTTATATTGACTCACTTTAGTGAGGTGTCATAGATTAAGACGCCAGTCCTTTGGTGAGACAGTGAACTAAAATTCTTGCATTCAAGTCCACTGAAATTAACAATATTGAAGATAAATGTTGCCAGAGTCCTTGGGCAAACAATAATAACTGCACAGTGTTGAACTGAACGATATTACTTTATTTTAAATTACCTTTTGAAATGAAGTCCTAGTAGTGACTAGGGACAGTGGCTCTTTTTGAAATAACACTTTTTCCAATTTTAAAATCCTTTTGCCTGATTTTCAGATTTACTAAATAATGGCAGCTTCATCTGACACACTGGGACTTGAGAGCAATCTTCCTTTCTGTAATTAGCACAATCCATAAAAAGTAATGTATTACTTTCCACTCTAGATCCCCTCTTCCAGTACCTAGATTTCTATGTGATAGATATCACCTCAGCAGCCAGAAAAAAAATGTAATATCTCAGGTGGCATTCTTGCTGGCAGAATGAATTACTAGATGTTGCTGGCAAGAACACGATGATGCAAAAGCCTAAGCCACCTCATCCAAGTAAGATAGAAAAGAAAATCAAGTCTGTGCATAAAGAGTGAATTATCATTTCCAGCTTAGACCTTTTTAAGTAGCAAACTTGTACAAAATGTAACAATGTTCATTGTGTTCAATGAATCACTTGTAGTTGATTCACATTAATCCCCAATATCACTTGTCTGACTTCCACAGAAACACTGTACTGTATTCATATTAATCTTAGGGTCACAATGAATTTTGACTATATTTTAGCTTTTCCAGTTTTAGTCATGCTTCTCCTCACCACTACTGTAATGGTCTTTCAATAAATAATATAGCTCTTATAGTCAAGACAGCAGATCCACCATCAGAATTTTTACCCTAAAGCTACTTTCTTATTCAACATGCAGAACATGAGCCAGGCTGGTGGTGGAATCACCATCCCTGGAGGCATTTTAAAGATGTGTAGATGTGACACCTGGGGACACAGTTTAGTGGTGGGATTGACAGTGCTAGGTTAATGCTTGGACTTGATGGTCATAAAGGTCTTTTTCAACCTAAAAGATTCTATGATTCTCTATTATAATTGTATTTGCCCCTACAAGGATATCAATATATTCTGGTATGAAAAGAGTGCTGTTTTCCTTAGTTAAATTCATGCTCTTTAGCTTTTAAACAATCCGGTATAGTAGGATATTGAAGCTGCCATTTCTTGGTTGCAAACCAATGCCAGATCCTTGCACACAAACATTTAAAGTGTTTCCCTAGAAAACTTTATTTGAATTTGCCATAGTTTTAATTTAGATAGTCTTTATTTTTCCTTCATTACCTTTTTCTTTTTTTTAAATCTTACCTTTCTTTTTTTTTTTTTTTTTTTTTGGTTTTTTTTTTTTGTTTTTTTTTTTTTTTTTTTTGGTTTTTGTTTTTGTTTTTTTTTTGTTTTTTTTTTTTAAACTGATTTTCCCCTGCTTTTAGCTTGAAAAAGATTCCTAACTGAAGCAACCTGACATATTTGTGCAGGGAGCGTTTAGGCTGTCACACAACTGTGCCAAGTTTGCTTGAGTGAATAAAAGGGCATGCTTTTTTGTCCTTTTCTTTTGGGTGTTTCCCTAGCTTCACAAGAGATCAGTACAATTGACTGTACAGTTACATCAAATACATGAAAGGACAAAAACTAATAATTAACAGAATTATTGTCCCTAACAAATTTTTCAGCATGTTCAGCAAAACATATTTTTGCTTCATATTTTTTTTCTAAAGAAAAATGCATTAGCAACCACTTTTCTGCATATTCCTATGCCTCATTATGTAAGTTTGCAAACATTAGTACCTTTGACTGAGGAAGATGAGCAATAAAATTCTTTATCAAGTTGTTCTGAACTATGGTAACTTGAGCCCACTTTAAGAGTTTGATGAAGGGATTTTAACCAGAACTATATTAGTATGTTATTAGAAAATAGTAGCATAAAATATGACTGAGCTGAGAACTCAAGTGGGTAGAACTACTACCTCCCTTAACCCAAACTCAGAAGAATAATTATGATTTATATATTCTTTTATGTTTGGTAGTCAGTTCATCCCGTATGTACTTCAAATGTTCTATGTACAAATAAGACAACTGTTCTACTTAATTCTACCTGAGTGACATAAAGAATCCTCCATCACCATTTAACTACGCAAAACTTGATTCTTCTATGCTTATATTGTCTTTGGAAAATACAATGTATTGAAGGAAAATCCCAAGGAAGCTGAACAACTTAAGAATGAGAAGATAATGCTAAAACCCAAACAAATGAACAAAGCTCTTGACTAAACAAAGCAAGAATATTGTTATATATTTAGTTCTTGACATTAACGTTGAAGCTAATGAACCTATCTTCTGTAAGGATGCACTAGACTGTGCTTAAAGCTTTACCTTTAATAACCACCTAGGAAAGGAGATATTCCAGTAAAAGTTGTTTTACCTCCCTAGGCAAGAACGAGAAAAGCAAATACCCACAGAGCGGTCATCTTGATTCCAGCTGAACTCACATGTTCCCATTTCTGCACGCATGTCATAAAAGCACTGAAGGAGCCAGAACCCTCTGTGTGTGACCTTGCATACTGGGAGAGTGAAAGGCAAATGAGCACAGCACGCTGCAGGGAGCTCGTTTTGGGGAGCAGCACCTGGGGAGCTCTACCTGCCTCTGCACAGCAAGGAAACCGCAGAAGCACTAAGCATTGCAAAAATGCAGATTTTCTACAGCCAGCTGAGGATGTCTGAGTATTACCAGCAGCTCTTTACATTAAGTTTATCCCTTTTCAGGCATGAATAGAAAAATCCCAGCCTGGCCTAAAGTATGTCTATAAACAAACAACAAACCAGGCCTTAGGAAGCCTTCATTTTTTCCTGTACTTCAAGTCAAGTTAAACAAGAAGTGGGTGCCCCTTCATGATGGACTTAATAGGAACCCACCATGGTAAGATGGACTCTGTGGAGACAGCCAGCACCTGCATAACAGGGTGAGTTACAGAAGACCATCAAACACCTCTCCCAGCAATTTACAGGAGTCAAAAGCAGTTTTGGTGGTATAGAAGTGAATGTTCCAAATGACACCAAAATAATGCTTTTCTGGATGACATTCACCAGCCATATTTCTGTAAAAGTAAGCAAAGTCCTCATGGGAGGTAGCCCAGAGATGGGGAATGCTGTTGAGTCCTCTGGCAGAAGAAAAGCGTCCTGAGACATCCTCAGACTATGTTGACATAGGGCCTGTACAAACACCCAAGGATTCGCTTCCAAAGCAGGCGCTGGGAAGCAGCAAGGGCACCTTGGACTCAGCTGAACTCCTAGAAGGTGGATGTGTGCCTGTGGCACTGGCAGCAGGGACAATGGTAGGCAAAGGTAGGTTACACCAAACCCCAGCCCCACACGCACATCCTGCACACTGCCTGGACACAGCAGTACTTGCAGTATCACCTGGGCTTAGTTTTAGACATTACATGGCCAAATGTGAGACCCGCTTCAGAGGAACACCTTGACAGGTTCAGAACCACTCAGTGCAAGAAGGAGCTCCACTGCCCTGCACACACCTCTCCAGCAACAGTATTTATTATGCAGCCTGCAGAAATTCATTGGTTTTATCCCGTGCACCAAAATACATCAGTGCACATGCACAGCAGGCCATAGCAATTGGTTATTGTTTGCCTTGCTGCTCCCCAGAAGAACACCACAGCAAAGAAACTCACTTCTTGCTGGGAAGGGAGGTAGGTTTGCTTTCATTCCCTGTTTCTGGCATGCTCCTTGCTTTATCACTGAGCCTGCATACAGGCTGCCAGGGCAAATTCACACTTGTGTATTCCTCTAATTATCCAAAAAATGTTTGTGTGCCTCTCCTTTGTGTGAAGTCATTCAGTTTACAGTTGTCACTTCTTTTTTGACAAAGTGCTATAGCTATCTGCTACACTAAAATATTTTTATTGTTTTCTAAAACAATTCATGAAATTATATCTAAAACAATTAATGAAATTATATATAATACTACTGTAGAAAAGATATGAAAGGGTTTTACAAGGAGTTGTATCAGCACATGATCTTTTCAATTATTTCTACAATGGAGCTACATAAACATTGCTGTATATAATTACAGGCAGATACTCTCTCACTGATTTTTAAATTGTTTTTTCGTTGTGGAAGGTGGAAGAAAAAAGATCCAGAAGCATTTCACAAAAAGTAAGGAGGTTGAAAAACTGATATTCCATCTAAAGCAAAGGAGAAGCAGATTTTAAATCAGCTGTACATTTCAGGTTATCTGCAAAACAGTAAACAACTTTTAGTATCAACTATCTGGTGGGGAAAGAAAACCAAACAACCTAATGATAAATTTTGCATTAAATAATCCTGCGAAAAAGTACCAACCCCTCAATAAATTATCACAGTAAAACACAATCCTCAAGAGCAGCTTTTGGGTTTTGAGGCCAATTTAAAATCACATCTATATCTCTGACACTTGTAGTCACTCCCTTCACCTCTATTAATGTGACACTGTAGGCTCTCTAAAACATTTAATAGCACTCTATTAGTCAGCTGTGGTATCAACTTGGCTACCCTGTCAAGAAGTCCTTTTTTTGATGTTCCAACAAACCTCATCCAATGCCGTACAGTGATCCTGGAAAATATATAAAAAAAAAAAAAAATCCAACAAACCAAAATAAATAAAAAATACCACCACAAACCCACACATTTTACTGATGGCTGCTCTTTTGTACCTTGGAAACTTCGAAATTACTTTAAAAATTATGACTAAGTTCTTAGCTGTAGATGCCAAAAAACCATTCAGGTGGTTAATTCCCACCTTCATTAGAACAGCCTCGCTTCAAGTTTCTGCAGGGAAAGAGAACTGTCTAATTTTTTCCCAGAAAAATTATTCTTATTCCCTAGGTTTTACGAAATCAATAGCAGAACTTTGTGGCTGTGCTACCAAAGTTTTGTGCTTCTTTCCAATGATGCAGGGAAATATTTGCAGTCACAATTCCAAATAGGTCTCAAAAATCAATGCTTTCCTCTGCATTTAATACTTGCAGAAATTTGCAGATATGATTTTCCTTTAAAAACAAGTTTTAAACTGCTCCAGTCCTACCTATATTCAGTTTCCCTATGCTGATCGTGCTTAATAAAACCGCTCAGTTTCTTCTTATTTAAATCTGATTTAAAGTTCAGGTGCTACATGACTAAGAACACTATTCAAGCACACAGGAAAGGTGCATGGAAAGGCACCAGCAGTCTTGCATTCCACACAGTGCACTGCTTAAAGGCTTGCAAAGCAGGCACCAGAGGCAGTTATTCAATGGACAAAGCGTAACACACTCTGTTTCCCTGTAGTTTTTGACCATCACTCCTGAAATGGTCTACAACAGTATCAATTATAGTAAATTTTATTTTGTTACTGAATTAATTCCACACAGATCAAACCCCCAAAACGCATTAACTTCATTTTTGAATGAACATGGTCACCTAAGGACATGATACTCGCTGCTTAGCTTGCAACCAGCCAGTCTCCTTTAGTTTCAGTTCTGCAGACAGTTGCTGGTGTCACAGAGAACACCGAGAATTCTTTCAGAGTGGAAGCCTTCGAAGCTTTGCTGTACCAAGGAGAAGAATTTAGAGGGCAATACGTACATTGTGTATTTATTTAACTTTGAACTTGAACACAATCACAACATTAGGGAAACAAGTACCGTGTGATTGCCCTGTTCTCACTCTTCCCCTGATGTCCATTTCATGCCTTTACACATTCCAGACAGGATACTGGGCTAGATAGACCCCATTTCTGAATGAATACAACTACTTTTTTTATTCTCATTTAGAGAAGTTAAAATTGAACCAAATTACTTAGTTTTGTAATTTCCCATTATTAATTAAGAAAAAGGGTGATGGTTCACAAAAAGAAGGAATTAGCCCAGAGCTGGATTTCTGCTACTACTGTTAGTTCTTCTAGTTTGCTTCAAACGTATTTTTATTTGAGAAAGGAGCTCTTTTCCCAAACTGAACATAGTTACACAGGAGCACATTTAGAAGAGGATAGAATTAGAATATTTCAGTTGCAAGGGACCCACAATGGCAATTGAGTCCAAATACCTGACCAGTCCAGGGCTGACTGAAGGTTACAGCAGGTTATTAAGGTCATTGTCCAAATGCCTCTTACACACTGACAGGTTTGGGGCCTTGACCACCTCTCTAGGAGCCTGTTCCAGCGTTTGGCCACCCTGTTGGTAAAGAAATGCTTCTTCATGCCCAGTCTGGACCTCTCCTGACAGCTTTCCAGGTATCCTGTCTCTGGATCCCAAGGAGAAGAGCTCAGCTCTTCCCTCTTTCACCTCCTGAGGAAGCAGCAGAGCAATGAGCTCGCTGCTCAGCCTTCTCAAATTTTAAGTTTTGCCGCTTTTACACAGCAGAGCAGTTTAGATAGCAGTGTACTATGATACTCCTTCAGTCTCAGTGGTGATATTTGGATCTGATCCAAACCAAACAAGCATCTAAAATAGAATCAGAAATGGCAAATTAGAGAAATCAATAGTGGAGAGGTAGAATCATTTCTGCCCTAAGGCAATGGAGCAGTCTGGTGCCTAAATCACACCACAGCCTATCAGTACCCATAAAACTGTGTTCTTCAACCATGCCTTATTGACAACACTGCACAGAAAGTATGATAATGGTTGTCATGCTTTACAGAAAACAGCACAATACCCTAAAAGATCAAGTGAGGTCTAGTTTCTTCATTCCCTCCTCCCTCTCACTCCAATAGTTCAGCTATCAAAGCACTCGTGCACAATGTGATAGAACGAGATGTAGTATTTTGTGAGAAATCAAAGCAGTGACTAAGTTGAATGTAACCACTGGGCTATTCCCTGTCTTTCCTATTGAAGCCTCTATCTGTATAGAAAACAATACATTATTTTAGCTAAGAAACTCCACTATAAAAGACACTACCACAGCTACATTTTCTTCACACCAAGTTTTGAAAGATGCCTTCAGGGAAAGTGTGCAGACAGTAACACTGAGGAAAAGTATTTTACCAGTCGAGCAGAAAAAGGTACTGAAGACTGAGGAGTGAGAGTGAATTTCTTGTAAGGTACCTTAAACAACCTGTGTTTTGATGTTGGGTAAGAAACATTCAGTGAATATGAGATAGATTCTTTTCTGAGGCACATAGTTCCCTATGCATTCTATGAGCGGTTTGGGTGTTAACTCAAACCATGGATGCGTGGAGACAGTCACCTAAAAATAAGAATTACAACACATTGTTTTAGTATCTTTTTGGTTCTGGTCTTTGGTACCATAACATTAATTTCCAAATAAATACGGTGTAATGTAACTGAAATTCCTTTAAGAAAACCCGCTTCTGTACATGAAGATATTGCAGTATCTTTTCCTGGGATAGGTAACTGCTAGAGCTGGTAAAAAACCCCAGCACTAGTAACCTGAAGCTCCTCATCTTCTCAATACCAATAAACTGCACAAGGATATCCCTTCTGCAGAAGAGTTAATCTTTAACATGAAGATCAAGCCAAGAGCCTCATGCTGACCATTGTTTTAGATAAATTATATAAAGTATGATCACACTTTATATGACTATTCCAGCTACAATATTTGTTCTGTGTTGTCCTTGGTAAATAATAGAAAGGGATTTTCTCTATGTTTTGAGGGGATGATTCATTTTAAATTTAGCACTTCCTTAGGGAAATAATGCAGACAGAAGCCAGACGGCCTCTACCTTGAAGAAAGTGTATTCCATGCAGGAAATTCCCAATACACACACACAAAGCCTGTCATTGTGTGAAATCGCACATCACAGCCCTTCCCAGTTCTTCTCCCTTACAGCCTCTTCACATTAGCTTCACTCAGCTGCTTCCAAGAAACCTCCCTTCACAGGGCTCTTCACCTTCGCCTCTTTCCATGTAAACAATTCGTTCCTTTTCTCTCCATTCCTTCTCCCCTCTACAGAAGAAAATACAGAGCCAGGATGTTTCTTCTCTTTATTTAGCTACTTCCTTTCCTGCAGCTTATGCCTGTTGGAGCCAGAAGCAAACTCCTACTGTGCCTCCACAGTGGTGGGAAGGCCCCTGTAACTAAAAAAGAATAGTCTCAATGTCAATATATTGTCTGAATTTGGCACTGAAGAGACTGCATGGTATCTATCTATACCTTATAGGTTGTCTTTCATTTCTGTATTCTCCACCAGATGTGTGAACATGAAACACTCCCATGAAACAGGAGCAGATTCTGCAGGAAGCAGGAGAGATTTTGTTGATTTTTTTTTTTTTATGGGACAATTTGGCAACATTTGGTCCAGTCCCCACTGAAAGCTGGACTAACTTCAAAGTACTGTCCTGGACATAATGTAGCAAGGGACGTTGGAGACTCTGTCAGTATTATGCTGTTCAGAATTTGTTCAGTTCTTTTTTAAACAGAGAAAATAAAAACTGGTAAAAGGTGAAATTAGAAGAGCTTGGTAAATTTAGATGAAAGAATTGAAGTCTGAGAAGGGACCACAACTGGCTTTTATAATTTTACAAAGCTGAAGAACGGGAGAAAAAGAAATAGTCAGAGGAAGCACATATGGGACAAGGACAAACAAGTTCAGGCTGGTCACTGAAATTTTTGCTGGAACTTAAAGGCATTAAAACATCACAGAAGCAGCCAATCCCATGCAATTTGAGTTGAAGTGTCAAAACTATACTCGCTCTGCTCTTAGCAGGTTGGTTGGTAAATTCATTAGAAAGAGCTGATGTTAGTTCCAGCTTCAAGGAACTGGAGGACAGCCCAGGATGATGTCTCCAGTTCTGTATTTGAAATAACCTTAATCTGTGATGCTGGCAACTTGGTAATTGTTACAGAGCAGCATCCACACAACTGCACAAAATAATAACTGATACCACAGGAAACAGCAGGCAATAGAGAAACACAAGTTTTCTAGATGCAGGCAGTACCAAGAATCACGTACGTAAGAACAAATGAGTGTTTAATTTACATTTCAGTGGATGAATATAAAGGCAACAGAAAACTACTTCCTAACCTAAAATGTTTGATGAATGTAAAAGTAATTGGGTCTGTTAGGTGGGTGATAAGCAGCTGGATCAACCCATGAAAAATTGCTATTGATTTATGATTTTAACTATGGGAGTGAAAGTTTGTATTTGTAAACTGTCTGTTTGCACACAGAGTTGACAAATTATCCAAGTAACTAAAATGGCACATGGTAATAACAGCTATTTAGCTATATGGATAACCTTTGATCACACATTCATTACGGAAAATGACTAAAATTATATTAATGCAAGCTGACAAAAAGTAAATGTAACCTTTAGACAGATTTGGAGCTTTCCTGTAAGCAGAGAGTCTTTTCATTCTGGCTTTTTCCACCACTAAGTTGCAGAGGGGAAAAAGAGAATCAGTTCCCTATTAAAATCATATTTTTTTTCCATTATTCATTGCCTACCAGAAGAAATACAAAAGGAGACACTACACAAGCAAAACTGGGTTCCTAGGTCAGACATTTAGTAAAGACAGATGTAAGAAATACATTGCATTTTTAAAAATTATATGAAGGCAATAAAGAGAATATTCCTAAAGAGTAAAAGGCTATCTTTGTGGAATTTTGAAGAGAATATCTTACAGATATCATACTGGTAATACTGAAAGCACTAATATTTTCAATCACCTTTATTCTCAGAAGAATATTACTATATAAAATATTGTGAAAGTTACTTGACAACTAAACCAATCCTTTGAAATCTTGTTTTGTTAACAAAAGGATGAAATCACCTTTCTACTTATATATTCTCTACATCCAGAACATGAAGTCTCATAATACCATTAAATATTGAATCTTTTCATCTTGTATATAATCTACACATTTCAATACTGAGTTAAAACTTTGCAACAGAACTTTGTGTCCTGGTCCGGTCCCCAAGGTTTGTCAACCAGGCAAACCATGAAGGTCTGTACTAGAAGCCAGAGTTAGACTAAAACTCTGATCAGATCCAAAAAACAAGTACTCAGTCAACTTTGGAAGTTCTACATGCAACTTCTTTGTTCTTTTTTGGTTTTCTGTAAGCCCTCTATTGCTCACTGTCTGCATACTGAAGCAAGTACCAAATTCCCTGTCTGCACCTATTACCATGCAGCTGATATTGCTACAGCTGAATTGCAGACTTTTTCCTAAAACTTGTGGCCTGTTTTGGGCAATCTTACGAATACTCATGAAAAACAAAATCATACCCCTGAGTTCCCATATTATTGTTCCATTAAGCTGGCAAAAAGACCATCTTTCTCTCCATAAACTCAGGAGACCAAAGCAGACAGTAAATTGGACAAGTAGTGAAAGCCGCTTGTTACTTAATTATTGCAAAATTTTCCAATGCAAATGTGGCCCTAATATACTAGGAAGTGACTTCACAAATATTACAGGTTCTCACATTGCATTGAAAAAAAATATGCAGGTTTAGTTATATGCTTTTATCACTTGTAAAAATTTAAGAGACCAATTAGTCTGTCACTAATGGTAGCACTGAGCCCATACGTAAGAACCTTTTAATAGAAGAATTCAGCTGCTGAGATGGCTTATTTGATAAAACCAAGTTCTCCCTACTGCAGTCCTCAAAGCACTTCAAATACGAAAAGTTGTAACACTTTAAAGTGTTACAATAAGGCAGTGATCCTCATCCTGAGTAAGGGTCCGTCTAGTACTTTCTGGAAAACTTGCACAATTATGCAGAAAAATGTTAAACTGTATTTGGTTAAATAAAACCACTAATTTTCTCTGCTGACTCTGCTGAAACAGCAGACAAGGAAAATGAAACCCAAATCTCAAGTAACTAGCTGAGCAGATACACTGGCAGATACAATTCTTTGAAAGTCCTTTGTTTTGGTGAAAAGGTTGCTGAACCATAGGAAAATTGAGTTCTTGGCTACCTATGCAAATCCCTCTCTAGGATGCCTCAACATCATTTGTTCAAAACAATTAATTAAAATTCTTTCTTTCCCATGCCTGGTAGATCCAGAATCTAGTTAGTTTTCACTAAAGCTCATGCCACTAAATAATATTTTCTTCTTCATGCCCATCTAAATCACCATGTTCCATGTTCAGAAATATTACATACACATATAAGTTATCAGCTTTGCATTTATTTCAGCCTTCTTTTCTCTAATTACACTAAATGAAATTTTGAGGGGTTCTCAACTGAGTTACGCCATCATTCACTAACTCTGAAACTTCTTTCTCTTTGAATATCTTAATCTAGGCTTAAAAGCTGATTGTAAAATTGAGATTTTATACTACTTGTTCAGTGCATCTTGGAAATAGTCCAATCAAAAAGCTAAATCTGTTCTCACTGGCAAAACAGAGCTAATATGAAAAGCGAGGAAACTGATTTTTTATTTTTTTTTCTCCCTGAATATGAATCACATAAAATCTGCTCTAGACTTCAGAAAACTAATTTTTCACAGAACAGAAATGCTAAAGCTTATAGTTCAAAACAGTAAGTTTGCTTAAGAAAGCAATGAGTTTTGTGGCCATTTTGAGGAAGAACAGTATTTGCAAGTTAGCTTAAGGGCTGTCAGTTTCAAGAGCAGAGACAGATTTTTACTCCCCATCATGTAGTAAAGCCTCTGCTCAAATCCGGATCAATGAGTGCTGGCTGGGAGGTATTCCTAGTCTTCAATTGCTAAAAATTGTATCCAGACCCTAATGGTTTTTTACATTTTAAAGAAAACAATGAGTAAGCAAAAAGTTTATAAAGAAAACATGAAAAGACCCACTGATAAAATTTTAAGAATCTCAATTTCAACAATTTCTTGTGTTGAGAAATATAGTTCAACACAACACTGTGCATGACAACTGGATAGTTTTGACTTCAATAGAAAACAGCTTTGCTGTTAGGATGGACTGGAACAGAAGTGATCTGTATAGAGAAAAAAATTATATCTGGCCTGTTTTCAACAAGAGTGACGTTCTACTCAGAGATAATGGTAAGGAGAATTTGAATAATACAGTATACTCTATGTCCCATGACGAACTATATCATGTCCAGTCGAAAAGTGAAATAAGCAGAGGTTATCACACATTTTGTTACTCTATCAAGCTGGCAGTGGCAATTTCTAAACAGACATTACAAAGTATCATATCAATTTAAGAAAGGTGGAAAAAATCAAAACGTCTCAAGCCTAGGCTGGCTTCCAAAGTTAAAAATTTGTTTATAATTCAAAAGGAAAAGAAGTAAATGCACTTGATTTTATTAAGGCTCCACACAGCACAATTTCTTTCACGGAGTAAAAAAAAAAGGAAAAGTAGATCTAATACATCTGGAATTCCACTGGGCATTTAACCCATTATCAGATGACATTGCCAAGTTAATAGCTTCAAAAATAAAGTGGGAAACAGTACAAGATTTGAACACTGTGCATAAAAAAGGCCAGACAAGACACAACTGGTGGTGTTAAACTGAACCTGACCAAGAAAGAAACAACCCAGCATTCCCCAAAAGTCGGTCCTGGGGGAATACAATTTTTCCACAGAAGTATACAAGACCAATTCAGGCAGTTTGAAAAGGAGGCAAGATCCGTACTTGAAACGTGTAAGAGCAGTCATTTGGTATCGGTAAGACTGGACTTCTTGACCTCTGTCTGAAACTACATACTACGAAAAATTGCATGTGAAATTTCGGTGAAACACACTAATAATGGCCAAAAGTTTTGTGTCCTATTTTTCTTAAGTCATTGTTTTCGCCACTGAAAAACGGAAAAATTTGAAAACATATTCTTCCACAGCACTGTGAGCCCATTAACGTCGTAAAGTTTCCATATTACACATAAAGGCTGCCTTCTCATACATGCTGTATGAAGTCCTCTTTACAATAGCAGAAGCACTTTCAAGAATTAACACATAATTAAAATAATCTGCACAAGTATGCAGGTTGCACTCCATCACGGAGCGACTCCCCTGTGTGCCAGGTCAGTTCCAGGCAGCTGCAGAGCACAGAGCTGCAGGCACTGACAAGAGGTGACCTCGGCGTGACAGCCAGCACCCTCACCTGCCTTCTCACAGGGCGAGCTGACCTGGTGCTGGGCGGAACCCAGAAATACCGAAGCGCCTGAGTGAACGTATCAGCAGTTGCAGGAGAAAAGGATCAAGGATTCCCTGGTATATCTACGTGAGGAAAAACTCTCCTACAGCAGACGGCGTTTGTACACATGGTGGCCTGACTGCCCAGTTAATTCCTGTCCACTCCAACCGAAAACAATAGGGTCTTCTCACAGCACCTCAATGTTGCTGCTACCAGCACCTGTACTCAAAGAGCTGTATTTCCAAAAACCTTTAACATGAGTTACTTGGGGGGGATGGGGGAGGGGGTGTTAGATTTTTTTCTGTTTCCTTTTTCTCAGACGTATTATCTCTTCCTCCCATCTCCTGCCTATTATAAAAAGCATTAACGGAACCCGTAACAAGACCAAGATCTCAAATACTATTTATCCAATGAATAAATATATTTATTGTAAACAATTAATGGATCCTTTTATTTCTTCCTAAGCAGATTTCAGGTTCAGATTTTACTCAGATCAGTAGGAGCTGAAGAAGGTAGATTACTATACAACTGAGGTTGTCCATAAAACATGACATAAAAAATGTTGGTATATTAAGCCACTTGATTCCAAATATATGAAGCAGGTATATTTTGCACATATCACTACTTAGATTAGACACATAAATTTAACTCCTGTAAACCCAGAGCTAATGCTGCTTAGAAAAAACAGGTGGTTTGTTCTGGCTTGTACAGTGTGCTTGGCCTTATTGTTGGTGTCCTCCTAATCCAGACATCATACGTAAGAAGGCCTGGCTGCATTTAAAATCCAGTCTCAAACTGCATTGCAGACAGGAAAAAGAGAAGGTGAATGCAATCCCCATATTCACTTTGAAACTGGGAAAATATAACCTGGAGTCATTGGGACAGAAGGAACAGCAGGCCATGATACCATCTTCTCAGGGCTGAGTTACATTTTCAGAAATACATTTGAAAGGAAAGGATTATTTCAGTAACTTCTTCAGCAGAGGGCAAGGAGACATATGTATCATCACCTGAAAACCAACTGCAACTTGTGACCAGAAGTCTGCCTTCATGGCAATTCACTCTTTAGAGCTCTGACACAAGGTACGCATAGGGCAACCTTTCTCACCGCTGCAGAAGAACGATCTGCTAAGCACAAGTGTGACATTACCTGAAGTGAAGGGCTATTGACATAAGATGGGCACCTTTCCCTTTCTCCTTCAAGCCCTCTGTAAGTTTGTATCTGAACAAAGAATAAATTATTACTTCTGGAAAAAAAAAATTTAAAAAAAAATTCCTTGTCAGTCTATACCTAGCTCAGGACACTTGACATAATTACTGTATGTGGCAAATTCAGCTTTATGGGGCAGCTGACCACACAGTTATTCTGTAGTTTTCATGTTCTTCCACAGGGCTCAAGCCTTCTGTTAACCCAAATAAATCCGTGACATCTGCCCTATTATTTTATGAAAGCCTAGACCACTTGAATGAGTCCATAAAAAGCCAGGCCCTATGACAATGTGGATTACAGCTGCCCTGAATTGATCCTTCTTTCTCCATATCCCAAATTGCCCCAATCCTATTTAACATCTTCAATGCCCTCGGCAGGAGTCTCCAGCTGTCAGATTCCATCTTGCTCTACTGCAGTGTCTGTCACCTGTGTCTTACCTTACTCTATCAGAGCCATCAGCCAAGGTGACCATAGCTCAGACACTCCACTATTGCCACTCTACTTTTCTGAGCCTATCACACTGACTTCAAGTGCATTTCCATTTCCTTCCGTGTCAGTTTGTCACTGCTCAGGGACAAACTGAACGTGGATAAAATGCTCTGCATTGGAGTGCCAAACAATATCACCCTCTTTAGGAGTAAAACTCTTCTCAACTTCTCAGGCAAACAGACTAGCCAGGGTCAGCACACCTTGCTGGTCCCACCCATGACATGTGTACCAGCAGGTGATCCACTTGACAGCCTCACTCTTTGGCTAAGGAAGTCACAGGCTACTAGACCCATCAGACAAATATTTCCCCTACAAATTGGCCACATCTATGGAGCAAGTTTTAGATAGAGCAGCAAAAATATAAGAATAATTCTGTAAGACTAGAATACAGCTCAATCACTAGCTAAGATGTTTATTTTTGTTTAATTTATTTATTTAATTAATGAAGCTACCCTCACTCCTCACATCACAGTGTGAATCACATTTAAAATTAATTTAACATTATAAATATTCCAGTCATAAACATTTTTTTCTATCCTTCTCTGACTTCCATGTTTCAATTCTATTCCACCATTTTATCAATGTTCAGCTTTAATGTTGTGAGTAATACTTTGATTTTTATACCAAAGGATTACTGGATCCACAGCTGTCAGTACAATTATGGCCAAGAACTTTGTAGCCTGAACAAAACTACAGAAACATTTAAATAGAGCCTACTTAAATGAATAGGCAATAAACTAATATTCCTGTTAAAAATAACATATTTCCAGGAAGACCATTATTAAATATGTTTTTATTGTCCATTAAGCATGAATTTTGAAATTGTGAACTACTATGTATAGACATATGTAGAATACAGATTAGGTACAGCAGCAGTAATTTTAAAATGTTATTATGTTCTAAAAACTTGATAAAGCAATACGTAAAAAGACCTCTAAACAGAGTGATCTACGTACTTCAGGACTGAATACAGATAACAGTAAATTTAAGAGATGTTACATGTGTGAGATAGTACAGGTGTACAGTGAAAACCAGAAACATGTGCTAGAAGTTATTTCCCTTTCAGTGAGACAGACCCAAAATTAATACATTCGGTGCTCAAAATGAAGTCACAATGAGTCCTTGCACCTGAAAATCCTGAATTTATATAGTACTCATAACTAGACTCACCAAATTTTCCAAGTCCAATATCCTTCACATCCGAACTGTTGTTTTTTATCCCCTTGTGAGGCTACAGGAAATTAAGAAGTAGTCTTAGCCCATCTATCCCCTAACATCTATTGCTTCTCTTCATCAATTCAAGGGAAAGGCAGCCGGGTGAAAATACCACATGAATTAAATCAGTGTGGAGATGAGCATTTTGAGCATCATAATTTAACTGTGTAGATGATAGGACAGAGTGCAGCCTCATCAAGTTAACAGACGATGCAAAATTGTGAGACGTTTTTGAGAGACCAGGGGCTTTTGCTGCCATTCACAGACCTCAACAGACTGAAGAAATGGGCTGACAGAAAGCTCATGACGTTCAACAATGGGTTAAGGAGGAACAACCCCATGCACCAGTGCAGGCTGGGGTCTGACCAGCCAGAAAGAATCTTTGCAGAGAAGTCCTTTTGGGTAATAAGCAGCCCATAAACCAACAGCATGACCTTGCAGTAAAAGGTGACTAACAGCACCCAGAGCTGCCTTTCGAAAATCATTGCCAGTGAGCTGAGGGAGGTGATCCTTCCCCTCTGCTCAGCATGGGTGAGGCCACACGTGGTGCCCAGTGGCCAGTTCTGGGCTCCCCAGGAGGTAAGATAAAGAGACATGCTGGAGTCAGTCCAGTGAGGGGCCACAAAGATGACAATGGCACTAGAGTCACTGCCACGAAAAGAAAGACTCAGAGAGCTGAGAAGGCTTCAAGAAGGAGAGGCTTAGAGAGACCTTACCAATCTGTGTAAGAACCTGATGGAAGGGAGAAAAGAAGATGTAGGCAGGTCTCTCAGTGGTAGTGAGTGAGAGGACAAATGGCAATGAGCCCAAATTAAGACTGAAGGAAATCCACTTAAACATGAGGAAAATTGTTTTACACTTAGTACCCAGAACAGGTTGGTCAGAGAAGTTGTGGAGACAACCCCACTTAATGCAATCTTAAGCAACCTGCTCTAGTTGACCCTGCTTTGAGCTGGCACCAGACACTTCCCCAGGTGCCTTGCAATCTCGACTGCTCACTGGTTTTACATCAGAATGTCAGAAAGATGGAGCATATTGGGATCTCAATGTGATTTTAAGAATACTTGTGTTTTGTAAAGGAACAGGGAAAAAATGAAACTAGTTGCTAGATTACCCTAAGACAATGTTACCAAGATCAGATAAATTATAAACCAGAAATTAAACCCAGGCATAATGAAAAGTGCAAAATAAACAAATAAATTTAACAAAAATGCTAAAAGGTCATTGTCTTCAAACTCTGTGGCCATGTGCCACACACACAAAGTATGAACTTTCTCTGTTGAGAAAGTAAAGTATGTACTTGAAGTGCAGCCCTCAGCCCTTAACCACAGTGGTTCGTTCCCCTGGCTGAAGCTGAAGTGCTGTCTGTCTCACCCAACATATGTACCTGGCGTACATCACAATGAGTTCATTGAAAAAAATACACTTGCATTTGGAATAGAAGGATGGCACCAGCAGGTACAGCACTCTCTGACTGCTTCAACAACATATGGCTTCATTTTGATCTAGTGTTGAGGATGCATACATGGGAAAAAATGTCATGTAAGTTATCCTTGTAAGCCTCCTCCCTTGCTGTTTGCTATCACAATCAGAGACCTAATTAAGAAGACTCTGTATCATTATTTTTCAAATTAAAAGTATTTTGAAGACAATGTAGATACATTTTCCAGAAGACAGAAAGTGATGTTCGTATTTGCAAAAGAAAGTACAACCACAAACAATATTTTTTTTAAATAATCTGAGCAGAATCTCACTGTCCTGGTACACAGGCTCTTTTAAGTTTCAGAACTTGAATGGATGATTGTCCCATAATCTGGTCAGCTGAAAGAATTGAGATTTGATTTAAAACTGAGAAGACATCCTGAAAATAAGAAATGTTTGCAGCTCCCAAAACCCCTTGCCAGCACATATCAACTTAGCTGGATCATAAGCAAGCATCGGAAATACCACTTCTATTTTCAGAACATCATGCATCCAGGATGAAAGCTGGGTTCCTCCCACATCTAAATTGCTCAGTAAATCTTATATTTCAAGAACAGTCTCATGATAAATGTCAATTTTGTGCTAACTGCATTCTGCAAATATTTAAATTGAGATGTGTACAAAAAATCCAGATACGGTATTTTGAACTGAGGATGCACCTTGGCCTAGCAAGAAAAACATTTAAGCCGTGAGCTACAGGTTAACATTCAATCCAGAATGAGTTGGGAAAAGATGTTTTTGTATAACCTTAAGATGAGTCAAAAATGAAACTTTTCATATAAGTGGAATGATTAACTATGAAGGTATGTGATACAACAAAATAATTACAGTTAGAACTTGGGGAAAAAATTAATAGACAGATGGTCTCCACTTACTCTGAAAAGTTAAAAAAAAATTTATGATCATTCTAATCCCTGCACAGAAAACTATTTTTAAATTCCAGATTTTTGTGATGTATTAAAAAGTAATCTGTTCAAATCAGATAGACATGGAAAACGAAAGCCTTGAACAAATTTTCTGCCAATGTTGATTTCAGTTAAAGTTATCATTACCTGACACTTGAACTATTAGAAATCTTTTCTTTCATGAGAAGTGTGACATCAGTACTCTCTTAATTAGAACAGGGGTTGCTACTAAATAGTATCTTCTATATATGAGTTATATCAGCATAGAAAATAAAAAAAAATTACAACTCTGAGACAAACAAGCTCATCATTCAAAAGAATCAAAATATTCCATTATTGGGTTCTAAATCTCAGAACTGAATAAACATCTAGCATGACTACACCTCTAAAATGGCCTGATTTTTTATAGCTATGTTCTTATGGTGCACTCAATAGGGCACAGGCAGATGATAGGATAAGGATGTCTTTTTATTGTCTAAACTGGAATCCAAATTGGAAAGGCTGTGTCCCCAGCTAGCTGGTCTGTGGATTAAAATGGAGTAGGTAGTTTCAGTTCAATTTTTCCACAGAAAAAAACACTAAAAATTAAAGAAAGACAGCTTGGTTATCAGTCTTAGTGCAGTACAAGGCAGGCCTGGAGATGATCTCTGTCTCTATAACATGATATCCTAGCATACATTCTTGAAAATAAGCAAACCGGAAAATTAGTACCTGAATATTCAGAGCATTTTGTCTTTCGTGTACTTAATATCCTCTTTATGAAGTCAATATATTTCACTTGTTTCTGGATATTTGTAATGCAGTAAGACAAATCAGAGGCACTTACAGCAAGTACTATCTATGCAAAATTCTGAGTTTGTAGCTGTATCAAATAACAAAGGGCAAAATCTGAGCGGTATACAGCAAGTATTGCTGCTAGAAAGGCATCTCTAAGAAATCTGGATAAAGCTACTGAAGATGCAAATACTGACTTTCTCTCGCTTGCAAAATATTGTCAAATCATTATGACAGTGCATGCACAGCTGTACATAAATGTTTAGTAATGATGATGGTACCCTTGCAAGAAATGAAAGAATAAGGATAGAATAAGAGGCTCCAGAGTTAACTTGACAGAAAAAAAAGCTTTTTCTGCAGAGATCTATAGATAGTAAATAATATAACTGGTTATTGAAAGCTATTTTATTTTTAAAATATTTGAAGGCATTTTATAGTATAATCATTATGAAGAGGCCAAAAAGAATTTTGCCTAAAAAAATTCAAACTGCATAATCAAGTATAGAATAATATACACAGATTGAAGGAATTTTTCTAAACGGAAACATTATGGGAATATATTTTGAATAATATTACTTACTACCCAATGTTTCTTAGGCTCCAGCTGCAAAAATCTGTAACATTTTTACTTGGTAGCTGAAGCTATTGCATTTTACTTGCTCTACAGAACTCATGTCTCTCCTTGGCTGTCATTTCTCAGATTAAGAGATTAAGCTAAAAAATTTGTATTGGAAATAAATGTCTCAACAGGCAACTGAGGACAGTGTATGAAGCTCATACTTCCTTATCAGCTAGAGAACAAACTCCTGGAAGACATCTGAAGTAGATCAAAATTCTGAAGGAAAGGAGCAAAACTCTCCCAGTGTTCAGAAGTGTTTCCTTAAAGCTACAGAATGGTGAGATATATTATCTGTATGTCACATTCACAAAAGTCACAAAATTGGCACTTAAAAGAAACTACATGCTGCTTCACAAAGGCAAAAGGCAATTCACTGGACACTTAACAGTAAGCACATACTGAAGGAAGGGAGCAGTTTTCTCCTGCTCCTATCTCTGAATAGCATATACTTCTAAATTACTTACTGTGAGTACCATATAACTTAATCAGGCTAATCACCATCTAGTGTTGCAAAGTGCTGTGATGGTGTATTGTTCTTCCTTATGAGCCCATTTGCCAGGAAAAATGAAAGTGATTACATGTGGAGTTCCCAGCAATGTGAAATATATGCAAGCATAAATACTCTAATTTTCATATTGTATTTTTGCTAGAGCTGTAACATTGACACATGCATTAGCCACATGCTCCTGGCTGCTTACGTGTTTTGGACAATTTCACATAAACGTAAGAATGGCACCTCATCCTGTAAAATTGACAAAACTGCGATGCTATCTTTTTGACGATGGACAAAAGAATTTAATTGAAAAGGGAAAACATAAAGGTCTTAGCTTTATTATAAATGACTGTAACAACCGTTAATGTTGAATACAGCTTCACTCACCAGACTTGGCAAATCTTTGTATTTACTGTTTGAGGGGATCATCCACCCTATCAACAGGCTCCCGGAGGAGTCCCTGTACCCTTTCATCTCTAGATCTTCTAGTGTGAGGTAATCCAAGCCATATGGCTCCTACCTACATCTCCTCAGCTGAACCCCCGAACAGCGGGGCAGTCAGGTAAGGAGAGCCTGCTTAGGGCTGTGAGCCCTTCACAACTGATTCTCAAGTGAAATTCAGCCACCAGTGAATACTACTACAGGTGGTAGGAATTGCTGAACTCGCTGCTGTCTCTCTGTCAAGCCTGGTGTAGAAAGTATGGTCTCCTGATACTGTTTGACAGTTAAAAAAACAAAAACAAAAGGCAAAAGGCAAGCTTTCCCCCTTTCCTCTCAAAACTGGATACTGTCACAAACATTTTTGAACATCCTGCACACCTGCAGGCATATTAAAAGCTACAGAAGCAGATTAGACTCAACTGAAAAGTAATCTTGAAACTGCTCTGATCCAAACGTGAGAACCTAATATATTATACAGTCCAAACTACTTAACAATTTGAATATGAAAAGAGAAGATTGTGGGTTTTTAATGGAAACAAAAATTTAATACAGAAACCCCTACATTCAGTTAATAGATTAATTTATTCCAGGATCTTATAAAAAGAATGATGAATTATTTACAACAGACAGCAAATGAAACACCTTACAAAGCACGTGAAGGGCAGTTACAACAATTCTAATACCGGTTCGTTTGCCCATGATCTCAAATGCTGATTCCAAAACCCTTCCATCTCAATGAATTTAAAAAAGGTGAAGGTTAATCTCTTACACAACTTACACTTAGAAAATGATGAGATTCACATGAAGTTTAAATCATACAGTCTAGTTAGTAACTTATATTTAAGCCTGTATTCTGGTAAGACAATTAATTGTAAATATACTGACTGGCTTGACTTTGCATGAATATTTAGGTACTATTAGTAATCTTGCTTATTTTCAACAATATACTGAATGCTAGACTATGTAGCTACGTTGTTCAGATCACTTGTATCACTATATCTCGGTTCAAATTGCTTTAGAGAACTCTGGTAAAAAAAAAGTATATTATTCTAAGCATAAATCTGTAAGTAAATCATGCCTGAGTAACAGCCATGGAAGCTGAAATTCTGCTGAGGGGTTCTGCAGCAAGAGTCAGGAGAAACAACTTTATGAAAGTCTTTTTACAATTTTTGCTTTAGCCTACCTTATTATTCTTCTACTTGCTGAATCAATTGGTGGGTCTGTTAAGATATTTTCTCTTTGCAGTGACCTAGAGCAGGTCCAAATGTCAGTCAGTAACAGTTTATCAAGAACAGTTATTATCAAACCAATTTGATTGCCTTCCTAGATCTAAAGTCTCACTTTTAAAATTAAAGGTAGATACAGTTTACACAATGCCATTTTGAATAATATTTTCAGACAGAAAATAGGACTGGGCAGAATCAAAGCACATGTAGAGAAATGGCTGACATCTTCAGTAGCAAATGGGGACAGTATGTAGGACAGCTAACACTGTTTTCACTGATGACCTGAAAGAAAGTATTACAATGACTTTATAAAGCTTGCCAATGACTGGAATTGGCAAAACTATTAGATGTAAAGGAAACAAGTGGAAAGACAAATTGTGATTACTTTCCTAGGTATAAATGTGTTTTATTACAGTCAAAAGAAGCGTAATTCATTAAACAATAAAGAATTCTGGTCTTCCCTGAAGAATGGAGACTGTATCTTGGAAAAACAGTTAAAGAGGATTTTAAGTGTCATGGTTAAACATCTATCTAGCTAAGCCATATGCTGTGGCAGAAGAGCAAATTTTAAAACCTTGGATGTAAAAAGAGCATAAAAATAGTGGAGAAATTTCTATTTCAGTAAAAGACTTCCAGAAATATTCTTGATATTCAAATATTGCTTAGAGAGATCAAATTCAAAAGGGGTCATTGAAAGGACTGGAGGAAGAAAGTGAAGAATAATACAAATTAAACTGATGAAAATGCCTCGGTATGACCTATATGATTAAAAAAAAGGCTTCGTTTGATCAGGTAATCAAGAAGATTGAGAGGTTTTCTGATTACAACACATGAAGCTTTCTCCCAGTCGAGACATTTGAGTTTTCTTCTAGTACAGAAAGCAGAACAGGAGAACATTACAATAGCAAACTCTTCCTTTGAATAATCTGATATAAATATTCATGAAGGTACGTAACCACTAGAGCTGCAAACTACCAAGGGCACTTATAGACTCTCCACCCCTCAATGCCTATAAACCAAGAGTTTACATTTCTCTGAAAATTATGTGCGGTAAACACGTGTTATTCAAATACATATAACCTGAGTGAAATTAAATGGCTTAAGTTAAATAAGAGGTCAGATCTGAACACTCACAGGGTCATTTCTGTCCCTGATACTTTTAAAGACTGTACCAAATTTTTATCTCCATAACAGGGAAAGTAGTCTATCCATACACAGAATTTAGTCATTATGTTGAGAACCAGAAAACCAAGAGCAAAAGTTAGACATAGTTTTAACTACTGATATTTAGTAAGTACATTCTTGAACTGCAGTGGCATCTATAACGTCCTGATGGCCATGGCCTAGACTTCACATTCAACTTGTCTCCAGCATCTCCTCTGCTCCATCAGAATTCGGCTCCACTTGAAAAACCAATAGCGTGAAACTCTGTCTTTAGAACCAACTGCATAAGAAATGCAAATAGTGTGTACAGCATAGTTCCCAAGTGCTCTGTGAATGCCAAAACAAGCTAGACTTAGTTTATATGAAAAGCCACTTTCTGCTTTATAAAGCTGCCAAATAATATGATGATGGGTGAAGGAGGAGGCAAGAGGTAGAAGAACAATGAGTGCCAGGAAGTGGCCTTTCTTAAGTCACATAGGCTGTCTTCCAGTTCTGACAGCCTTCCACTTCTCATTAACAACCTGCTCTGTAACCATCAGAGAATGCTTTCAGTTTTATTCAGTAACTGTGACAGAGTATGTATCTAACTTTTGCAGCCACCTCACAAACACAGCAGATACCTGATCTGACAAATAGGTGAGCTGAAAATTGACTTTGGACCTTAGCAATCAGCTTGTCCTATTCCTCTGCAAAGAGTCTCACACAAACAATTTTAAAGGACAAAAGTGCAACAATGTATACGCTGGAATAATTTAGGTCTTATATGTACTTGCAAAAGAGGTTCAGACTATTTGCATCAAGTTTTCGTAATTCTCAGCAAGATACAGAACGAATAAATATTTTCAACTGCCACAGGCAATCATGAATTGATGGGAAATCAGGAACTAATGATCAAATGAGGTGCTGAAATTCATAGCTGCAGATTAAGTGTTTATTCTTTATTTCTGACTTCACTTAAAGCATTATTATAATCACAAACACATACGTATGCTTTTCCATGTAGCTCATGAAATTGGCTGGATGATTACAAAGACATAAAGATGAAGTGCACTACAACGGATTATTCTAACACTTGATTGGTTTCAGATAGCTGCAGGGCTTTGACAGCTGATACTTGGCAGATGTGCTTCCATTTTAATACTGTTTATCTCCAAGTGATCTACTTCAAGGCATTTGGTCTTTTATTTGGAATGTGTGATTGTCTTCTGCAGGATCAGGCTAACCCTATGTAACCACTGGACTGCATGCACTGAACTAGAACTGTTAACTGCACAAAAACTCTACACTTAGCTTGTAAAACCTTAGAAAAAGGATTCATAAGGATAATTAATCTTATGACATCTGGCTCAAATGCTAAGGCTTAATATTTTACAAGCTTTGTTTTTCTCTGTTCATGCTAGAGATTTGTATGCTGTCACATGAGCATTCTTCCCTTTGATGTGCATTCTGTGAGAGCTACTACTAACTTTGTGGTTAAACATCTTCTCAATGTAGAAAAAGATGGTGGAAGAAGGAAATTAAAATTCCTTCTCATCAGTCTTCTGCTCTCGTAAACAACTAAAAGAATCTCTTAGTTAATTTATTCTTACAGCCCACGCAAAACTAGGTATACTTGCAGGTAATGGGAATAGCTCTTGTCCTGGACTGCAATAAAAGATGTGGTAGTATAAGTTACAGTTCCCTCTTTTTTTTTTTTCCTAAGGTTCACAATGCCACTGGGATATTCTCAAAAGAGAAGTACTCAAGTATGACATTTTTGTGTGTTGCCACCAGCACAGTAGCACTGATGTGTAAGAAAGACCATATCCACAGCTCCATGGGTGCTGATTAAAAAAAACCAAAAACTCACAAACCTTTTGAACAGAAAGCTTGTACTTTAAAAAAACCCCACCAAATTTGATAGATAGAAAGCTGGTAAAATCCTAGCATTTGTTTTAGAATTAATATTTTTCATAGTAATGCTACTTCAAATTCTGTAAAAGGCACCATCCTGAGTCAAGAAGTTCCCTTTACTTGAAGGCACCCTGGATGGAGGCAAGAAACCTTCACCTCGCTGTGCCATTCTTTTTGAACAACCTCCAACAATTTCAGTTACACAAACTGTATTCTCACCTTCCTGTAACAAAAGACCCACTGCTTTTTTTAACACCAATGAGCGCAGAAATTACAAGACATCTTTCCATTTATGTTATTGCATTTGTTTACCACAAAGGAAAAAAAAAATCACTCTTAGCAAATGTGGTGTTGGTGATAAAGGGAAAAAATAAAAATAAAAGCTTCACATTTTAAAGGCTGATATCCTTGAAACCACAGAACAGAAACAGTCCTGGAAGCACAGATGGAATTCAGGTACCTCCCCAGCTGTCAGAATAATGTTCCTTGACCTCTTTCCACTCTAATGAATCTTCAGTTCTGTGTATAGTAGAACAGCCATAATAGGAAGTATAAAATAAATCTCAGCCAAAAAAATTTATATTTCTTGTCATTAGAAAATTTTCCTAGTTGGCTGGGGAAATGAATTGAACTCGGTTTTCATACATTTTCTACCTCGAGCATCGAACACCTTTTCTGGTGGCCTTTTGGACATGAGTGGAAGACACCTGGTACAGTTTTTTATATACAGGAAAAGCTTTAGGCCAGCATGCCTTAGGTGGGCAGAGCTGACCTCCTGAAGCTTGCAGTGATGGACTGAAAATGTGACTAGATGTGTACAGCTGTGTTCTAATATGCTGTGGATTCAGGTGGTGCCACATTCAGTATGCTGGCTGTTTCCCATCACACTGACAAGCCCTTAACCTCATGTGGTTTAGCTCACAGGAACAGTAAATTAAAGACAAGTTATGTCCACAGTAGCCAGCATTTAAACTCTTTGGTGCACAGTGCACTTGAGAAAAACTCCAAGCATAACAAAGGACACTCAGCAAATGTCTGAGAGAGCAGTAACTTTGCTGTTCTGTGCATCTACCTGTCCAAACCACGAATGCCAGAGATGGTCACAGAGCCTTACACACATGAAATTGAAGGTAACAACATAAACATGAGCTACAATCAAATGTAACCACACTAAAAGCTATGTATCTTTCCAGGATTATCCAAAAGATAGGTTACAATTATTACTATGTGGACTTTAAAAATATTCAGCTACAGACCTCATGATAACAACTCATCCTTAGTTTGAATTACACTAGTTTTCTGGATGCTGAGACTTAAAACAAATCCATTTTAATATCCTTCAAGCATTTCATGATAAATCTTGAAGCTGAAACTCCATTTCTACAGAGCTAAAATTCCAGTCATCCCCAAAGATTTTATCAAAGCTGTAGAACTTGACCCTGAGATAACAGATGTCAGAAGAGATATGTGCACAAACTTTCAAGAGGGGAGAAGAAGGCAGGTATGTCCATGATGGCTAGGCAGGACCAAATAAACAGATCATCCCTTTAAGGTATTTCAAGAATTAAAATGGAAAAAGAAAGAACAGAACTTCCATTTTGCTTTATCCTACAAGTTATTAAATGTTACACTTAACTTTATGACCCTATGCAATCAGGAACCATACATTTTGTCTCAAACTTGCGTGCTCTATCAGTGGTACAGTTCTTGCATCTGCTGCTTATTGTTTTTCAGGTTCTGTGTCAAAGCAGTATTTAAACACCAGAAGATCTGTCATCCAATTAATGTTAAAGGAAACTCTGTTAAGAGTCAGTGCATTTAATTTGATTGTTCCAAACCAGGATTTTTGGTGTATTTTGGATAACGCATTCCTTTTCTATCTAAAATTCCTTTACAGGTGGACCCTCTACCACTTTTACTTGATTTTCTAGTGTGGTAGCAATGCTACTTACATTTAAATATAAGTGGCTTTGGCAGTCTAGACTAAAGAACTTTTTTCTTTCTGAAACATAAATGCATGAATATGATGCACTGTGATTTTAGTCTTCAGCACACAAATATCCAAAGGTCCTGCACTTGAAATGGTGTTAAAAAGTGCTCTGAATTTCAAATCTCCTGTTGAATGCCTTTGTGATTACAGATGGTTGAATGTAGATAATGAATATTTGATTCCTATTTAATGCTTTATATTAGGCATTCACCTGATGCTCAGTTGTTTTATTTCTACCAAAAGGATGCTTCATAATATTACCCCAAACTGAAGTAAAATAAACCTTAAAGCAATTACTAATGCTGCTGTCGCTTCTGTGTTTGCTATAAAAATTAAAAGTTGCTATATATTTGTTCTCTTAAGTAACCAGGTACGAAAGTTAATACTAGAAACTAGTCCTTACCTAGTAAATATTAAAATTAACTAAAAACTAAGACTTTGCTCTGGTTAAAGATGATTTTTTTCTTGAAGAGTGAAGAAAAAAATGCATTTGAACTTATAACTTCCGAACGATTTGGCAAAGGATTTTTTTTTGTGTGGTTTTTGGTTGCTTTGGTAATGAGAAAAGTCACTCACATGTACTTTGGCTAACTGCAAACAACAACTCACCTCAAAGGATCGTTTTTTGTCTCTTTGTATGTAAATTCTAGAGGAAAAACACTGGACCTTTGATATAAAGAGCAAAAAATACCCATAAGATATTGCCCTCTATCCTTTGGCTGAATTTGAGAATTCATATGCAACAGACTTTCTTGCATCATTCTCCATCTTGCAAGTCTCAGACTCCATCTTATCCCTATATGTATAATTAATTTAGAAGTGTTGTACCAAATCTTCTGATGATTAAACCAAAACACCAATATAGCCATTTTACTACTTTTCTTTACATGCCAGGATTTTAATTGTAATGGAATATAATTGTACCATCGTGCTTCTTACCAATTTACAACATGGAGCAATGTAAGAGAATCACCTGGTATGGTAAAGTATATAGAAGATAGGACTTCCATCATTTTCAACACGTGAAAAATGCACCTTCCTATCCAATAAATTTATAAGAAAATATTAAAAATTAAAAATAAGGTACTATATTGAATAGAGAATCCAGCTTTTTTTTTTTTTTTCCATGCAATAGTTTCTGTGTTTTAGATAGCTGTATTTGTAGGACCACAGAGCAGGATTGTTGAAACTGGCTTGCATTAATACTCAAATAATGCTGACTTGATCTACATCAATAAATAAGTTACCATCTTGTCATACTACAACAGAGAAAGTCTTAAAGTGTTTCTAGATATTATTTCTCATACAAGAAAAAGACCACAGATAGAAAGCTTGATTGGTATTTACAAGCAAGGTTTTTGTTTCTATCCCATCTAATAGCACAGTGGCCTAGCATTCTTGTATTTTCTTCTCCTGGAAAGTCACTATTCTTCTAAAAATCCTTTAAGCATTTACTCAGTCATCAACTGCTGTTTCTTGGACTTAAGAAATACAAAATCAGATCTGAGAGCACATTTCCTTTGGTTTTAAAGGGACAGCATTCAGACACAGCAGATCACATATTCTAATTTCTTGGCTTATTCAAAGAATAAGAATAGGTGATAACTGTACCTTAAACCTAGTGCAACATTTTTCATTAGAGAAGCAAAGTAATCTCCAACCGGATAAGCATTGGGCAGCACAGATTTTGTAATGCTTGCCATGCTGTGGTCTTTTCTACTAACACAAGGGACATCTACAGGCATGGCTATGAATATGCAGTCTTCAATCTGAACCATTTTTATACTTTATGAAACGGAGATTCCTATCCCATTTGTAAGCACACTACTGTCCACAGAAGGGAAAAATAGAAACCATAACTTCTTTCCTTTATGCATTTTTCTGACACATGTCAGTGCTTGCCTCAGAAAGCGAAAAAGTGACATACATCTCAGCAAAGTAGAGCTGGCAGACCTTACAGCAATAAGTTTTTTTGTTGTGGTGCAATTGTTTTCCCCTCTCTTTGTTTAAACCATTACCGAGTCTCACATACTTAGGCTGTCATTGCCATCACAGTATTAACATGAGCAGAAGCCTGGGAAATAAAAGTAACAAAAAGAACACAAGCTGAGAATGCAAAAAAGGCACAAAAAGTGTGGCCTGGAGAATAACTATTGCAAACACATCTATGAAATATGAGGTCACAAGGGTAACACAATCAGTGAAATTCAGATCATGTTGAAGCCCCAAACAAGGTGGCATCAATTTGAAATGCATGTTCATAATTGATGAGGGAGAGAAAAAAGAGTATTGAGGTTCTACAGCTTTTTAAAGTCGTTACTCTGATAAATATTGCATTCTGTGACTTAACAACCCTGCTAACTGTATGGCTAAGCTTGGAGCACTGGGTGTAAGAAGAAAATGATTCATGGGATATCTCACTGTTATGTACCAAATGATGTACCTGTCTAAGTAAAATGTACTGAGCATGAATGGAAAGTATGAATGGAAAGCAGTAGTAGTTAAGGAAGTTTCAGAAGTCATATCCAAAGTGAGTGAGTGATATGCAATCATTTATTAGGGTGTGTAAGAGACGAGAAGACTCCTATGGAAGACATAAGAACATCAGCTTTTGTGTCAATTTTTGACCTAAAGTTCATCCTCTAAACCATTCAGATCCTACAATGCCTAGTTTTCTGCATTCCAACTAGGCATGCTTTGAGAGGAGAGGCAATTTATCAGGACAGCTATTGCAGATCGCACACAAGCCCCTTCTTCAAATCCTACAGTACCACAACCATTATTTTTCTTCAAAGAACCTGTCACATCTCTGGTAGTACTACCAGTTAATAAGTGTCGAAATTGCCAACGGAACTTCAGTTGTGGACTGGGTGACTTCACTTACAGAGCTTGCAGATCAGAACAGAAGCACATAGGACATCTTAGATGGTCTTCACATTATTTGGCATAATAATGCCAAATAGCATTGGCATTATTCAGCCCTTAAAATTGGATTTAAACAGCAAAATTCTGAGGAAAAATAATTTTTGGAAAGATCCCAAGTCTTCCATCAGCTTTTTTAGACTGGACAGAAAACTGTTTAAAGTAAATAAAGATTAGGAATGCTTGAATTTCCATGCTAATTGACTTGGAAGACGTACTAATGCTAATCAACAAAACAAAGACTAAATCACACTTTGATATGTAAAAGCCAATGGAAAACCCAAGAACTTGCTTACTGCTGATCATTGTTAAAATTACAGAACAATTTTTAAGTAGAGTGAGGATGAAATGGATCAATATTGAGGGAAGCTGGTGAGGAGTAAATGCATTCCACATGTTTATTGAAATAAGAATACTTGTCTGATTTTTGACACAGTACGTTTCACTTTGGGAACTGAGTACATCACTAACCACGATTACAACTACTGATCATCTATGATTGATCATGACTGCAACTATTATAAACTGTGATATATTTGCTAAAAGAGAAAAAAATATTTCAATAGAAAAGTCCATGTATGATGTTTTCACCTATAGCTGAATAAAAAGAGGAGGATTTGTTGCTCAGTTTACAAATAAATCTGAGACAATGAAATGCAATACTCTGAGTAAGTGATGAGTAGTTATAACAGTATCAGATTGCCTAGTAAGCAACTTTTCTACTTCTACTAAATTGATTATGGTTAATAATTACTTCACTCATATTGACCTGTTGTATTAGTTGTACCAGCAACTATTACAGTGAGTAGGATCTCCCACCCCATTAAAATAATTACTTTCCAATGTTTCTTTCACTGTTTGTATCTAAATTACAGGAAAGAGAGAACGTATTTTTTCACTCTGTAACAATTTCTGGATATTAAAACTTGTAGAATACTCTAATAGTTTTACTGCAGATACATTGTTACTGATTTTCTAAAGTCTACTTAATTATTTGCCTCTTACAGTTTTTTCACTGATTCTAGAGCATTTCTACGCAAACTTAGTGTTTCTTCTATCTTCATTTTTCATAAATTCCTTGTTCTCAAATGATTTTTATTTTTTCCATTATTTTACCAACTTACTAACCCTTGGACTGCTTAGTATTTCAGGTAGCTTCCACATCTGTGGGCAGTTACAGGATTTAAAGTCAGTGTCCTCCGTTAAGGACACTGTCCTTTAGATAGTCAATGATGAACTTTCCTTAGGAAAGGTAAATTGGATTATGGATTATCTAATCTCCTCTGGGACTAGCCCATTTTATTTCCATAGTGAACAGATCAGCAATGCTTCCCTGAGCCCGACTTCTCCAGCTCAATTATGTCAAATTAAAACTGGAAATTACACCATCAGACAATTTGTCACCTAAAGCAATGCTAATGCCTTAGGTTTTAACTCTTATATTTTTCAAATCCTGTACTGCTTACTTTATAACTCTGAAACTTCATACAGCCTGCTAGCTACTGTTCTCTCATGCTGGTTACACATAACAAACCCTCTCTAGGTTTGCACTTCAAGGACACCTTGTTTTCCCAGGCCCCAAAATATGTCAACTAAAGCCTCTGACAGGAGGAGCTAACTTGGGGTAATTACATCACCACCTGAAATTATAAGTGGAGAATTAACCCTGATATGCAAAGGGACCAAACTCATAAAAGTGTGAAAAACCCGTGACCCAGGGTCCATCTTGGGTGGAGCCCCTCGGAGGCTTTTCACTGCCCAGGGTGTACCTTTGAAGGCCCTTCAAATAAATACCTGCTTTTATTCTCTTAATCTCATCTAGCCTCTGTTTTCAGGTAGCCACTTCAAGGCATTAATACAGGACTCAAAAAATTTCCTTTTGAGAGACTAAAGCTATATGAGGTTTGTTTGCTTGTTTGCTTTTCTGCTTTGTATCCTCTTTTCAGAGCAGCAACAGAATGGAAACTGTGTAGCAAGACAAACTCCTATCTGCAGCAGCAAGACATTTCCTTTGGTCAGATGGATGCAGGAAGCTCTCTGAGGAAAAGTGTGGTTACAGGTTGCCACCTTCAAAGCTTTGGGAAAACGTGCAGAAGCCTTCACATTCGCCTAAGGCCTCAAATCTTTGACCGGCTCTTTTCCTGGATGGATGGCAGCATTTCAGTATCCATCTTCTCTCTGCCCTACACATGCCTTACATCTCTTTATGGACATACCGTGTTACAAATAAATCTGCAGCTTATTGGTTTCTCCTGTAAGATTCTTAATTTCTACCTTGCATTGCTCCCCCATTCCAGATTCTTCCCTCAGAACCTTCCAGTTACACCAAAACACAAGCATAACTTATTGTACCAACACAACCTTATGCAGGTCAGCATTTCCTGCATCCCTCACTGAAACTGGAAGATGAATGAATGCAGGAAAACCCACGGCAGCTGCTATGTCAACTTGAAAGCCAAGTGAGGAGAAAAAATAGCTTAGGAATTTCAGGTTAAAAAGTAATGTAGTATTTTTTTCAGAATTAGTTGGTTATGAATGAATTTCTTACAGCTGTCTACATTTTTTTCTTACAGTAAGGAGATGAATTATATGTGATGGTTATATATATATATAAGCATCTCTTTTATGTTATTCAACTGATATCTACATAACTTGATGGTGGCTGCTCCATCTTAGCAATACATGTGCATGTGAGTGTGTAACTGCGTGTTTTCAAGGCCTATCCCGATTCTACAGTGAAAAATATGCCAAGCAAACACTGCTCCATGAAACACCAAGAACCTACATTCAATTAATTTTACTCTTTGCTAAGGCTTCACAGTTGAATTACAGTAGATGTAAGACATCGCGCAGATTTAATTCAAAGCTATTTAAACAAAGACTTTTTTAAGCCAGGAAGAAGTAGACAGATCTGCATAAAAGCATTAATTTGGTGGAGACGTGCTTCCGGCTGTTAGCTTTTCCCATTTCTCACAAAAGTGTATGGCATGATCCGAGGTGGTGGACATACACACTGAATCCTGCCTTCGGATCCAGCTTGTCACTGCAAAGGTCAGTGACTTCAGCTGTAGTGAACAACAACAATGCCTACTGAAGGATTGCTACTGGGCCATCCAAAAGAGTGTGTACCCCACCAACTTTACCTACTTTATGATCATGGAAAAACACATGTAAGACCAGGACCCTAAAGACATCTTTCATGACGTAAGAGATCATTCCTTGATTCCAGCGTGCATCAGCTCAATACAAGATGCCTCAACTTTTTTTTTTACTGGAGCCAATAACAAAACGTTTCAAAATGTGCAACAGTCTGCCTAAAGATAAGGAAATCACAGTACACCTTTGTATTTTGTAAGATTTTGCAGTATTTTTCTCACAATTATTTCCCTTCAGTCATGGCAACTATTTAAATTAAGATAAATGGACTTTGTATTTGGAATTCTAAATTAGCATTATCTAATTTTCATGTAGTTATCTGTCATGAAATTCAAACATTAACCATTTCTGTGACACCAATGAAGAGAGGGACTGTACATGTATTTCAAAAATGAAAAAAAGTTCACATGTATCAACTCAAATATTTACTTCTGTGCCTCACATCACATAAAATTTCCTCTTCACAGACCTGATATAACCCATACTTGAATTCTTAACTATGTTCTGCAAAGAAGCCCTAGAGCTGCAAGAGAGAGCATTGTGACTTCTTCCAACTACAACACCAAATTAAAATGTCTAAAAACAAAAAGTATACACTTTTATAGGAATAAAAGCCTGCCTGTAAGAAAAGTCCAAGATCATACATACATACATACAGAGTTCTTTCCATTCACTGATACTGGACTACTAAGATTTATGCTTTGCAAATAAAACCTATTAGAGATTCTGGGAAAGTAGCCATAAAAAGTTTTAAAAATGATTAAATCATTCCAACTTACTACTGCTCCTCATAAAGGTGACATACATTTTTCTGGACATGCAGTGAGAAAAGATGAGCCAGAAATCACACTGATGATACAGAGACACTTGAGAACTTGACTTCCCTAAAAAGAGTTTGCGTTACGACTGATTTAACACATAAGATTATGTTTAGAGGTGGTACTATTTTTGTTTTAAATTATAATTATTTATTTTTAGACTGTCTGGCCAAAAATTGCAAGGAGTGCCTGAGAGACAGAAGGAGTGTGGCAATTCCAAAGGCATCCAATAAGCTTTTTCCTCTCAAATGGCATAGTTCTGCTAGAGTGAACAATACAGCATAACTGGATTAATAAAATTTTAATATGTCTTACAATTAAATAATATATTGAAGCTACATTGTGGATAAACATTTCCCACTGACTTCAGCATTAGTTTATGCTGATATTTCTTTAGCCTAGTGACATTTGAAAGCAGCAAGTTTTATTTCTCAGAGAAATTGCCTGAGCTTACTCTATTATGACTTGACATTTACAACGCAGTCATAGCCTGCAGCTCCAGCCAAGATCAAACCCTCACTGTTCATGCTCATATAAATGTATGGTCCCTGCTCCAGGGAATTTAAATCTGAGGTCATCTGCTAAGCCAGCTACAGAAAACCAGAGAATCTAAATAAAAAATTACCAACGTAGCCATTTAGACAACTACAACCCTGAGGTTATAGTTACTGACATAGAAAAGCCTGAAGGAGGATCTTTGTTCCCCACAGCAAAACTACTTTTTGCATGCAGCCCAAATAATCTAGGTAAATATGCTTTCTACGATGGAAACCAAACAACATGCATTTATTGTGTGGCCTACTATTTAAATACAGCAGCTTTTCTTGTGCATTAACATCATGCTATGATTCAAACCACTGAGAAAGGATCATTAATTTAGAATTCAATTTATTTTACTTGTACATGAAAGGTTTGCCTTACCGATTTTGCTGAAGTTTTATTCTGTTTGCTTAGATGAAGGCATACTTCTAAAAAGGGTTTCATTTTCCATTTCAAAAAGCAGGACTTGTTGAAGTCTGCACTTGGGTCTTACTTTTGATTGTGAAATGCACCTTACCTTGATTTCTATGTCACCAAAACTGGACAAATTTTGAAGGGCTATCTGCAAGTCAAAGACCTGGACTTTTTTCTTCATGCAAGGCAACTAAACAATGAACTGTTTAGCTCTACTTCTGTATTAGTTGCTCTTAACCCCTTCTAAGATTCCCTTCTCAACTCCTACCCCACGAATTTCCCACATATATTAAAAAATCAAATCTGAATATAGATCAGTAAATACATATCAAACACACAGCTTTGTCAATACTTAATCCTTTAAGTTATTTTACCTTGCCTACAGTCTCCTGCTTGATGTAACTGTGCAGCCTGCCAGCAGACTGTGAGCACTCAGCATCCAAAATTCAATTGTATCCTATTTGGGCAGCTCACACAGCGGGATGTTGATGAGGTTTCTCAACTCTCCTTCATTCTGTCTCCCTGCATAGGTGTCCTTTGTAAGAAATTCTCTGGTGTCAGATAAAATACCTTCAGGCACTATTAGCATTACAGAGACAGTGCTTTTTCAATCAGGGCTGCAGCAATTGCTGGTGACCCAACCTGTAGTAATTCTGCAACTAAAGTAACACTCATTCTCTCTTAGATGAAATTTCCTTAAAAATGCTTATGAAAGATTTTGCTGTCTCAAACACTTTTTTTAAGCAAAACCTATTGAACCTATTGCTTCTTTCTTTGGAAGCATGCCCCATATAGAGGTTCTCTACAGTGTGTGTTTCCAACTGTTCAAGCCTGTTAGACTGTCACTATATCCAGTACTTTCTTGTATGCTCAGCTTGTTGTTTACATGTGGAAAGGTAGTGGGCTTTTTTTGCAACTGTACTAATCTTCTGTAATTTATTTGCAAACTACTTCTCTGGATACTTAGGAAAAACGGAACACTTGGTTTTCATGGCTGGAGAGTTTTCATTTTAAATTTCTATGTTTGAGTATTTGCTTTCATATGCTGTATTTGACATTCCTTCATCACTTCGGATCAGACAGAGGAAAATTTAAAAGGTAGATATTTTGCTCAAATATAATTTTGTAGGGGTTTATAATTTTCTGGAAGGAGGAAGTATACATATTAGAACTGAATCTTACTACTTATGAAGCCTAAAAGTCTTCCTTTTTCTTCATCTTCAACTAAGTTTGCAGATTTTCTGTTAAAAGAATGCTTTCTTGTTAATCCAAATGTGAGTTAAATTCTTGAGTTAACTTTTACTGTTACACTTGGAATACTTTTTGCAATGCTATTTAAATTCTTTTACTGCATGACTGCATATCTCTGTTATGAAGAACTTTATTGCTTTGCTGGACATACTTCAAGTCCCATTAAAGGTTACTAAGGATTTTGTTTCACTAGTTATTTTCCCACCAGCAACAAACTATTTTGTTGCACCTTTCACCAATCTTGATTTCATCCATTTTATGCTTCCAGGGTTTTTTCAAGTCACTTGCCAATAAAGTTGCTCAAATACCTTATTTACTAAAAGTGGCTGCATCTTCTGCTTAGTTAGCAATAGTGGATGAACCTATTATGAATACTTAATGAATTTAAATAATTGCTCAGGTTTTAATTATTATTATCATTTTCTCTGATTGGGATTATATCAACATTCATATTATTCATAGTGGTATTCATTGAACTCTGAAGGCTATGAAGAAACTGAGATGCCACTTTCAAGTTAGTGAAGTTCTGAAAGCTTTTAGGCTTTATGGGGAATTTAAAATCCAGTATTACTACCACAAAGCTCTTTTACTATATGGTCTGGATACATTTCAAACAGAGCCACTGACAGAACAAATGTCTCTGTCCCTGGCCCAGCCTGTAGACAGACCTGTTAACCATCGTTCAGATAAACACCTTCCAGTGCTATTCCACTTGTCTTCATTTGTCAAAGTCTGCTGGACTGTGAAGTCCTTCAAAAGGTTCGAATTCTCCTAAGGCTTCTTCTTCATTAATGACAGCACCCTCCCAGTCACAGAAGAGGAAAGGGAGACTTCAAGAGCAAAGTGAAGGAGAAGACAGCATCTCTCCAGCCCAACTGTGAACAATTTATTTTTGAAAATTGTGGTCTTTTTTGAGTGAAGAAAACACGAGGGGTGGTCAATAAGGAAACCAGAGTTGCTCATTTCAGTTGGCTGCCCTAATGCTATCCCTGTGATTTACTCCATTGGCCTCTACACATACCCATAGAAATGCTAAGCCACCGTGACCTTTCTCTAGTGTTGCTACTTACCAATACTGATTGCATAACAAAGCTTTTTGCTTCATATTCTCCTGCAGCTTTTGAAGATATGTCTAAAGTGTACAAACATTTTATTGTAATGTCTGTAATATCTGCTTGCAGCTGTTTGGGGGTTTTGGTTTGTTTTTTTTTTCTACAGGACACTGCTAATTAAGACTCCTGTTATCATCAGTGATCAATTCATGAGCTGCCCAGACATGTCAGGAACCCAAGAGGCCTTGCAGTCCCTGCCCAGTCTTCCTTGGTGCTCCCCAAACATACCCACAGCCCAGGACCCCATGTCAGTCCCCCAGGGCTTCAGCCTCTACTCCAGTGATGCTGCAGCAGGGCCAGTCTCCAGCTCCCCACAGCCCTGCCCAGCCCAGTGATGGGCCCAAGTCCCAGCCCGACCTCATCCCATCCCCAGGGAGGTGCCCAATGCCAGAGCTGGAGCTGCCCCTGTGCCTCCCTCAGCTGCCCTGCTTGACCTGGCAACTTCTAAGTCCAACACCAGCCCCAAACCTTGCCCTTTTTGCTGCCATCAGCACAAAGCCAAGCCTGCCACAAGCGGCTCATGGGCACTAGGCCCCTCCTCGCAAGTTGTGTCAATGGAAGCATCAGTAATGCTGCAATGCACAGACACTAGCAAACACTTACTTAAAAAACAGCCCAAAACTTACTAATTTAGATGCTTTGCCTTGGGTAACACTCCCAGACAGACCCAGATTTCACACAGAGCATGCACAGTGGCCTCTGCATGTGCCCCTGCAGCAGTGGCCACACAGCTTGGGCAAGATCCCCAGACTGTTCGGCTGGATTCCCACCACCTGCCCCTGCGACATCACACCAGCACCATGTCTCCATGTCTTATGTCCTGGCATGACCATTTCTGCATCCAAAGAAGTGGCTTACATGGATCATTTAAAATTATCCACATGCAGTTTGGCAAATTTGATGGTTGAAGCTTTCTGGTGATGGCCACTTCCAGAGTAGCTGCAAGGAGAAATGCTGAAATAACACGACTCTAATTCTGATTATGGATAATCACTTGGGTTATATACTTTCTGTGTAAGAAAAAACGTAAGTGCTTCCTTTAAAATAATGATGGTCTATTCCATTCAGCAGCACTGCTTTAAGACCAACCCAGGTGAGTACTGGAAGATCAGTAATGCCAGAAATAGGCCCATCTTCTCATGACAGCACTGATATCTTAGCGGAAACATGGAAAGCTATCTTGTCAAATACTGCAAAAAAATACCAAAGTTCAGGACCACCAGCTTTTGCCATTTTTTCCTGAATGTTTAGGCACACATGGATAAGCACTTCTATATCATTCTGAATCATAGAATGGTTTGGGCTGGACCATGTACGTAGTCTACACGTTATGTAGTTTTTCTTGGCAAGACTGAAGGTTTTAAAATGCTAATCATAACCCCCAAAACTCAAAAATCAAGCAGCACATTACTTGTTGAGTTTTCTTGCCAAGTCACAGCACGAGGTGATCTGAAAGTCAGTTTGCTAGAAACAGATGTTGATTCTAGGAGGGTCAAGCTACATTTTCTTGCTTTTCAACATGATCAAATCGTTTTGACACTGCAGCCATATACATGTTATTGACTTCTTTAAATATAAAATGAAAAACGCTCACATTTATATGTAGTGTATCAAACTTCACACTGTATCACAACCTATTTCACTTAATATTTGGATACCTAATTTGTAGTTTCAATCACCACATCTTTATGGTATCATTTTTGCAGATGTTTAGTTGCTAAAAAAATCCTTAAAAATACAGTATGAAAAGAAAGTTAGTTCATTAAAAATTCCCGAGTGTTTGTATATGCACAGTGATATAAACGTGACCAATACAGGGCAAGAAACAAGGTGACTCTATACAGTCTATGGACAATTACTGAAATGCTAACAATATCCTGACAACATTAATAATTCTTTGATGGATGTGTCCCCTTGGGGCTTTCTTTGGATTAAACTGAAGTGATTAATTTTCACTTCAGAAGGGTAGAAGGTATTTAAGCACACTGGTAAAAAGAAATCACTAAACATGGACCATTGGTTCAGTATCTTATATTCCAAGACACCTTGTCTGATGAAAAAAAATTGTTTTCTGGAGTAAAAATGAAACAAAAACTATCGCAAGGCAAAGAAACAAATGATGAAGCAAGAATGCTCAGTCACACTGACCAAAGCTGCCCTGTGGCATTTAAAAATTCCCTGGAGTACCTGCGTCTGTTAGGCTTTTCCTGCTGAAGAGATGAGACAGCATTATGCAAATTTGCAATGGGAAAAGACAACTTCCATTAGCAGTAAGGCCACTAATTTTAACAGGTCTTCTGTAAAGAAAGAAGTATTGGCTGACTGGTGAAAGCATGTGCCAGGTATGAAAAGTTCAGAAGTATCACTGACAGATGCACCCCTTAGTGCAGATGGTGCACGCAGAATATTAAAAGCGGTGCTGCCATCTCTTGGTTGCTTTTGGCTGCAGTAAACACGCAATGTATTTGCCGCATATGGAAAAAAGAAAGCAAACAATGAAACTGCAGAAATGAATGCCACAACGTGACACTGTTCAGCAATGTCCAAACAACAGGACATGAAAGGGTTACATTCGAATACTTCAATAAATGGGGCTACCCCCACAGATTAAGTTTGTGCCTCCCTATTTGCCACACAGGAGACATATATACAGGGGTGGATGTTTTTCCCCTTGCTCTTCTTGCCTTTAGGGTAATTTTACTTCCTGAGAAAAGATCGTATTTGGGTTAGACAGAAACAAAATATCTCAGAGAATATTTAGGACGTTATCTGTTAAATCCTAAGCCTAAAAGTGTATGAGTCCTGCAGGGAAGATTTCTGCTGGGTTTCAACTTTTTTACTCAAGAGAAAATGTGTTCTACATCTTTTTTTTTTTTTTTTTGTATGCATATACGTTTTTATGTATATACAAGAATGTATAAGCAATACAGTTGCCCTGTTACCTTGGAAGAACAAAATTAATTTATCAATACTGCACAGGTGTTGCTCTTCTGGCAGAATCCAAAAGGCAAAAATTCCCAATGAAACATAGAGTCATAGCATTCTCTTCTCTTTCTTTCTACATTTCAACACCCTCTGCAAAGCAGGGTTGTATTATATTTCCTTCCACTGGAAAAATATAATAAATCATGGTGCAAGAGAAACCTACATCCTGTCTCTCTTATGAGTTAACACTCCTAATATCCTTAAAAATAGATGCTTATTGCTGTGGCCCTATTCACCTAAGCTTTTGCTTGGATAAAAGTTTTTGAGACCCTGAAAACAGTCCTGCCTTACTTACTTTTTAAGACACTCCAATGAAACAGAACTTTTGTATATATATTACTTGTGTGGAATATTTCCTCCCTACAACTCCAGACTCTCATAAGTGCTCAGCTGAAAATCTAAAACTTGAGTCAGTCACTGATTTGTACTAAAAAACAGGTTAAAATGTTGTCCAAAGTAAATTCATTAGACATAGTGTAAGTTACAAAATTCAAAAGCACTTACTGAAAAAAGTATCTCATTTAAGTTTGATTTCTCCTTTTAGATTGAAAATGATATATACGAAAGAAAAAACCACCATTTGTTATTCCAAATTCAACAATGAAATTAAGTTGCTTCATTAGGTACTTTCTGTTACCTTTGCAGGGCTCACCCTTGCTTATCATGAAAGTATAGAGAAATTAAGGTTACAAAGGACTTCTGAAGACCATTTAGCCCAGCTCTCTGCTCAGAGCAGGTCCTGCTAGATCAGGTTGTCAAGGCTGTGTTTGTGTGAGGATTCAATATTTATGAGGATGAAATTCCACAACCAAAGTGTGCACCTGTTCCCAAACCTGACTGCTCTCATGGCGAAAATAAAAGAAGCCACAATATCTGATGAGAATTGGTCGTGCTGCAGTTTGTGTCCATTGCCTTTTATTCTGTCAGTGCTGGTTCATGTCTACTGTACACCAGGGCCCCTGAGCTGCTTTCTGCCCAGGCAGCCCCAGCCGTGCTGTTGGACGGGGCTGTTCCATTTCAGATGCAGAACTTAAATTGTGTGTAAAATGAAAAGAACCGCAGGACATGAGACAATTGTCACGAGTGATTAAATGAAGTAGAGGGTGGAAAGGTAATAATAAAAAATATTCTTTTCAATGAATACCCACCTCCAGGGTTAGTTTTGTTTTAGGATTTTTTTGTTTGTTTTGTGTTTGCTTTGTTTTTGTTTTGATTTGTTTTATAGCAGCTATTTGGCAGCTAATTTCTTTGTCACCAGGGTACAGGTGCAGGATGGGAAAGGCATCAGGTTATCAATTATCTGATGTAGCAGGATGGCCAAGTAATGAATTGCAATTTATAATATAACTCTGTCACACACAGCTTCCTGCTGCTTTGCTTCTGCATGGATAACTCATGACAACTCAGCTGCCTTTAGATTTGGATGCAGATAAGCACTCTGTGGTATTGGGGCCCCTCTGTAAGTAGCATGGGAAGAAAAGGAGAAAAATGAGAAGCCAAAACACAAAATTGAAAAAAAAAACCTAGCCATGATAAACAGAATATACAGTCTGCCATAGATCAAACTAAGACATTTTGCCTAGAGCTGCAAAAGTATGTTAGTAATTAATATGTCAGGTAACATGAGAGAAGAAAAGAAATGCTCGGGTACTCAGCTGCATGGAAACAAAACAGAAACTTTCAGTACACTGTACAAACTTAACTGATTAAAATTATCTCAGTTATCAGAAAATCCTGATTTATTTATCAATACTGATAGAGTCAAGCAATTCAATTGGTGCACTCAGACATTTATCATTTTTCTTTCAAGATACCAGCTCTTTTGTCTAAGGGGATATAAGCAAAAATAGCCTTTATATGAAGAAACGTACAGTTAAGGCTGAATGGATATACCCACATACTTAGCTGAGGTTTTGACCTGGCATGTCCAAAATAAAAAAGAATCTTTAATCCCAAAGTTTGCTTAATTATTTAAAACTAAAGAAGTTCCAATAAAATCAAGAACCACTGGAATATACCATTCTGAACCATCTTTCCTTATATTACTGACACAAAGTTACAATAACAAAAATGATAAATGATCCTTCATCAGATTATATTGACTAGTCACAAACATCACAAGAGAAACAGGCTGTGGGAGACGTAATAATAAGTTATGCTACAAAAAAATTATACCTCTCAGTGACATCAAGAAGAATACAGAATCACCTTTCATACATACAAATAATGTTGGTTAGCACTGTTTAAAATAATTTCTAAAGAAACCACAAATAATGCTTTTTAAGATATGATATGCCTGTTGCAGTATTTTACCATATAATTCAAGCATCATTTGCCTTGCAAATAGTGTTTCAAATTAACTTGGGGCATCCAAAGGGCATAGCCCTGTAGTATGGAAGTCACCAGATATAAGAGCTGGGACTGCTCAGCCTGGGGAAGAGAAGGCTCAGGGGGGATCTTATTAATGGCTATAAATGCCTGAAGGGAGGGTGCAAGGAAGATGGAGCCAGACTATTCGCAACTGGTGACCAGGGACAGAACGAGAGCCAATGGGCACAAAGTGAAACACAGAAAGTACTGCATGAGCATCGGGAGACACTTCTGTGCTGGCCAAGTAGTGGCACAGCTTGCCCAAGGAGGTTGTAGCATCTCCATCCCTGGAGACATTCAAGAGCTGCCTCAACATGACTATGGACAAGTAGATCTATGTGGTGCTGCTTGAGAGGTCCCTTCCAACATCAACTATTCCATGATACCAAGTAGGCATAAGAATAACTGGCACATAATATGGCATCAGTGTCACAGTACCAAAAGCAATCATCCTGTGTCAACTGTACACTAGGAGCTAATGACCATATGTAGCTATCAAAATATTTGAAGACGTTCTCCAAGATCTAAAGCATCATTTCTCTATGACAGTTGCTCATGTAGTTTTCCAGGGCATTATGTTTAATAGTTTCAATAGCATTTGGGTCATGAATTAACCACTTTTCTGCAGACACACACTATACTAACAAGAATTGTAATTACTCCAGTGTTTTATGTACTACTGACCTTTCAGAAATATATAATCTACACAACTATGAATTTTTATAACAGTACCAGCCTCTGACAAGGCTTTTATTTATAACTTCTTTAGTTACAGTATCTAACCCTAGTAGTTTATCTAGTGGATCCAACAATAATCTGGAACTAAATTTTCTCTTTTTCTACAAATTCTTCTACTTTTTCATGAGACACCTTTACTCTCATCAATGCAGCAATGTACTGCCACTATTGTGACTGATGGACATTGTATGGAATTTTATGGGTGGGGCAGTGGGACAGGGTCTAATGCCATAACCATCTGTAACTTTTTTTTTAGTACCATTCCTATGGATCTTCCAGGTTGCAATCTGTAACTTTTTTTTCACTACATTCATTCCTATGGATCTTCCAGGAGTGCTTGCTAGTATTCATTACTATTTTCACTGAATCACATTTCTTGTTAGGTATTTTCTTCGGAATCTTACTGATAGTAGTTCTTATTTCTATTTAGAAAAATTAGAAAAATGAGGACAGACCCCAATTGAAGGGACATTTTCAGAAACTAAATAATCATATTTATTTATATAAGACAAACAAACAATACAGGCTGGGGGCAGAGCTGTTGAGAATGGAGTACCTCTTTTGCTGCTGTTTTGTTCACAACAGGTACTACCTCACTGCTCTTTGCTAATACACATGCATGGTTTTCTTATCTACTTAAACTTGGACTGCCTTACAGAACGTACAAAGTTCAATTAATGATGGTTTTGTCTTATATAAGCTCAGAGGGAATATTGCTCTTCCTAAACAAATATGTCAATAGCAGTGAGTTTAAAGGCTTAAAGACAGCAGCACTTTAATCATTCACAAAGTGGCCAATAACACTGGCTTAGTTATTGAAACGATTAACACATAGAAGAGAAGAGACAGAATGCTATCTTCATGAAAAATTCCTTAGTGCAGCCCATTTCTCACCTTAAACTCAGAAAATGTCCTATTTTAGAAAACCAGCATGATTTCCAGCATTCAACACAGGTCTTGGCTATTCTGTAAACTGTACATCCACATGCAGCCTCTGAAGTCTCTGCATCCTCCAGTGTCGTGTCTCAAAGGAATCCAGGCACTATCAGTTCTTCCTAACTGTCTGTTAACCGTAAGACTTGCCTTAAAAAGAAGGCAAGTTGGTGTGGAGACAGCTATAGAAAAGGAAAATCCATCCCGAATTTGTCTCTTTTATATTGCCATTATAAAGGTAATAGACAGTGGTACATTCTGTACTATTTGTCTCTCTCCCCTTCTATGAACTTCTCACAAGAGAGCTCCCTAGCTATAATGAAGAAAAAAAATAAAAGACGTATTCGTAGAAATTCCAAGATTAAAGAGTTTGTTATGAAACTATCTTCAGTTTCCAATGTTAACGCATTGCAATGTACTATTTGAAGTCAATTCACTTTCCTAGAATATCTGTGAAGCACACTCCACAGTTAGAAACCTTTTACAAACAAGCTTCCACAGGCTCACCTTTAAGGATGAGCCATAAGCTTAAGAGTTTATGTTATCCACAGCTGTGATAAGGATAAAAGCAAACTTTCTAACAGCCAGGTACCAGCCTCTGATAGTGGCCCAATGGCAGATTTTCTCCTAGGGTCTCATTTGAAAAAAGATCTGAGCCTGTCTCAGACAAGGTTGTTATCTGGAAGCCAAAGAAGAAAACCTATAAGGAAGGAACTGAAAACGTCTTCAGAAGGGTGAATGAGGCCCATTTGACAGCAACGTGGGCCGCCTTCGTCCTCCAGGACAGAGAGAAGTGTTTGCCATGGATGTGGCAATGATTTTAACATATCAGTGCATTTTCAGTGTTTTTCTTCTACATCTGTCCTATCCTACTTGCCTACAATGCTAATGTAGGATGTCCATTTTAAGGAAGGTATATGCGTCCAAGAAGCTTAAATTATAACTGTGAATGAAAGAGGAAATTATAAATCAGTCATGGCTAGGTATCAGGGATTATCTGTGTGCACATCCAGGATGTCAGTCATCAGTTCCTGGGTGGACCAAGACCTGCCATGCTTGAGTGAACACAGGTGACACCCTGAACTGATCTGAGCCACCGGACTAAGTGATCCCCACGTTGGCTGTTTTTAAACAAACAGCCTGTCAGTGAGAGCGTGGTCTGTGCAACAAATATATCCAGCTGATCTGACACTCTAGAATCAAGGAGGAATGTTTCTTAGTTAGGGTCAATATTGATGAAGGGCTATTTTTGCTGCCCCTACCCCATCTTTCCTGAAGAGCAGAATGAGATTTAGATGAATTAACAGAGATGTATTACTATAGTCAACCAATGGTTTGCCTCTTACTGCTACACCCTTGTACAAGTTTGAAAATAAACCAGTGAGAGATCGTAAGTCAGAATTGTAATTTAATAGGAAAATTAAAAATAAATGCAATACTACAAGAACACTGACAGAGTCAGGATACAACCTGACACCCTGTTAGTCAGGGTGGTGATAGCAGTCCAGATGAAGTGGTCCTGTTAAAATGGTGATCCTGTAGAAAGGTCTGGTTTTTCACCTGAAGGTCCAACGGTAGCTCTTTTCCTCTGGAAATCCAGTAGGTAAGGGCTGTTTGTGCTGTTCCAAACCCCAGATTGTATCCAGGTGGGAATGCTTGTCTCCTCCCCCCCAGGCGGGGCATCTCACAATAGGTTGATGTAATTCTATGAGTCATGTGGTAGGAGATAACCAACACTGCCCCACCTGCTTTAACATCTTGGGAAGATGGTAAGAGAATACAAACTTTTGGTTACATCTTACATCATAACCTAGGACAAGCCTGTACAGAAAAAAAATATTTCTCAGATGAAAAAACTGCCCAGAGTATTGCTGAGAGAGTTCTCTGACTATTCAGGGAGAACTTCAAAGCATCACATGGTGGGGACTTTTTCATTAATCAAAATAAAAAAACACAATAAAAAATCACAGCACAATCACATGAAGGTGATTGATTTTGAGAAAATCACAGTACTGCTTAAAACCTGTGTTTATCTAAGACTTCAAGTCTCTCCAAGTCCGGTGCAGACTCACATCCTTAAATATAAATGGGGAGTCAAGGTAGAACCAGGAACAGTTATTCCTCACTGAGGAACTGGAATGTGAGCTGGTCACTTCAGATACAAGAAAGCCATAGCAAGAAGCTGTCCAAGCAGAAGCTAAGCATCTACTTGAGGAGTCCTTAGGCTGTAAGTTCTTTAGAAGAGATTGATCAGTCAAAGCAATACTAGATGAAAGATGAGACCTAAACCAATATGTTATTCAAGACACAGCGAAATTGTATTTACACATTTTGTCCGGAACGAGTTGAACTAAGGCTGTTTCACAAGTCATATCTATCACCAAACTGGCCACATAATCAGTGGAGAAATAAAATCATGCCATAATCATTACCTAGAAGAGGTTAAAAGAATCTCTAGAGTGGTACATTTTCCTACACACAGTTAAAGCTGTATTTGTAGCATTATTAGGCCCTAACCTATACAGGGTAAAGGTCTCATAAGAGATCCTCGTTTGTATCATCCTGCACTGTGCCACAAGCTATTGTATCTTGCATGTCTTTAATAGGTATTGTAATCACCTAAGTCTTCATTTTATTTCTAAAATTCTGAAGGGCATGTATACAATTATTTATAGTGAACCTATAATGAAACAACTTTCTTTAAAAAACACTTCCATTTCAATTTCAAATAAACCATTTTTCTTTCATGCTTTACTACTTACACAGCATTCTGGATCATGTGAGATGCTTCTTCTGTTTATTAGACATCAACTGCCCTTGGCATAACATCCACCTCAGAAATAATTTCAGTGAATGAAATTATGTTTAGCTATATGAGAAAGACCTAGACAGTTCTGATGAGAGAATATACAGCTTAATAGAGGTCCAGGCTTTGAGAATTGCATTACCACTTGCATCAGCCTAAATGATCCTATAACAACCATCTCACATTGACACAGCTTGCAGATTTATGCACTGTGTAGCAAAGAGCCAGCCTTATCACAGCTCATCCACTATCAAGTGTTTGGAAAAGATAAGAATTCATTTGCATTTTTAATGATGGTTCAATGTCTTGACTTCTTCGCAGATGCTACATTGACAAATATAAATTATAGCTGCAAAATTCACTTCCTCTAGGCTTACTACATATATTTTGGGGATATATTTCTTCAATAAAGATCAAGTACTTGTACAGCACCAACTGACACAGGTGAGTAATTACGTAGTATTTAAAGCTATATTAATTCTTTGATGGAGTATTTTAATATAACCTACAACCTCCTGGATCAGACAACTGCAAGCCTTATTTGCATTCTAAGTCCACCCTTTCAGTAAGAGAAATCACTAAAAAGAGTTGTCAGTTGATATATACAACATAGAAATTATTTTGTCAATCCCTAATTTTCATCCCTGTTCTGCCCTCATCAGGACAATATGCATGGAAGACTGCAACAATCCACATTCATTTGCTAAATTACCTAGTTATTAATGATAGGTATTGGGTCGACTTTGATTGAGTTATCTCCTTTGTTTAGTTTTATCAGATACCTGTTGTTTCACCAATGTCCTTGCTCAAAAAAGTGTAATAAAATGAATGTATGATATCCTGATAGTAAAACATTCACAAAAAGAGAATCTAAGATATTGTTAATGACCTATGCACCATGTATTTGACTTTAAAATTAGCATATGACCTTCTTACTACAAAGATTTTTGAAAAGTGTTGTAAGTGTCCTGAGAAGCTAAGCTGAGATGAAGAAGGACTAGCAAACATAACACAAACCACCTTCCAAGTCCTTTAATTAAACATTTAGTTCTGATACATTTCTAGGCATGTACTCTGAGTTTATATGATTTCTTAAGTCTGTACCCATAGTTCTGTATACCCTGAATTAAACACTAATCATTCACTTTCAAGATGTTAACTCCTTACACTGTGTGACTATGGAACATTAACCATCCCTGCTCAACTCTCAATTAACACGGCAGCAGCACATCTTTTGAGGGATTTGGTAAGGCATGGTAGATAAAGACATTTATCTAAATTCCATGCTGACACACATAATATGCAACTTCACTGAAGGATTTGTATTTAAGTCAGCTGAAGCACCTTGTATCATCATCACATGCATTTTACAGCAGCTACTTAAAAAATGCAACAGCAATTTCCTGGAGGAGCTTCCATGGGAAAAAGCAACAGAAGAGGGAGGTTGCACAGCACTTCTTCCACAGGGTTCACTTATTTACAGTTCCATTATACACTATAGCATGCTCCACTGCAGTGACAGTTATACACAATTTTCTCTCCCATTAATGCTTTGGTTATAATACAAAAGATACAAAAAGTGGAAGTAAATCACTGTTGATGGTGAATACCCTGTAGGAGACTCAAATATGTTTTGCCATAACAGTGATAGGTGGACTGTTCAGTGGATAAGGAATTGCTCAGACGGTCATGTCCAGAGAGTAATGGTCAATGGCTCAATATCTGAACAGAGATCAATGATGAGTGGTGGCCCTCAGGGGTCCAGGGGCCAGGACTGTTTAATGTCTCCATTACTGACACAGGCAGAGGGATTTGGTGCACGCCCCACAAGCCTGCAGGTGACACCAAGTTGTGTGGGGCAGTTGACAGGCCTGAGGAATGGGACGTCATCCAGAGGGATCTGCACAGACCTGAGAAGTGCATGCATGGGAATCTCATGGAGTTCAACAAAGGCATGTGCAAGGTTGTGTGCCTGGGTCAGGCTAACCCCTGAGAGGCTGGGAGATGAAGGGACTTGAGAGCAGCCCTGCCAAGAAGGACTTGAAAAGCTGGACATGGGCCAACAATGCGCACTTGCAGCCCAGAAAGCCAAATGTGTCCTGGGCTGCATCCAAAGAAATATGGGCAACAGGTTCTGTTCCTCTCCTCCACGCTGGCAAGACCCCACTCGGAGTACTCCATCCAGCTCTAGGATCCTCAGCACAGGAAAGACATGAAATGGGTTCACAAGACAGTCACAAAGATGATTACAGGACAGGCTGAGAGAGTTTGGTTTGTCCAGACTGGAGAAGAAAAGGGTCCAAGGAGACCTCAGTGTCCTTTAAGTACTCATACGGTGCTTCTAAGAAGGATGAGGGCAGACTTTTAGTGGAGCCTGTTGTGATAGGACAGGGGGTAATGGTTTTAAAGTGAAAGACAGTAGATTTAGATTAGATGTAAGGACTACATTTTTTATTATGAACCTGGTGAAACATTAGAGAGATTTGCACAGAGAGCTGGTAGATGTCCCATCCCTGGAAACATTCATGGTCGGGCTGGATAGGCCTCTGAGCAACTTGACCTAGTTGAAGATGTCCCTGCTCTTTGCATGGGGTTTGGACTAGACCATCTTTAAAGATACCTTCCAACACAAACTATTCTAGAATTCCATGATAATGAAAACTAACAGCTGGATGTGACTAGTGAATTTTCACAACGTGTCTGAAAATACAGGCACACATCAGGATGCAGTATTCCATTACAGTATGAAACTTTTTCTCAGTATTACCTACTCATTCATTGAACACAATACTTTAAGCAGCAACAGTGCTATTTCACACACCCATAGCCAAATGGAAAACTTGGCAATACCCAGTTAGGCTAATTAATGTGTGTCCATCAAGAGAGGATAAAAATAAGTATGTATTTGCTGGACTGTATATTCAGTATTTGTTAACAACAATTTTGTTAGCAAACAACATACTTGTTTTCTTAGACGTCTATCTACTAATTACCAGATTTTTCCTCAGAAGTGAAATATTTGACTTCTATTTTCTACCCTTTCATCCTACAATGTAATTTTATTTGCACTCTCAGACATTGATATTTTACACTAAGAACTTCATATTTGTACAAGTATTTTGATTTTTTTTCTAATGAGAGAATCATTTTCATCTAGGATGATACATCAAATTCTTCAGCTTTGAAAGAGGCTTAAAGTAATTAGGCCTGCAACACTTCCTTAAAAGCAACAGGAATTGATAACTTTATCAAGACTTCTTTGAAAATCTTAATCAGAAGATTAACTTACTAATTTTTAAAATTTCTCTTCATTTACCTAATAGACCTTGTACAAACAATTTTAAGTTCTTGTCCACATTAGCCATATTCTTTTTTTCCCATATTTTTACAACTCTTTTTTTCCATTTTACACAAATTTCTCTTTGTGCTTCCATGTATTTGCAACGTTCACATTTCACGTAGGCCCAAGACACGAGGGCAAGTGTAGATACCGCTTGTGTTGTGTGCACAACGTAAGCGGTATCTACAGTATTCTGGGCCTGTGTGAGGCACAGAATATGCTCACGCCTTTTAGGATAACTGAGAGAAGCATTCTTTGCCTCAGTGCTCTCAGCTTCACACAAAATGAAATCACAATCTAAGTCTCTACCCTTCTACCTCTTGCAAGCAATGACTGGACAGATAACTTATTGCTATAATGAAAAATGTTTCATCCACAGACACCCTGCAAAAAAAAGAAAACAAAAAAAAGGTACTAACCCCGGTCCACAGTGAGTTATAGACTTGGCATTGCAAAACTGAAGTCAAATTGCTAAGTTAATTCTATTTCGTGAAACCAGTGAAGCAAACCCAGATGCTTTAGGCATTTTCTTCAGTCCAACACTCAGTCCCCTCACCCTTTAGACATCTATCCTGCTAATTCATCTATTCTTGGTTGCTTTTTATCACCAATGAACTTAATTTTACTAATTTAGTGAAGTCAGAGATTTTTTTCTATTGGTAATTTTTGCATCCCTTTAGCCTGATGTTAAATGAATATGACAGGTAATGTCCACAGTATACTACACGTTACTGTATGCATCAGAAAATTTTATCTGTAAGATAAAATACAGTACAGACTCACTACACTACACTACTCACAATACACTACAGACGATGTAAACTAAATCTGAGTCAATGCAGAAATAATAGCTCCTTATTTTGATGAAAATATTTCAGGGCAACATTTGAACTATTTCAAAAATTCAATCAAAGAGGTCTCTATGTATGCTGTCAAAGCCCTGGGCTTTTAGCAAAATACAGATGTAGTCATCCATGGCTGCTTATCTGACCTGACAGCAAACAAAATTACACATAGCTCTGGTGTTCCAGCACCCCTTTATGAGGAAAAGGTTGCCTTCTCCTGAAGACTCCACACCCACCACTTAGTTAACTCATAGGTTTAAATAGGATTAGTCCCTACACTCCAGGAGCTCTTTGAATTAATTCAATTTCCTCCCTTTGGCCTCTATGATGGAGCATTAGTAAGTCCACAGGTGGTAAAACAATGCATTAGTATTGTTCATTGACCTTTTTTATTTTTTAAACAATTATAGATAGGCAACCTTAAGACTGCAGTAGCTCATCTTTTTGCATTCAAATACAAATACTGTATAAAAGCACTAACTAAATACATTGATGGAACAGGATAAAATTTGACATTTTGGAATGTAGGAAATGCTACTAAATCAAATTTTTAGAGTGGTATAAAATTCTCATTTTATTAGAAGGAATAAATCATCCAGTGCACATTCTGGTATTTGCATGCCCTGCAGCAGAGCATCTGCATACAAGCTACAATTTTACTAGAAAACAAGGAGCAATTTTCAATAAACAGTTGGGAATATGAAAATTGCTTACGGAGCAAAGAAATATACACATGCTCAAGCCATTAAAAACCTGGTAGAAATGAAATGTCCCTCGTAGTTCTTAGCAGTTGTTTAATTGAGACACATTCAATGTGGCACATTCAATAGCAGATACTCTCTCAAATCAACAGGAGTCATTAATAGAAACTTAAGTTTCCAAGAATTGAAAACTCCTTGAAAAAAATTCCATAATTTTTCTTGTCACATCTTCCCATACTCCCTGATATAGTATTTCAGAATTTCAACTGAGATATAAAAGGGATTTGTACAGTTAACTTACGTTTTACTCATGTATGTCCTCTAGAAGAAGAACAAAATATTAACAGATATGAAAAAGCAAATGGAAAGGAGAAAATATTGAAGTAACAGGATAATAAACCCTCAAACACTTTTTCCATATGCTCTTTACAGCCTTTAGAAATTTGAGATAGCTTAAGAGTCCACAGTGGATTACCAGTTTTGTATGTCAATCCTTCAGATTCTCAAAAGGAACATGTTTGTTACCTGCAAAGCTGTGATTTTCAAATAAAAACCTGGCAGTCTTGGAATTCATGCTGAGCACATACACATCAGTGCTGAAGTTTTGATTAACTGATCCAAAATGGGGCTCCTAAGTGGGTCAAGATAACTCTTCCTGTCTGATGGATTTACTTGAAGGCTATAGACTTGATGACCATCAACACCTTTAATGTCAATATTTCAGTATTTTGGAACAGGTTCCCAAATTCACTGTTGTCAGATACAGCTATGACTTCAGTGAAATCCTCAGACTTCCATTCAGCTTTCAGTGGCTAATTTGTTACCTGAAAAGAGGAAGTGACTGTTGAAACATGACTGAGTTTTTCAATGTCCATCATTAATGACATTTATGAGCCAGCAAAACCACAAACTGGGATTACACAGTAAATAACATCACAAAAACTAAATATTGTTCATGGCAGTAGAGCCTCTGTGTACAGAGAACAATGACAAATTGAAGTCAGACAGTCATGTGTGAAATTTTACTATAGCTAATTTCTCAGAAATTGAAGCTTTTCCTCTTTCTTCTCAACACAAACTCATGGCTTCCATTACATCCATGCTCATACTTTACACTTGCCCTCTATTGAGAACCCAGTCAGAAAATGTCTTGAAATAGTTTATGGATTAAAAAAAGGGGGATGGGGGGAAGGTGGAACCTCAAACCAGCAGATCTAAAAATCCTTTCTCTTAAATCCTTGACAGTTCTGGAAGTCACTCCCAGCAAATAAATTGTCTATTTCATTCAAGGCACATGGGCTGAAGACCACAATTTTGACTTGCCAGCCATAGCCTCAGGAGTTATTATTGGAAAAGTTTCAACTTTAGTTTGATTGTAATTGGAGGGTTAAACCAGGAAAGCTCCAGTGCAGAAACACCAGCAGAAGATTTGCTTAACTTGAAACAAATGTTATTAGCTCTTATCTTGAATCAAGGCCTTACTGTTTTACTCCTGAATTACAGAAAGGATTAAGTTCAAGTCCTTTTGTTGCATCTACAGTTCTGAAATGTTTCTTGTCAATTACTGGTTGTAAAAGTAAAACGAGCAGCAGTTAATCTTAAAAGAAAGAAAAGTTAGTGAAAAAGTAAAGGCATTCTCCATAAATACTCATTTCTCTTTCTCTTCCTTCTTTGTGGAAGCACCTCAAGTTGTGTGACTTCAAAAGTTATTCAAACCCATTTTACAGTATCAATGTCACACACTGAAGAAACAGACAGATACAGGAAGCATAATTTCGGGGTTTTATCTGCTGTTATACTGTGGCCATTTTCAGTTTTTTCTCCTCCAAACGTGTAATTGGAGTAGTCATCAATAAATACTAGAGCTATTTGTTTGAACATGAAATACAGACATGCACTACTATCCCAACATTTATTCATTTGAACTAGGCATTTTTAATGATTTTTTTTTCTCTCAACTCAGAAAAAATACTAAAAAGAACAAGCATAATCTACAAAGTACGTAATTGCAACCCTTCTCACTCATCAAGCTGGTCTTCAGTCAAAGGTATTTTTCTCATGTCATAGAATTGTTTGGGTTGGAAGGTACCTTTAAAAGTCTTTTAGTTTCAACTAGCTGACAATGAGATGGACTAGATGTCCAAACTGATGACAACTGCTACTGTCAAAATTACATAGATGGATATTTGCAGAGATTTAAAGGAAAAAAAAATTGAAAATGTACAAAATTAGAAATATTTTCAAAATAAGAACTCTTTAAAAACTGGGCATCTTTTACCAAATTTTCCTTTCAATTTTGCTTTCTCATCTCTTTATCTAAAGTTTTTTCCTTCTCTACTTCAGTTTTTGTCTTCTTGATTGTTTTTCTTTTCTGCATATGTAAGTTCTGATCCTGTTAAAAAATGAGCTTTATTGACATACATGACCAGATGAAGTGGTCATCTTGTGTAGGCATGGTCAAACAAAAGCCAACCATTAAAAAAAATTCACCACTCTTCATAAAGGTGAAATACTGCAGATAATATGCATGAGAGCCTCCCTGAATCTCTACTAGCATGGAAGAAAACATCAGCACTGGAATTAAAATGGCAAGTCATACCTTCAGAACTACTGTCATTCAGTGACACACATTAGTTACTTTTAACCGGATTCTGTTTTTCCCTACATGCCTGTAAGCACTGATTTTTTTCCTCTGAAAGAAGGTTCAAACTCCCAGTTTAAGATGATGAACCTGATTTCCTGGATGTTTAGAGTACATTTTTGCTTGGAAAAAAAAAAAAAAAAAGTCTAATATTTCCCAAGAGCTTTGCCAGTTCAGGGTTCTTTTAAAAAGCTTTGGCCCTATTACATGACAAGTGTAGAGTACAGACTATAGGCTAGATTTCATGTACTGATGATAGATACTGTGTGTGACCTCCTCTCAATGAAAAGACAATAATGCTAAACATAGGCTCAGTCACTGAAGCACAAAAAAAATGAAATGTGCATTCTTGTAAGCAAGATCATTATCTCATGTCCACGGTTTTCCAAAGGAATGCAAAATTCTTTGCATTCATGAAGTAAAGAGCAAAAAAAATGAAGATTAAAAAGCTGCAAAAAGTAGCAAATTCAAATGCTTCAAGCCTATCATTGAAATACTTGTTAAAACATTTTTCTGTCCTTCTAATTGCACTATGCCTTCATCTTTGCTTCATTTTCCGTATTGGACTTCAGTATCTTTGAATCTTAAGCAAGTCCTCAACCTACTACAGGATTACAGTGGGTATTTAGTTATTAATTATCTAATTGTTATTATACCGTGGATACGCATTTGTTCAAATAGAAGTGGCACCAAATAAGCTTGTTGCACCTTTCCAAATTTGGTGACTAAAGTGAAAATACGCCAATCAACAACTATTTGCCTACGGACTTTAGTCTCTTCCAGAGGATGCTGTCACCTCAGAAGACAAAGGTTTTGAAAAAGCAAAGACTGCTTTGTTAATAAAGCAGGACAAGGGGAAAAAAATGGGTAGAAGTGGCCTAGAAACCCATGCTATTAAGTACAAAGCCCAAGGGCTCAAAGCTGATCTGTACAGTGAAGAAAGGTTAATTTCTTTTGTATATTTTGTATCCCATTTTTTCCTGGTCTAGTTTCAGAAATCACCTCAGAAAATCTGAGCTCTAATTTTTTAAAATACAAATGATGCCTTCAGAGAGAAGGGTGGTGTTTTAGTTTCTATTTGGCCACTTACAAACACCTAAATACATCTTAAAATTTCTAGTTAAAAACAATATCAAATAGCTGCTAAAAAAACAAACAACAGAAAAACCTTTCCATCTACCACTTGTTTGAACTATGTAGCTATATACGATTTCTCTTGGACTCAAGAAACGTTTTCTCTTGTGCCTTGTTTTTGAATGAGCTGGCATTACCTAATCTTCAGGAAGGCATTGTAAACTAAGTTTAAAAAGAGGCCATTGGTTTTAATCTAGTTTTGTAGTCCTCTCTTTTGCTCAAGACTTTACGCATGTAAAAATTGTACTTTAGCAGAGGAAAGAAAAACAGTTACGGAAATTTCAACATAAAAAATTTTAGACATATTTTTCTTTCAGTTTTGTCCTTAGCTTTGTTCCCCTTCCTTTGCCCATTCTTCACTTAGAGACTTCAGCTGAACCATCTTTTTATGGAAAATTGAGCCCATGCAATTCTGCTTTTTGTGTTGTATCCTAGTGTTATCAAGGTTAACAGCCACCCACGTAGCCCTGGAAATTTTATACTTTAAACATTAGCTATGGGAATCCCAAAATACTTTGCCAAGAGTTAGGAAAAATTAGCCTAAAATAACGCACTGAATCACATACCAGTTCAAATAACTAATTTCTTGTTCAGAATACATATGAAACCAATCATATCTCTCAGTTACCATCGGTATCAGACACACAGTCTGTAAGTGAGAACAGAATGAAGGAAACAAGCAGGGAGCTTGGGTGTACAGTGCAGCTTTAAAACAGATACCGAAAATTAATACTGTGGTAAATAGTAGTTTTTACTTCAACAGTTTGCCAATGCTAAATTCTTTGGATATGTAATATCATTTAACAGCGTCATGTCAGAATTTAAAAGGATCTTTCAGAACTTGTGTTGATGTTCTGTTTTCCAAACATTTGGGGGTGGAGGGTATATGCAAGGAACATGACAGTGCTAAGAATTCAGGATTAAAGGGCTTATATTTTATTTTTTAAAAGTATATTTGAATATGAAGGTTTTTAGCAATAGGTAATAAGATTTCTAAACTTAAAAGAACATTGTCAAACTAACAATTTGAAAATGTGCAGACAAAATCGGGGTACTGAGAGTCTCTTTGTTCACAGGTAACTATAAATTAACAGGAGGGAAAAAACCAGCCAAGCTAAAAAGACACATCACTTGGAGGATTTCTACACATTATTTACAGGATAGATATTTGACAAATTCATCTCACTCAACTTGTGAAGAAGTACAAAAGATTCAAAACATAATGTCAGTGCCAGCTCTTTAGTGAAAAACCCATAAAGCTGCAGTCCTGACAGCCATTCAACCTGCTTCTGCCTGCTGTGGTGTGACACTCAGAAAAGTCACTCGAGCAACCATCTAGTAAAGGGCACCTTTTCTTGTTTCCCTGCACTTGCCCATTTCCGTATCACACAGACCATTATTAGCAGGTGTGGTGTAACACCACAAAGAGGACTGCCACGGAGAAAAGATGCCAGAATTACTCTGAGATGCTGAGGAAAACCTCCTCTAATCCTGTACTCGTAATTAGGAATTTTCCTCACCCATATATTGTCTCCAGAGAAGCAGTATGAAATTACACATAAACTAGGGAAGGTTGCTCAAATGAAGAAATATCAGCTTTATAAAATGCTGATTACCAGCAAACTCGTTTCTCTAGTAGTATTAAAGCATTCTTCCCTTTGATTGTCTAGTGCTAACAGTAAGCCTTTAAATTCCAGAATAATTAAGGCTGCAGCCCGTTATTCCTTAAGTCAAGGGCAGCTTTGTTTTGCCTCTGCCTGAACTATGATTTAGCAATTGCTGGAAAGCAACAAGCAGCTGCACACTGAGTAATTCAGTGTCTGTTGGGGAAAGCTCTCATCATACACCTCGTCGAGGCCTGGGCTCTCGGAGGTACGCTCCTCTCCCTGAAGGGACAGGCTGGAGGTTGTGCTTTCCCGCTGGGATGCCACTAAAAAGCAGGTGGCCATGGTGGGATGTCAGGTGTGGGTCGAAGAAGAGAAGCCAGAGGAACTCTGGAGCAGCTGGACACCAGGGGTGAGCAGAGAGGAAATGCAGCAAACCACTGCAGGGGCAGGAGCAGGGGGAGAAAATGTTCACAGTTTACAACTCAAGGTCACTAGCTGGCATAAAACAAGCCCAGAAGAACTAAACCACTGTACCATGACACAGTGGGAATCACTTTCATCTCTGTGCTATTTTCTTAGTCACTTGGAATTTTTCTGTATTTAAAAGATAAGTTTTCTACCTTCTTTCTCTTTTTTTTTTTTTCCTCCTCTGTCCCTTGTGCACTTAAGAGCCTTTTTCATCTTCTTTGGGGAGGTTATTTTAAGGAAGAAGTCTCGGCTTGCTCATCTCACTTGAGATCTTGTCACAGTCTCCCACATCTTCTAGCAGCAAGGTAACTTCAGTAAAGGTTCTGGTCTGAGGAATGGTTTTAAACCAGCTACCACGTAATTTTTGCCTTAGCACCTTTTCCTCTAAGAAGCCACAAATACAAAGATAGGGTGATGGGTTCTTCTGAAACAGAAGTTGGAGTACTGGAGTGGTATCATCTCACTGTCAGAAAGACTTAAAGACTGTATCCTGTATATATATTTCGGGTCAATTATCCTTGACAATAAACTACTATGTCTATAAATCATTTCCGTGTTCTAACACTTTCAGATTTTGTAGAATTTTTTTTTTTAAAGATAATTGAGCCTGCATATCCCTTTTCACAAATTAAATTCAACACAATGCTCTTTATTAATTGTACTAATCCAGGAATTTGGCAGCATTGCTTGAATGCACTCACCATTTCAAAATAAAACTTTCCAACTGTACTTAAGTTGAACAGTTAAAAAAACCACACACAGCAAAAAATATTTTAATTTTGCGTACGAACCATGTACCACTTCGAACAAGAACCTACACAACAATTTAACAGCTACAAGTAAGTTTTCCTCATGCTTTGCTTTGCCTCTGGGGAAAAAAAGACCTCCAACTTTTATTCCTGACAAGTATGTATTACCTGAAGTATCTAAGTAAATTTTACTTTATCTGTATCTTGAAATTATTTTCTTTACTGCAAAACCTCCAGTTTTCCTACTGATTCCTTTCCAGGGCATCATTAATCTAGTCAGAAGAATAAACAAATAATGAGTAAGCAAAAATTACTGAGCCACCAAATGTAGTCTCCCCTAAACATATAGACAGTTTTGATTTAAAGGACTTGGTGTTTTTCCTGAATTGCTTTGTGCTGTGTCATTGCTCTGTGCTGCTTCTGGCTGTTTCTCAGTACTCTACATGACAGTAAATAGAACCCGACACCTGTCAGAGTTCCCGTTGATCACAGAAGTTCAACAATGTCCCAGGACACTAACAGAATAACCAGAAATCTCTAATTAAGTTAATTATTTCATTGCAGAGAAACAAAAGCAAAGAAGGTAAGAAAAAAAACAAGCCTTAATGGCAGCTGGTGCCTTTAGCTGGGGTGAATGCCTAAGAAACTCTGAAGCACAAAAACCCCTCAGCAGTTCCCTGCAGAGTCCCTGCCGAATGTCCCCGTTATGCACACAAAGCTTTGCACAGGCTTTACATAAAACACTGCCTTGATTCGAGTAATGAGGTCCACAAAAACATGACACTTAATATCTATTCTGTTATATTCTGGAGGCAGGTTATAGGTGTCAGCAAGTGCCAGAAGAGATAGCTTTCCACTTCCTACAGTCTGCCCACTGAATTTTGCCCAGGACCCTGTAAGTCTTCAGTCAGGAGAGCCAAGAACATAAGCTCATAGGGACAGATGAACCCATTCCAGCAGGGAAAAAACACCCCATGCTTCATAGTCATAGAAAGGGGAAGCCCTTCCTAATGGTATTGAGCAGAAGAAATGGCATGGGAGGCACAGCTTGTTCAAAAAACTGCAAGTCATCACAGCCACCTGGCCTTGCTCTAAATAGCCACAAGACACTTGCTGAAGAATAATTCCTGCAGTATTTGCTGCTTCACAAAATTTGATACTACAGTGTTGGACGTGAGGGGCTTTTTTTTTCCTAAAAAAAGAAAATGGAGGGAGCCTTCATTTATCCCTTTAGTATTTTGTTTAAGATCACGCGACTGATGCTGTCACTTGTGCTGATCCTAAGGTTAGCATCTGTGCCAGGTAAAGTAAATTCAGTATTTGAGGTCCAGTTAATAATTTACAGAAAGTTTTTTGTTGGAAGTATGTGGAATGTAAACGAGGAGAGGAGTCCCTCCCTAAGTTGAGCTTTCCTGGGTTGACATGACCTCCATGAGTAAGGGAAGTGATGAACAGAGGCCCCCACGGAGACCACCTAGCTCGCCTCCTATCATTCCCCACTCACTACATTCCTCATGGCAGAAGAGGAAGAGATGGTCTATGGAGAGTGACTTTCTGTAAGAAGATTAGATACCCGTTTGCTGATAAAAGCACATCCAGGGGCCTGAAGATCTTAAAATTATTCCTTTAAATTTGCTCTGTGGCAGGGGTAAGCTACTCTGCCTACAGGTACTTGAAAGAAAATGGCAGTCCCTGAAAGCAGACTTTCATGTCTGTCTTTTCACTAGCTGACATGTACGGTCTGCCTCCAACATCGTGCACAGCAGAGATTAAATATCACAGATCTGTGGATAAACAGTATGGACAAGCAGTCCTATATTGTTGGTTGAAATTTTTTGATAGTTCTTGCCCATTTCGTGTACTACAGAAGATATTCCAGTAGGTTGTCCTTGGAGGTGTATCAGGAATGTTCTTACTTTGTTAAACATTTATCAAAAGAGCATGTTTTCAAATCACTGTTATACAGGAGACAGAGATGGGAGTTACCAGTGATTGTCTAGACTGCAACACACTCCAGCCCAGCTTTGTGTGGCAAAAGCCAGTGCTGAGACACCCTGGCAAGCCTCAAAGAGCTTTTCAGGAGGAAGCTGGAAGAAGGTTTGGCGGCTGCCCTACCCTCTGTGCAGGAATGGCTGCAGAGCTGATGCTGCCGTGCTTGACCACAGCTCACCTGGGCTATGCTGCCACCACACTGCAGGTGCCTGTGCCTGGCCACGTACCCCACTGACCACAGACTGGCTTCCCAGTTTGACACAGGAACTGCCTCATCCCTGTGATCTTGCCTGGTGACCTCTGTACTCTGGCTGACCCAGCTACTGCCTCTGCGCTGCCTTGAGCAGGAGTCACTGACTTGTGTTCTGGGCTTCACCTCGGCCCTGCCTCATCACCACGAACTGGTCTGACCTCTTCACTGAACCTGGGGTGAACTCTGTTCTTCTCTGCACCTTGTTCCCGTCTCCAGACCCACCCTGCTTGGATCCTGAGGGATGGGGCCCTGGCTGGTGAGTCCCCCATGCTGCCAGGCTTGTTAGCATGCTCTGTCCTGACTCCCCGGCGCTGATGGCCAGCCATCCCTTGCTGGGGCTGACGGTAATGCTGGAACTGGGAGTACAGACCGGATACCCACAAAATAAAGGTCTGGCACGGTGTTAGAGCCCCGCTGAGTTGGAAAGAGAATCCAAGAGCATCCTGTTAAGTGGTAAGAAATACTGTTTTGTACTTGAACACTGTAGCCTTTGTGAGGGACGCTGGCAGAGCAGCAAAGTAAAACCTCTCGAACAGTCATTTCAAAAGCAGAATTTATACTCCTTCAGCCTGACATTGGCCAAAAGAGAACCTCAGCTCCCTGCAACAGTTTGTGGTGTGGGATGATCCCACATGACAGGAACAGACTGCCAATGTGCTGACTAGCCTGATCACAAAGGAAGTCTTCTGGCCATCAAATTTTAGTGCCAGGCCAGTTAAACAGCAATTGAACACAACCAGTAAATTACAGTATCACCCTCTGAGTGATATTAAAAGCAAAGTCCCATACACAATAAAACTGTACAAGATTTCCTGCATCCTGAGTGAAATTTACTGTTACTGAGAAAATACACTGATTTTGACAAGGAAACAAGTGGTATGCTGTCATACATATAAAGAGATGAAGACAATCTCCAAAATGCTCCAATGTTCCATTCAATCAACATATTCAGAGCACTGTGAATTCTTAACAAACTATTTTTTCAGATAAAGAGTCATCTAGAGGCAGCGTGATCCTGAGCATCAACTGAGAACACTTGGTGCTGTATCTTACATTTACTGTAGATTATAACCTGTATCTTGACACTGACATTTGACAAGTGAGCAACTTTACAAATTTGCATTGTCTGATCCTGAGTTGCCAATTTTAAAGTTGTCCCATACAAGACAATAGAATACATTCTTCTCTTCCTTCTGTTAGCTCACAACTTAAAACAGTACCATTCATCAAATCCAGATACTTAACCCAGCCATCAAAACTTGCACTTTCCACAGTGATGGTAGGAATGCCCCAAGTTCTTAGAATCATGGCCTGACAAAAGAAGGGTAAAAATGGAGAAAACACGGGCCAACTAATTGTCCTTCATGCTTTTCCACTGGAACACATTTCAGCTCATTAAATACATTGCTTAAAGAGGGGCTGCTACATGAAACCAGTCAGAGCCACAGGTGCACAGTGCTGCAGACAGTTGTTGCCGAACTGATTTTGTGAACTGCTTCTAGCACTGCCCTCCCAGAGCAGTCTGTGTCTGCTCCTCCAGCCCTGCACACAACCTCAAGTACAGCAAAACAGAGCACAGAGAAACCCAACCTCCCTGACAGCATCTCTATAGCCAGGGAAGACATGAGAAAGCTCAGCTAGCTCACACCAAAGGCACAGCAGACATCTGGTTAAGGTGGCCCCTCGGCCCCCAAAGCAAGCATTTCAAGTTCTTGGGCAGCAGGTCAGCAAAAAGGAATGTCTGCAAACATTGCCACAGTAGATTTTGAGTGGAGTTATTATTTAAACTTTCTCCTTCCCCCATCTTGGCATTTCAATTGCACCTCGGTAGGAACTTCTTTTGTTCTGCAATTCCAGACCTGAATTAGCCCGTCTGTACTTTCCATGCCTAGAGCAAAAAAGACTTAGACTGAGGATGAGCCAGTATGCAGAAGGTACATGTCCTCTTTGGAGAGTTAAGTATTGCGTTTGAGCAGTCATCCCTGAATCACTTACTCGGCCACAATAAGAATCCTTGAGATTAATCAAACCATCAAAAGGAAGTTGTGTATGCACGAGGCTTTCTTCCCAAAAGGCACAGCAGTGACCTTTTTTCAAAAACTAAAAATCAAAAATTAACAAAGCTTCCCCAGTAGTGACACTTACATTTCTTGGTATTTTCAAGAGCACCTAAAATATGTGTGGGTACTGAGTCGTATTTTTTGAGCTCAATTTACTGATAAATTAGATTGATGACTGGGTTGAAAAATGAATCTTTTCTGAAAGATAATCAAAATGCATCTAAGCTAAAGACTTACTTTACTGTACCGATATAAAAAAAAATTGTTATTGCTTTTGCCTGCCATTTAATACAGTGGAACAAAAATCGATGCACTATAGCCTCAACACACAACCTGATTCTCTCATTATAAATACATATTTTGGCTTCATCCTCATCTCTTATTTTTGTTGATAAATTCTTCTGTTCCTAGAAAAGAAAAAGCAGGAGGCTGTTGTCAAAGACTGAATATCCAATTCAACTTAAGTATAACAAAATATAATAAAAGCACAGATTAAATATCTTCTTCCATTAGACTGTAACTGGCACCTTGGCACGATACAACAAAACTATTACTGCAAGTGAACAGGAGTGGAGAGGTTTGCATGCTTTCATAGATATATATTATGCATGTGTGTATGCGCATGTATATATATATATATATATATATAAAGATGATTAGAAACTTATTTTGGATAATACTGAGCATAATACAACCCATTTAAATATTTTTACCTTAAATTTTTTTAATACCTCAAACTACATAGTAACGATGAATCATTCTTAGAGCTGATCTATCCTGTTTGCAGAATGACACAAATNTTCAAGTTCTTGGGCAGCAGGTCAGCAAAAAGGAATGTCTGCAAACATTGCCACAGTAGATTTTGAGTGGAGTTATTATTTAAACTTTCTCCTTCCCCCATCTTGGCATTTCAATTGCACCTCAGTAGGAACTTCTTTTTTTCTGCAATTCCAGACCTGAATTAGCCTGTCTGTACTTTCCATGCCTAGAGCAAAAAAGACTTAGACTGAGGATGAGCCAGTATGCAGAAGGTACATGTCCTCTTTGGAGAGTTAAGTATTGCGTTTGAGCAGTCATCCCTGAATCACTTACTCGGCCACAATAAGAATCCTTGAGATTAATCAAACCATCAAAAGGAAGTTGTGTATGCACGAGGCTTTCTTCCCAAAAGGCACAGCAGTGACCTTTTTTCAAAAACTAAAAATCAAAAATTAACAAAGCTTCCCCAGTAGTGACACTTACATTTCTTGGTATTTTCAAGAGCACCTAAAGTATGTGTGAATTAATCTTTTCTGAAAGATAATCAAAATGCATCTAAGCTAAAGACTTACTTTACTGTACCAATATAAAAAAAAATTGTTATTGCTTTTGCCTGCCATTTAATACAGTGGAACAAAAATCGATGCACTATAGCCTCAACACACAACCTGATTCTCTCATTATAAATACATATTTTGGCTTCATCCTCATCTCTTATTTTTGTTGATAAATTCTTCTGTTCCTAGAAAAGAAAAAGCAGGAGGCTGTTGTCAAAGACTGAATATCCAATTCAACTTAAGTATAACAAAATATAATAAAAGCACAGATTAAATATCTTTTTCCATTAGACTGTAACTGGCACCTTGGCACGATACAACAAAACTATTACTGCAAGTGAACAGGAGTGGAGAGGTTTGCATACTTTCATAGATATATATTATGCATGTGTGTATGCGCATGTATATATATATATATATATATAAAGATGATTAGAAACTTATTTTGGATAATACTGAGCATAATACAACCCATTTAAATATTTTTACCTTAAATTTTTTTAATACCTCAAACTACATAGTAACGATGAATCATTCTTAGAGCTGATCTATCCTGTTTGCAGAATGACACAAATGATTGTAGAAAAATATCCCTGATCATCCTCTTAAGGATTGTGACTTAGAAAGTATAAAATACTATTAACCTTCAAAATCTTCAACACAGATACAGCCTATTGCAGAGTTTTCTCCATAAATATGGCATCATGCTGAGATCCATGCAGATCAATTGTTTGATGAGACTCCCTGAATTGGTTTTGCAATCTTCTGAATGAATAGAGCAGTTGGCAGATTTGAAGGCTGGTATGCTTTGCCTATAACAAGAGTGGAGATACTTCCCAATAGACACTTGCTGACAGCATAGAGGAACATGCAGGATCAATTCTGAACTCAAACCCACTTTCCCAGAGAACATTTGTTCCTACTCCATAAGACTACCTTTTCTCCAAGCCTGACCTCCTCTGCTTTATAGTGCCAAGCTGTTTTCCCGAGTCCTGTATCCACAAGCACTACATAAACATAATTCTGGTATCCCTTTCTTGGGCTGGAGGGTGTCAGACTCCATCTCCCTACACAGCAACATGAAGCTCACTTCTGAGAATTATTTCTAGTTTGATTGTAACTCCAGCACCTTTGTCTTTTCCATCAACCTTTCTCCCTTAGCTGTGTCAATATGGTTTTTGCTACCACTAGCACAAGGTCAGAGGCTTGTTGTTCAGTCAGCAGCATGGGATCTCCAGATGTGTCTGGCTCTGCCGTGGTGGAAGCTGCTTTTAGCTGTGGCAGCAGTTGTCCGATGGCCACATTCCTGTGCTTCCCTACAATGGCTTCACTTTGGGGGCATCCAGAGCAGGGGGCTGGCACTACTACATAATCACTGTGTGACAAACAGCCCCTCCAAGCTAATGGGACTTGGGGAGGCAGTGTGCAGCTCCCTGACTTAGAAAGCAGGGCAAAGACAGGCTGTGGTAAAACATCACATAAAAGTCCCCACAAAGAGAGCCAAGACTGAGGAGAAAGGGACTCCCCCCACCATGAACCTTGCTCAGCAAAGCCCTCACACTGCTGAAAATTCGTTCTAGCTGCCCCCTTTCCTCTTCAAAAAGACTGACACTTTCAGCTCCAGGATCCAGAGGAATACTGGAGGAATACACACAACAGCAGGGTGAAGGGGCAGCTATTGAAAGCATCTATTGTAAACAAATTTAAAAGCTATTTTCAGTGAGGTTTTCCTTTTTAAAATTAATTTTAACTTTTAGACAATTTAGGTATTTATTTGCATTGAAGAGCTCCTCTTTACATATATATGGTATGTACCCTTTTGGTGATAATAAGATTTTGAGTCTAACAATCATCATTTTGTGCTGAAACAGGTTTTCCTTATCTTTAAACTGTCTAGCCTTCCTTTGGCTCCCATCGACCTAGCTGAGTTCCTTTTATAATCTCATGTTACTCTTTTCTCAAGTTATGGTACACCACTGCCTTCCTGTGTTTGCTCAGCCAGTCCCAGCTTACCACTCACCCTCTCCTGCTCTTAACTTACCCTTCTTACCTTGCTATTAAATTCCTGAGCCTCTCACCATTAACCAGCCATTTACATTTCTCTGCCACCTCCTCATTTTTTGAGGTTTTGCTCTGTTCCTACCTTCCCCTTTTCTCATAAAACAGTAGCAAAACACATGGAGAACTTTATGAAGACAAGAGGGACAGGTCTGGAGGCTTACAATCTCTGCACTGAGCAGACCTTTCTGAATGCCAGAAAAAGGGTTAGGGGCTGCATCCACCCTCCCCACGTTCATCAAGGGCATGCAAAGAGAAGGCACGTTTGTCAGCTTCTTTCAAGAAGGCATAGCTATTTGTGTGGAGGTTCAAGAGCCTAGGGAAAACACAGACTGACTTGTTTGCTTAGGTGAGATGTACAAAGGACTTAGGAACAAAGAATTCACCAATTCTGTGTCCTAAGTTTTTAAAAGACAAAATTTACAGGATCATGTAATATTCTGAGTTGGAAAGTACCCACAACCTTGCTGGACATATTCACAGGCATATTTTTCCCAGCAGAAAAATCATTTTGATTTCATGCATGGTAACCACGGAACTGTCAGTTCAGCCAAGGTCTCAGAAGCCAGATTTGTTTACCACACTTTGCTTTCCCAAAGCATGTTTAATGTAATGGATATAATAAACATCAGATACCTTAAATTGTTCAACCATTCAGTTGTAGTCATTTGACACACACCTAGCACTAAACCTGGACTGTCCTAGCTACAGGCTCACAACAACTGCAGGATATAACTAAAAACAAAGGATCTTCTTTGGTATCTGCTTCTGTCTTCATGTTTTAACAGCGTGTTGGGCACATTGTGTTGTTGAATGTGATGCATAAATATTATCTGCTATTGTTGCTAAAAGTGTGTGTGGTTAGCAATCTTTCCTGGCTGCTGCACTCAGAACAATTATACAGAGGGAAGTGGGAGGGCCTCCAGGATGAGGCTGAGAGGGAGAAATGCCCAGAAGGGAGAGGCTCTGCTCAGAGCAGATAGCAGACCTCGCCATACTGCAGAGCAAGCTCTGGGGAAAAAAGCCAACACCTTTAAGAGCATAAGAGGAAATGTATGGTACCTGTTCAATCTGGAAAAATCTCTGAAGGCTGCTAGTGTATAATCAGCAAGAAACAACTTACAGTACAAGAATATAGAAGTCAGACTTGATTTTAGAACTTCAACCTTAATCTGCCTATTTACCAGCACTAAGACTTCCCAATTTCTACAACTAACATGCTCTAATTAGATAACCTTATTTCTTCCAAAATGTATATTTAGGGAATAGAATACTTTCCCGCTGTTCCAGTTCAGTTTAGTTCAAAGTGAGCTGAGTGTAGTTTCAGCAGGAGGCTCAAAAATTCAATCCTAGACTAAGTGGTGTTTTAATATGTCATTTAAAAAAGGGTTGTTGATGCTGTTCTTTTCTTAGAGAAAGATAAACAGATTGGAAAGAAAGCAGATAATATGAGTTTTCTAAATTACAGATAGAAAAATACAATATAAAGTTTTTATCTTTATCATCATTCAAGTACAGATAGACAAACCAAATTAAAATTTCGAAGACTACTGACCTCATACTGAAAATGATTTTGGAAAGATGAATAAAGGAAGCAGGAACTTAGTGGTGCATTAGCTACTGTACCTGCCTATGAATATTATACTGGTATATAACAGTTTGCTATTACTTTCTGAAATTCTTTCACTCTTCTGAGAAGGTCAAAATAAAGGAAGAAAACCAAACACATACCCAGTGTTTGTCCATTTGTCAAGAAAGATCTCCACAAGACATCTGACAATGTTTATTATTCACTGGAAAAAAATCTGAGTGGTTTGGGGAATTCTACCACATTTTTTAAACAGTGAATCTTAAGCTGTGTGAATTCTCAACCAGCAGTAACAGTGATAATCCTCTCTAAATAAACTTACATGTTTCTCCTTCAGGGTGTATTTTCATATCAGACTTAATTCAATCTAACAGCAGGCAGAGGCCAGAGGGGGTAGACCCACTTTCTCCCTGCTTTTTTGACTCTTCCCTTGAGTTAAATTTAGTAATTGTGCAACTCTCAAGTGGCTCTCCTCAGCTTGTTGATCTCAGGGAAAACTCCGAGGTTTTCACGAGTTAGCTTTCCCTCCCAGCAGGGAACGTTTAGTGTGACAAGTAGAACTCTGAAGAGGAAGCAAAAGAAGCACACAAAAAGTGATGTGAGCACGAGACAACTATTGCTCCTTTCAGTGGCAGTCAGTCATCATGAGATGAACCCATGTCCTAAGGCTGCATCTGTGGTACTCTTTTCAGTCTTAAGCAGTGGTATCATTTTGGAGCAAATCCATGAAGTAAAGGCCCTTTGGAATGTCAGTTCAGTTTGCAGAATAGGTACAGTGCATGCTAACGATCCTTTTAGGAGGAAACATAGCTGAAAACATTGTTCCAGAGGTACACCAAATACTCACTAAGCATTCATATGCCATCCAAAGGGCTCTTGAAAGGCTCAGGGTCAGGGGCTTAGAGCTACTCTCTAGTGCTTCTCATACTACACTGCAATGTGTGAGCTGACCAGGTGCTGCATTGTCTTCATGAAGATGAAAACCTTAGTCTCTGAAGACCCTAAATCACCACCAGACTTTGAGGGTAGCAAAACACACGTCTCTATTACAGAGATCCCAAGCTCCTTTTCACATGGAAACACAGCACTGAGCTTTCCACTCATTTGGACACCCACACCCACAGAACCAGGATCATCACACAGGAGAGTCCTCCACGATAGAAGTCTACAAGTCCCCAAGCACAAAGGCCCTTGTGAAGAGACATCCAGGGACACATCTTTGCTCTGCTCATGCCACACACTGTGCTGTAGATAAGTTCCTCACTCCTGCCAGGGAACTGAGCAGACAGGGTGGTGGGTTACAGAGTCTACCTACAGTTCCCGAAACAGTGAAGTATCTGATAGGTCTAGAATCCATCCAGGGGCTTGAGCCATGAGAATCAGGAGATAGGACCGGGGACAGAACTGAATACAAGCTGTAGTGCACATCCAAGAGGTCCATCCAGGAGACAAGTTACCCATAATATATATCCAAGGTCTACCCTGGTGACACAGCAATACACAAGGCTGAATACAAGGCTACCTACAATGGACATTCAGTGCTCATCCAGGGAACAGGACTGGAAAAGGCAGAGCTACAAACTGGCTCTGTGCCCTTAGGACAGTGACATTTGGTCTCAGTGTCATACATTTTCTGGCTGGAAGCTAGTTCACAGGACAGACATGGAAAGTTTTCTAGAAACTTGAGCATTATTAGTGCACCATTCTGTAAATTTATCTTGTGGGGGAAGCAAGGATACCTACACTCTTCATTTTTTTTACCACTGCACCCTGAATGTTTTACCCATACTATGTTGACAGCAGAAAAAGAATGCTACCACAGGTAACTTAAATTGCTCTCGGTAGGGTAATGAAATGGAAATGACATTAAAGATACCAGTGTATAGCAATGTAATATTGACACATTCATTTCAAGCATGACCTGCCTATACATTTATAGAGTAACATAAGCAAACTGAAAAGCAAGTTCTGTGTCACTGTCACTCTCACAGCCAGTCTGCAAATGCAGTCATCTTGTACAAAGCTCAGAGAGAACAAATATATTGCCACTTGGCTGCAACACTTGGTAAAACTCACAACGCTATCTATCAGAGACGCAGTGTACATTTTCTGCAGGTGAAGCACTGCAATACATTCAGAAAGGCTTTTTGGGTCTAATTATTTCAGAGAATACTTAAATAGTCCCCGTTAAGTAATTCCTGGCCTTTTCATTTGATGTAGCTTTTTTCCTTTACAGATACTCCCCCAAAATGTCAGTGAAAGCCTTACGTATACATATATGTGTGTGTATATATATATATTTATTTATGTTATAGCTTTCATTGAAATGAGATCTTTCCTTAATACCACTTACATTTTATTACACAGTTATCCTGTGTACAAGGGAACAATGACAGGTGCCTTGCTACAACACATCAACTGTCCCTGATATGTCATTATCATGACAAGAGCAAGCATAAATTAAGTTTCAAGTGCAAAAAATGAGAAAATTGTAAGTGAAGTATAAACTAAAAGGCACAGTTGGCTTCCACTTGAAAAGAACTTGGCTAAACAGACAGCTACAACCAGACACCCAGAACTCCATGTCTGGACAACTGGTGGTCAAGTGCAATGAGATTGTAAGGCACATACAGCCAATCGCGGCAGAAGACTTTAAGTTGTCTCTATTCCCCAAATACAAGTGGAACGATTCATAGTATCCAAAATATCACACTTCTGAATGTAATTGAGCACTATCTTTAATAGTTACGAATTTCTTGAAACACTTGAGCTTTTAGGTTTTTTTAGTTACAACACATTTAAAATCTCAGAGAAAATCTGGAAACGAGTGAAGGACTCACAATACACTTTTAAAGAATTACCTGATACTATTTGCATTAATTGAAAACATAATTTTGATTCTGAGAAAAATAAAAAACCCCAGCTATTTATGTAAAATATATTTCCTGTAGCAATTATTCTATAGCTTATGAATTTAGATGAAATATGAACATAATCATTTGCTGCAACATTGAAAAAAATTAATTTGAGCAGTAAGGCATTTCTTTTCTCATAGTAATAGTCTGAAATTGCTATGGTTAACATAACTTCTAATAATGTAGTGAGCTTATTTAACCTTATTTAAAAAAAGACATATTGGGAAAATCATCACACTATTTAAAATACCCAATGCAGTCAAAACTGGCATTTAAAGGCATTTTGAATTGCGTTCAGAAAGTAAGCAATGCCATTTTAGATGCTATATTTCCCATAAGAGACTGTTCCTCCTCTTATATTTGAATCTTTTTTTCTTAATGTTAATAGCTTTGCCCCCTGATGCTACCAAAAGGCCATCGAGATGACAGTGGAAAAGATAAGTCACACTAACTGTGCGTAGTGTCCTATCAAGTAAGTAAAGCAACTTTATACCACATTCATTGCTTCTCCCCTCTGTTGCCATTTCCTTCACTGCAAGCTTTCTGCTCAAAGAGAACTGGCCAAGCTTTTCCAAGCAGTAGTTCATGGTGAATCTTTCCCATCAGGCTTCATGCTACCACACTGCAAACCCACAGACATAAAAGATCCTAGTTTTAGAAAGTCTCCAACTTCACAATAAAAGAGGTATCACAGTGTGACAATCTTGGCAGAGTACTGATGTCACAGAAGAGAACGGCTGCCTTGGCAGAACTGAATGCTTCATTCAATGCCTGCCCTTCCTCCATGCAAATTCTTTTTTTCTTATTTCTTTTATTTTTTCCCATTCCCCTGCACATGGGAACAAAAGAACTGAAAGAAGGAAATCAACTTGCCTCCACAGAGTACAGCACCTAGCTCCCTTCCTTTTAAAAAGAAGCATGACAATTCAACAGAGAAGTAAAACTTCAATATTTATCTCTGTATAAACTGTGTTATAAAAAGCAATTAAGATTTCACCTTGGACCATAAAAATGGTCCATTAGAAAATTACCTTGGATTTCTTCCTTGACACTCTTTATAATCTTATTTCATATATTCAGGGGTCTCAAGTTATACAAAAGAGAACTTGCAATTTAATACATATTGTTTAAATTTAACTGTGACTGTACAGGTTGTTTCAAAGCCTCTACACTCTCTTGCAATTCCATCTTACGAGAAGGACCAATGTCAACTTACTGCTGTAAGGTGGGGGTTTTGTTTGTGTTTTTTTCCTGTTGTTTTTTTCTTTTCTTTGAAATTAACATCTAACCATGACACAATAAGTCAAAGTAAATACAGAAGCAAATTTAAAGAATGTACTTTTAACTATGCATTTACTATCTTCTGTTCTACTTCCATAGTTCTTTTCCATAAGAATGCTACAACATTTAAACAGGCAAAATCAAAGGTCATTTTCTAACTTCTTTACCCATGCAGTACCACTGAAATTAATGAGAGGTCAATGAATTGAAGACTGACTGCAAGATTTGTATCTTCCACTAAATGGCTTGCTCCCTGCTTAAAAGTCACATTGCATGGTATTCCTCTTTGAGATCTGTCTGCAGTAAAATTAAACATCAGTCAAAATGGATTTAATGGATTAATTTTTTAATAGATTACTTGCAAACTTCAGCAACATTGGTGCAAGACTTTTAGACTGAGCAGTTCAAAGGAACTCAAGGCAGGAAGGCAAACACATTTCACTGAAAGCCATAAAATTTTAGCTGCAATAAGTGCATGTGTTTGCATATATTCTATTTACAGCAAGAAAGACTATCAAGAAATGTAGCATGTAGTATTTCTGACAGACCTTCATGGAAGTACTTTATTCACTCGGACTGCCAGTATCTACGAAAGCATTACCATTTTTTCCAAACTACACCACCTCTTGTCTTGCAGCCCCTGATTCTGATGCAGGAACCATTACGACATGGAATTCATTAGCAGAACATAGAGGGGTCTACCATCATCATGAAGTGATGAAAAAAGCTTAAGGACACAAAGCAATCAGTTGTTCTGGAAGAAGAAAGTGATGAGATACCTCCAATGTCAAAAGAGAAAGTGGTAAGGAGATTCTAAAGAAAGTAGATTGGAAAATTGTGTATCTCCTCCTAGATTAGCTCAGAATCACAGACGATCAACAGAGAAAAAAGTCTCCATCCTTTTGGACACACCTTATTTTTCAGAGTGGGTTAATTGGTAAGGATTTGCAGTCATTAAGACTTCAGGGCCCTTGGGTATTGAAACTCATGAATATGATATCACTCCAGTAAAATAAATTATTTACCTCGTCAGACATTCCAGGGTGGCAAAACAATTGAATCATACAGAATAGATCACTGCTCATCCAAAGGCCTACACTTTTATAGTATCAGTAAAAGAGAAAAGGAAAGAGAGAAGAAACTACTATAAATACGACAAAAAGCTGAACCAAAACTGAAATGTGAAGAAAAATACAGAAGCAATTGAAAACATTAGATTTCACAAAGTACAAAAATTATACTAGGAGTATTCTTGTAGTTTCTTTCATGAGTTCTACTGCATCTCAGAAGCGAAATTCAAGCCACTGGAACTCTGAACAGCAATAGTAACATCAAAACAACTTATTCCTGTGTATAATTTGAATAAAAAAGCAAAATAAACCTTTAAAATCCTATCTTAATAATTGGATTAGATTAAGACTATTTAGAATTATTACAGCTTAGCATCAGTTGATATAGCTTTAAATCATAACAGGATAGAGTAAAAAAAAAAATTTAGGATCCAAAAAAATTGTACCCCAGGCTGGCTGCACTCTTAATTAATGATTTCTCAAAACATTCAATAAATGTGGTACTATTTTTCACTAAAGTCAGCATTAATGCACAAAGCTGTACATTAACCATAAAATCTTTCTAAATGACTAGCCACAATTGTATCTCTTCACTATGTGTATCCTGCATTATTTTGAACAAAATAAAAGTAATTAATAACCTACATTTTCAGCAAATGCTTTAAATAATCAAAAATGCTTTAAATAATCAAAACCTGACAAGGGTTATATTATGCATGGTAACAGGGCCCTCTTTAACTTTTATTCAACAAGGGATAAAAATCATGCTTGTTTAAATATCCTTGATGTTAGGAGGTTCCTGTCACAGATTATTTTAATAAGATGAAAAAGGGCATTTACTGTAATTATGCCACTATTTCTTTTTGTTGTTGGTGTCTTTTTTCTAAGCTAAATACAAACTGTCATCTAAATTCACTGCAAAGGAGTAAAGCAACACAGTACCAGTGCCTCACTGCAGAAACAGAGATTAATCTTGAAACAGTTGTATATTCCCAAGCCACTAAAATAAATCCATTTTTAGGTTTTATTAGTAGAGTTGTCTGTAGCAAGGTTTACATGGATTTAAAAAACAGTTCAGAATCAGAACAAAAGTGACTTGTAGTACAATCATATTCTTACAGTAGTAAGAAGGATAACACACAACATCCTCCTATTTCTAAAACTTCAGATTAGAGCCAAAACCAAAAAACTCAAGGAAGGTGAAAGTCTTAAAGTCTTTATCTTAAAAAATGTAAATACATTGTCTTTTTAATCTGAAAACACTATGAGGATATAAGTGGAGAGGAAAGGAATGGAGAAGAGGTGGATGAGAAAATATCCAATAATAAAAGCACTACTATTCCGACATCTAAATTGAGGTATTTTTAAAATTGTAAATAAAAGCTGGGAAACATAAATGCTGCTGCAGAAGCTGTTTCAAATTGACTTCTGGGATTTACTGCACAAGCTACACTTCCCTTTTCAAGAGCAGATTTATAAAAATCATTACATATGGATAAACTACATCTCTGACTCATTTCTTCAACAGGATTAACATGGACTGGACGGAGATCATTAACATGGAGAAGATCAGAAAGCTTTCTGCAAAAGCTTTTCATAAATATACAAAGTTGCTTATGCCCTTACATTTACATATCCCTAGGAAGCAATATGCAATATATTGTGATGTTATATATTTATCAGACTAAGAAAGAAAGTGGAGGTGATGATTTCTTCAAATTATTAATAGGGTCTCCTGTTCTCATCAGGAACTTGCAATTATTATTTCCTAACAGGTACATTTATCAATTTATATACAATATATTTCATTGACAAATTATTTGGCCATGAACTTCCAAAGATCTGCCAGAGCTTTCAGTGAATCAACTAGAAGGGAAAAATTGGATAGCTGAACTACAAAAGTACTGATTATAACTGGATGGGTCCTGTGAGTGTAATAAAGAAAATTCTTGTAATGTTCTCTATCTACTAGTCTGGTGTTCTGACTAAAAGTGGCTCCATATAGACTAACACTGCCAGATAGATGTTGCTGAAATGCTGTTATTGTGTTAGATTGAGGTGGTTGAAATGGGTTTAGACTTAAATACTACTTACAACTGGTTTTTAGAATAAATTTCTTCGTAAGTGACATAAAAGTGAAAAGGAATGACATAATAGCCTCCCAACTATAGATGCCTCAGCTTACAGAAGGGAACTTATCCCAATACAGGCAATACTTGCCTTTAAGGGCAAGATCCCTTAAGTACTGGGACCTACATGCGAAGTGTGGCACGAGCCTACTGTAAAGATAACTGTGCATCTATTATTCAGTAAACCCATAAACCTAAGCCAAAAATTAAAATATTAATGATGTCTCTCTTTCACACTGTGAGAGTGGGAAAAAAGACAATGAAATAAGGGGGAAAAGAAGAAAACTACAACTTTGATGTGACTGCTGCTGCTGCATTCTCTACACAGTGCCCGACACTGTGGAAGGAGGACTGCAGCCCTCAGATGGTTTAGGTGAGGGGGAAACTCCCATCTGCCCATCTACAGCTCCCTTGCTTTCAGCCAGCAAATCTATCTTGCCAACACTACTGTCTCAGACTCCTTTCTGGCAGGGCATGACCTAAAGCAGGATTGCTTCAATCAGAGTCCTGAGCAGAAAAGTTACTACCACTAGGAGATTATTAGTCCTCCACCCCAGCGCTCTCCAAAGTGGGGTGCAGATACACCAGGCATTGCACAAGACAAGTCGCCAGAGTGCAGGAAGAAATTATTTTTGTACCATTAATACATAAAAGAAACATCAATTTTTAAAAAGGTGTTTATTTAATTTCTGGGTGGGTTTTTTTTGTTTGTTAATATAGTTCATAATACATTAATACAGTAGTACATGAATGTAATGTATAAATAAATAACTATATATTGTGTGTGCATGCTCAAAAATGTTTTACTGATAGGGGTTCATGAACAAAAGGTTTGGAGAGCACTGCTCAAACACAGAACGGAGGCTGGAAACCTTGGCCAGAATCCGTAGACCCTACTACCAACTTAATCCTCTTGTAACTGAGAATTCACTTTGGGGGAGGACTGCCATTGCTGTGAAGCTCATTGGAGTCCTCCTGAAATTAAAAGTTTTTGCCAACTACTGGTGCCCTATAATTTTTCTTTTTATGTTTTTTTTTTTTCTGATAAGCTTTGAAGAAAGAATTTTTATCTAAGCTGAAGTCATTCCTTTCATGTTAGTCACTAGCTCCTGATAGCCATTCATGAATACAGTCAAAAAAGTCAGTAGCTATATTGGGAATATTTAAGGTAACTTTCACAGGATATTGGAAATTAGGCAAACTTCATACCGTACTCAGCTCAATGTGAGTTCTATTGCAGGTGCACTCACGGCCATCTTTGTGATAACACTTATGTTGAAGACTTTCAAGATAAAATGTAGGAAGTAGATTTAAATGAAAAGAAAATACAACTATTTAATCCTGATCTATTTAAGATAACAGAACAGAGATAAATGCAACATTTGTACTAAATTTTCCGTCTCTATAACTGAGGAGTTGGGGTATATTGCTCTATGGAGAGTGAAGAAGCAGAGGTGTGTGCAAAAGTTTTGGGGTTTTTTATTTCTTTTTTTTTTTCTTTTTTTGTTTGTTTGTTTTTGGTTTTTGTTTTTGGGGGATTTTTACGTCTTTTGTTTGAACAAACCAGCAGCATAGAGAACAAGGTAAAAATAGAAGGGATAAAGAAAAGCCAGAAGGAGGCACAGTATTTATTCACAATTAGCAACAGCTGAGAGTACATCTATGAGCTGAAAGCATAAGCGATTTAAAAGCCCCTTCAAGTTTAACATATTAAACTCTATTAAATATTCCTTAACTGCTGAAGTGGCAACATGCCTAGAAAGCATCTAAGATTAGCCATTCAAAGTATGCTGCTATCCAATTCTGAGATGCTGGTGGAAACAGAGCTCTGTCCATTCAAGCCATTCTGGAATTAAACTAAATATATTAGTAATACTTTCGGAGCACTTCTGATAGTCAAAATACTTGAGTATGAAAGAATGCATAGGTCAGTTTCCACTATAGAACGATCACAGTTGTAACAGCACCATTAGGATTCATGTCAATCCAACAGAATTATAAGGACAACACAAAGGATAATCAGGACCAGTTATCACATGTGAATAAGAAGAGAATACCTAATAATTAAGAGCAATAGAACAGTCAGTTTCTAAATTTAGGAAAAAAAACAGAAAAAAACTCACCCCCAATTTTTTTCTAAGTGAATTGGTAAGTTTTAAATTTGCTGTATCAAACATAACAGCTAAATACAACAAAATTAACCTTTTCTATCAAGACAGATCATGGCAAGACACAGGGTCCACTTTGCTGTGACTGCAGAAATTACTGCTGTCAAGAGGAGTATATCTTTGAAAGCTATGACTACTGGGAAGTGTGTAACTTCCACCAATACATTTTTATTGAAAATCAGTTTCTTAAGATTGCATGGGAAAATAACTATGCTTTTATTAAAACCAAGAACCCAAACATAGCCATCTTAATAGAAAAATAACTTAATCATTTGCTAGGGACAGATAAAGTAGCTGGGATGAGGTTTTGGCTGGGAGCCTTAGTAACTGTTCCCATATCTGCACTGAAAGGTGATCAGGACTTGCCAAAGCAAGGGAGTACTGAGAACAGGAGGTAAGAGCTTTATTTTGGCAAACTGCAGTGTCTAGTGATTTAGGTGGAATTTAAATTTAGGCAGCGGAGAATAAGAAAGGTATCAAAAGAGTGCATGCTCAAGACAGAATTCAAGGTCGCATACACAAGGTCAGATGGTGAGACGCAGAAGGTAAGCATGGTGAAGAGAAGAGAAAATACCATGCCTGACTGCCATAGTTCTTTGAAATATTTATTTGAAACTCAACACCAAACTTACTTTTTTCTTCAAGAAAACAGTAAGACAGGCTTTGTCTTCACTGGTGAAACACACACGTGACAAAAAAATTATTTCTGGAGTTCTGGGACACCTTCAACTGGCTGCATTTTGACTTACTCCTTGTACAAATGCATTGTTACACAACTTCTGTTTCATGACCATTTCACTTCTAAACTGCTTGAGGGATAAGTCATGTTTGTGTGGAGGGACACTGTTGTTTACAGGACCAACAGATTTTAAAACTTGCAAAATGTGCATTATGAAAAGAACTACCTATTGGGTTGTAACAGCTGAAGGTAATCCAGTGGAATTGCACCTACTTCCGATACCTAATACTGCTGCTGCTGTAAAGATTAATTTTAATCCCTGTCAGGTATTCTCTGCTTCTTATTTCTCTGTACAGCCTTCCAGACATGCAGGGATCCCAATAACGAGATGAGAAACCGACACGCAGATGTGATGACTGTTTATAGCAGCAAATGAAGCCAGTAAGATCTCTTCAGTAATTACTCCTTGATTTCTCAGATTGAGTAGCCAGGATAAATGGGTATTTTCAATTTTAGTCTTTGATCCTCCAGCTGTAAGGAAAGAACATAGCTCCCTGACTCCTCTGCATTATCCACCTCTTCTGCTCTTCTCTAGACTCTCCCCCTGTTTTCTCCTCATCCTGCTTCAACCCACTCGTCACTTCTCCAGTCTCCAGTTTTACCAATCTACACTTCATACTCTGAATCTGCATTCTACCAGATGCCTCATCGACATTTTGAACAAAGGTTTTTCCCCTCTAACTTTCCCCCATACATGCATTAACTGGGATGTCAAATGCACCTGGAAATCTGCTTCTTGACGACTTGCCACAGGACTCAAAGGATGCCTCCTCACCCTAACAACATGGAAGGAAGGATGGAATAACACTGGAGACTTCCCTCCAAGCTTCCACCTGATCATACACCAAATTAGGTAGAAGGCAAAAAGCACTGTAGGAACATAGGGACTTATCTCCATAACTCTGTACAAAGGTCTGTTTAATTCCTCTGGTAACAGCAATGTCTTGGTGCAAATTTATAAAAACAGCAAGAAAGCTGATTGGTTGCAATTCCCTTCAAAACCTCAGTATGTGCATTTTGAAAAGGAAATACTCAACCTGGAAGGTGCAGCTTATCAAAATAAGGAACAACTTATACAAATTTTTTTTTGGTTTTATACAAAGCAGCAGGCAACTTTAATAGCAGATAGCACTTTGGTCTCTGTCCACAATTTCTCAGAACTGACTCCTTGAAGCACCTTGGATACCTTACTTCTGTTTCAGTGTTTGATGTCGATTGCCCATGGCCATTTTTTACTGGCACCGTGTTACAGGATTTGTTCTCAGCTGTAATCTACATCTAAGATATCACAAAAATACTATCTAGTACCTTTGAACCACAAGCAGTAAGCACTAAAAATGAACTTTCACTGAGAGGTTTTATCAAACTTTCCTGCAAACACTCTAAATTCAAGAACTTTTTAATAATAAGGCACTTTCCCTCAGTATATCCTCAATTTTGTCTTCCTCCAAACATATCCAAAAACATTTCAACATACAATAAGGAAGGATGGGGACAAAAAGAATGTTGTCAAATTATTAAAGCAGAGCCCAGCAAGGAGAGCAAGAAGGGGTGTAGAGAAATACACTTGTCACTCGTGCCCCATTCTTGGTAGATATTCTACATATCCTTAAGTTTCAAATTGTAGTTTTTATTATTGTTTCCTTGGGCAAACTACTACAGTGCTTATTCACCCTTTATGATAAACTGAATTGCCCTGATTTTTCAACAGCTTGTGAACAGTAGGCTGAACATAGAACCTCACTCTGTAAGACATAACTGAGTTTTACACTAACAATATATTTCCTAAAATCAGTATTTCCATGCTTATTTCAAATTAGCCATACACAAGTGCCAGGCTTTCAAGACATCTAAATTGTGAATGCAAAATTTGGAAACAGTTTTCAAATCATTTAGTAGTATGCCAAAAGGGCACTAAGGTAGAGAATTCACTATTAAGTACAGGCTTCATTGGCTCACATACCAGTAAAAGTTGATACATAAAGTATCAGCTTTTTCTGTTGTCATTCTGCCTTTTTGTGGTTTTGCGTATTTTTTCCTGCATTTTTCCTATATTTCCTGTATTAATAAAAGAGAAGACATAATGAAAAACTTGAGAGTGAATGTAAGTGACAATTGGCAGCCCCATATAAGGCTTTCAGACCATAAGACCCTTTCTTAGGGCAGAAAAATATCCATATCCTTACTGACATAGCTTGTCTTTATTGAGACTAAACTAACATCTGATACTTTATTTCATTAACATGTCTGTGTAATGAGTTTGGCAATGCTGAGTATTACTGTGTTACTCCTCTCATGGAGATCATATCTCTGGAGGATATTCAGCAAGCAGAAAAAGAAGGAGAGTATCTGTGGAAGGGGTGTTTTAAAAGTCCAGCCACAATTTATTTCCTAGAGTGACCATTTTCTTCAAATCCTCTTCTTTTGGTGATCTCAAACTAATTTACTGACCAAGTCTAATAATATACAGAGTACAATTCAAGTCTGTACATCTCATAATTGAAAGATCAAGAGATACCAAGTACAAGGTGATATTGGAGTACTGAAAATTTTATCTATTTCCCTGAGTTCTAAAACATTTTCTCTGACTTGAACACTCTTACATGGTGGTACACACAACAGCAGGAACATCAATTGTTGCTGTCAAACTGGTGTAGGAAATTAGACCTGGTACACTGTAACAGTTATGGAAACAACCAGAATCTGCCCATTCTACTCCTAGACAACTTACTGTATTCTGCAAAATTCTGATTTCCAAAATTTCAGGATCACAGAAAAATAGAATATGCAGACTGGGAAGGGACCCACAAAGATCATCAAGTCTCCCAGTTCCTGGCCCAGTGCAGGACACCTTAAGAGTCACACCATGTGCTTGAGAGCATTGTCCAAATGCCTCTTGAACTCTCAGGCTTGGTGCTGTGACCACTGCCCTGGGGAGCCTGTTCTAGAGCCCAACCACACTCCAGGTGAAGAACCTTTTCCTGATACCCAACTTAAACCCCCCCTGAGCTCAGCTTCATGTTGTTTCGGGTCATGTCACTGGTCGCAAGAGTGAAGAGATCAGCACCTGCCCCTCCACCTTCCCATCATGACAAGTGTCTAAATGCTGTGTTCAGGCATGGAAACCAGTAGCCTAATTTTCAGAAGTGCCTCCAGCTATTTTCAGAAGGATTCCAGCTATTACCTAGCTGGGCACACAGTGGCACAGTGACTATCAACCATTAGCTAGCCATCCTAGCAACCCAACAAAGTCACCAGCATTTTTTATGGTAGCTAAGTTGATTATTGAAAAGATGAACGGTATGGGGAAGAATCCCTAACTGACTTAGTTAAGCTATAGGCTGAAAACTGACATGGGGAAAAAAAAGCAGACAAAGATCAAAACAACAAAACAAATCAAACCAACTTTTTTAAAGTGGCCAAGGATTAAAACCACATTGTTCATTTTTAATTATGGTCTGACAAAGGCTGCTTCAGTTTCTTTTCTTCTCAGATAATACAAATGAACTCCTTAAGGATTGTGAACATAAGGAAAATACCATATTTTCAACTTTTTCTAAGAAAATTTCTTTGTTTTGTTGGTTCTTCTTCTTTTTTTTTTTTTTTTTTTTGGCAGTGGTGGTTTTCATTAAAGGTATATTTTTGAATGTAAGCCTTCTAGAGATAGCAAAGAACTCAAATAATGCAAACACTTCAATGAAAACTTTCTGGTATAACAAACTCTTGCAGATTTTCCCATTGTTTTGTTATAATTGAATGCTTCTGTCCAGCTAATTTAATTTTCATTCTGGCTTAACAGAATTATAACCAAAACTAGGTTTCCTAATAAAGAATGGTAGGATTTTTTCAAACTCTACTACCTTGAAACCCACAACATATTTTTACTATTTATTTGTGATACTTGTTTTATCACAAGCCCACACATGATAAGCTTTACAGAAGATGTAGAAATACATCTGACAGTACCATGCTTAACATTTACAAAACTCTCTTCAGAAGTAGAGCAAGCTGCATCTTTTTGAAAGGTTCTACCTAACCTGGTCACTTATAGCAACATAAAATCATTGTGAGATAAAAGGTGGAAAAACGACACAAAAAAACTCTGTAAAAATGTTGTTTTATCACAGCTAATTATTCTGACTTGTAGAATTTGTAATGAATGTTTTCAGAATCTTCCATTTTCAAATACCTGCATGCTTTTATTGCCATTTTTAATTTTATTTCATATAAACTTTTTTATTAATTCAGTTGACAAACGTTCATCCAAGCATGAATTGTTAAGCTTTACACAGTCCACAATGATGATCAACAGTGTGTGACAAAACTTAAAGCTTATTCAGCTTCTGAACTACTAAGCAAACATACACTCTACAAAGACCACGACACATCCTTTCCCAATAAGTATCTTAAATTAGATCTAACAGTGACATCTGTACAGGAATACTATAATTACAATTTTATTTACTTGACCAGCAGCAGCTGTCTACCTATGCCATAGTGCATTACAGCTATTTCTTCAATGTTCTTGAAATGAAAGATCTTATGGGTTTATCAATTAGACTTGTAGTACTTTTATTTTCAGTGAATTTGCAAAAATTGTATCATCCTAAGGAAAACATAAGTTTCCTGGTAATAAAGTGTGAATAACACAGGCATTTCTAAGGGAGAGAACTCTGCTGAAGAAAGCATATACAAAGCAGGTGTGCTTTCCATGTTATTCAGTTTATTAGACTGTATTTTTGCTACTTGTAAGATACAGAAACTGCAGCATATTGCTTCAGGGATTCAGACACAAATGCCAGTCTATTCAGGAGACTTTCAATAACAAATGGCACATCAGTTCTACCAATTTCAGTAGCAACTAGAAATTGAGGGTAAGTCTCTTGGCCTGACCACTTTGCAAATGCTGTGTTCAAAGAAAAACAGTAGGCTAGGTTTGAGCTACACTCCTCAGTTCAAACACTAAGGTTCCTTCAAAAAAAAACCAAAAACCAAAACAACAAAAAGCCAAAGAAACTGCTCGCATAGAACAGTGATCAAGAATATGAAACAGAAAGTTAAAGTTCTAAGGATTTGCTAACAGTACATTTCTTTAATATGTGCTTAAAATTACCAGAGACTGAAGAGCTCTAAAGATATACTGGCATCTAATTGCACCCTCCCCATGCTAAAGGGAGTGACAGACTGATAGATCTGGCCCAGAAGGAGTGAGCACCTCAGCCAGAGGAATGGAGCAGCATAGAACATGACTTGTCTCCTTATGGAGTGTATCATGAAATTTTAATACTCAGCAGGCTGAGTAATGAACTGTTCAGAGTCTGCCAACAGGGGAACACTGGGGAAGGGAAGAGTTCACAAGTTTTGTCCTAACGCATGGTCTAAGCATTTTACTCAGTTTTATCAGAAGGCACTGATTCTGCTTTTGTTTCACAGCCAAGTACCTGTTCCTGAAAAGAATGCACTCAAGCCCTTTTTAGCAAAATTCCTAGTGAATACAGTCCCAATCCCCTAAAAAAATGAATACAGATCAAGGACATGTCAAAGAATACAATGCTAAAGAAACATTCTCAAACGTGGATGAGCACTGGAAAGTCAGCACAGCAGCCAGATAGAATTTTGACTTCATTTAGTGTCTGTGTTAGTTCTAAGCCCCTCCAATGATGACTTCAAATTTTTTGGACAGAAAATTACTCATTTAATACACATGGGATAAACAACAACCCAACACAAACAATATTAGATTATTATTGATTTCTTCTTTACATCACTGGCCAAGTCTAAGGACAGCTATCTAATGGTAAGCTTCCGATGTTATCTTCTGAAAAAAAATATTTCAGGTATTTCTTAAAATATTTTTAGTTGAAATGCTAGAAATTGCCTGGTCATACATAAAACATTTCTAGGGCAAATGACAGACGTCAAAAATTTCCATAATATCTCTTCCATTACTCTATGTACTGCTTTAGTCCACAGATAGATTAGCAGCCCAATTACTAAACTTCTTGAATAACTGGAGTCTCAGAACTCACTCAGAGTCAACTGACCTTGAAATCACTGATAATTCAAAAGTGCAACTTTATCAATAAGAAAAAAGTTCACCAAGGAAACATTTCCTGCACAACAAGAAATTTCCCAACCTTCATATCACTGACTGGAAAAATCCTAAAATAACAGCATTATTTAAACATACCTCAGTATTACTCAAACATATTTCAGATAATTTTCTTGAAATGCAGCCATACCATATGTAAAATTTAAAGTGCTAGGCAAGCACACTTGACATGCAAATACAGTATTCTACTGCACTGCCAAATATTACCTATTCCGTGCTGAAAAAATTTGAAGTAGCATACTTTCTCTAATGTTGACAAGTCTAGATGGTGACAAACATTACATAAAATAAGATTTTCTCTTAATGAGTTAATTCTCAACTGCTTTATTAAGAATTTAATTGTATTTAAGTCAACTTCATGTACAGCTTCTGCTGAATTAGTGACACATTTTTCTGACTTCTGACATTCTAATGGATCTTGCATTCAGTATTTTTGATACATCTTTGGCATTCTACTGAATAATTATTTCCTACTTATAATGGAAAACAATCATTTCTTTGATTGAAATATAGTTTGAATTCCTTAAACTGAGAATGACCAATACATTTTGTATTTTTGCTATTATTATCACACAAAACATGTCACTAAGCTTGGCATGTTATACTTAATATTATCTATTCATATTTCCACTGATAAAAACAGAACACCTGCCTATACAACTTATTTTTCTCTCAATTCTTGAAACCCAAGTACCATAATCTTCCATTTATTAGCTTCACTGAGAAAACAGAAACACACGTATCAAGAAGCTAAAAAATGCGAAGTCTTTACTTCCACTAAATTCACCAAGAGATCAGTTTCCCTTTGTTACAATTTCTCAAATAAACTTGTCATCCTCCAAACAATGTACCAGAACAATTTCTTAAAGTAAACCAATGTTTAAATTTATATCTTCTTATTCCATTTTGATGACAGGTCAGCAGCTTTGTGTAATTCATTCTAAAGCTTTTAACACCTTGAGTGATAAAACTATGATTAAACAGGTTCACAAAACTTGTCAATACATCTCTGCAATTACAGAGCTAAAAATCTCCACCTGAAAATTCCAGCTGTATTGGTGGTGGAAACAAGTTGCTGATAATCCATTCAGACTCCAGCAAATCAATGACTTACAAATGTGACTACTATTTTGTTACTGGACAAACAAGATACAAAATTGCATGAAATCTTTTTAAAAAGCAGGTCAAAATGCAAATTTTCAAACTCTACTAAAATCTCATGCTCCCTAGTGTGTATTTTTTTAACAAAAAGATTATCAAACTTGGTGCTAATTCACAAGAGCAACCAAATTTACTAATTACAAAGACATCAACAATTTGTACATTACCTAATGCTGCTCATGCTTCCAGTTTCTGATCCAAGCTTACATCTCTCCAGCTGGCTCGCTACAATCTGACGTTCAGCCTCAAGCTCTCGAGTCAGTCTCTCAAACTGCAGTTCCTGAAAAAAGTAAGTTAAACCATTTGCTTTGACTTCTCTTGAGATTAAGAAGGAATTTCAGCACATAAAAATGAAGTTTGTGCAAGAACTATTAGCAGAATACCTTATAACGAAGCTTTCTTTTTTTTTCTTTTTTAACATACTCACAGTTCAAATTTTTGTGTTGACACCTACTTGTTCCTTCATTTACTCTAATGATGTACGTCATAGAATGAAACTGTTCATCAGAAATGGAATTTCCAAATTTATTAAATAATTTAGGCCTACAGAGTTCATGCAGATCTCTCAGTAGCATAGAGATCTTAGCAAACTCCCCTAAGTATGACCACAAGTAAGTACAATTTGTGTTACTCAAAAAAAGATGCAAAGGTCTGTGAATGATCCTGTGGTGACAAAAGTTTCTGCACTTAAAAAGACAACCATCACAGTATACACCTGTAAAATAAACTAAATTGTAGGTGTGTTGATATGGCCTGAGCACAGCTTAATTTCTGCATTTAATGATGTGCAGAAGGGAAACTCAAGTAGTTTTGGACAAAAGCTGTGGCAAAATTCCTACCACTACTTTAATGTATTTTATTCTGTCAAGGAAACTAAACCAGTACTACCAGATAAGATTCATCCACAGAGCTTATAAAGGTACTTAAATTGTGGTTTTGTTTTTATATACAGAAGATTCTTTTTTTGATTAAAAAAAAATAAAACCAATATAAGTAAAATCCCCTCCGTTTCTTAAAGGGCTACTTTCCTCACATATTGTAGCACTAGTTTTATCAAATTAAAAAAATAAAATACTTCTAGGGAGTTACGGTTATTGTAAACTTGTCAAGTGTTCCTGTGCTTCCATTTTGGTCATAGTTACATTACATCATTTTCACAGGTAAACAAAAGCATCTCTCTTGCCCCTTTTATTCATGTTTGTTGAAGGCTGAAGGAGAAATATTTTGAGAGTCCATTTCTTAAATAATTTCCTTATCCCCACAAATGCACCCATTATCTCTTTCTCCCTCTTTTTTTTTTTTTTCCAAAAGGACCTTCCTGTAATGCAGAGGTATGGGAAGGAGTCCCTTGAATTACTCCCCAGCAAGGTCCTGCCTGAAAGAACAGCACTGGAAATTACGGGAGTCATGACTTATGTCCCCCAAGATTCATCGAAGGACTCAGTATTTGAGAGAAAGGAAGAAATGGTAGAGTAGGATTCCTAAGTGTTCATTCTGTGTCCTACCTAAAACCTCTGACTAAGAAATCAAGGGTAAATTAAGGCATTAAACTTTTCAAATCTCTGAAATGAGGCAAACCATAACTGTAATGTAAGATAGGAACTGGCTGGTGGTCATTCTGCTTAATCCAGCTGGATCACTCCTCTTTGTTTCTCTTGCTGTTGACATGGAGTAACTTCTGTCCTGCACTGTGAGTAAAAGGGGACATCCACATAGATTATATACACCATGAAATAGACAGCAAATACTTAAATGGGCACTGATTGTGTAACAAAGCCTGCTCAACTGTGAATTTATTATTCCAAACAAATCTATAGAGAATACAAGAATACCACTGAAAGTCAGATTGATGTGAAGACCAAAACATCACTGCTCATTAAGTGAAATGGTCAACAGTGCTATAGTAATCAATAGTTAATAATATTCTCTGCACATTTTTGTAGTGCGCAGAACTATCTTTTTCACTGTTGTCTGAAGATATGATTAATAAAAATCACCTGACAATAATCACCTATTTCATATATGCCACCTTCACAGAGAGCATTTCTCTCACCTAGAAGAATCAATTGCCTAAAATGCTGAACAGACAGTTGATCGGCTTTCCAAGAGTTATTATGCAAATCCTGGTCTTGTTTGCATAAAATAAAACCCTTAATGCAGAAAGGATTGTAACAGAAATATTACTAAATTGTTGAAGAATGAAAAATCAAAGTGGTATAGTATTTGTCAGGCCAGCATGCTTATATCAAAGCATGCAAGCCTGGAGAAATTTGGCAGTATAAAATACCCAAGAAAATCAAACTGAGCACTATGTTTGCTTTCAAAATAAAAGCAGAAGTTTTAACAGCTATTCTGTCCCACTGCATTTTTTAAGCTACTTGATTCTATCACAACGATGCACATTTTGGTGCTTAGCATAGACTTTTATCCAGTCAGTTCCCCTCTCTCCATCCCAAGTGAGGCAGGTCACACATGTTCTTTGTTGTGGCTTAGCTCGGGCACTTGTCCCACCTGCCTAGTAAGAAGGTGCAGCTGTCCCCATAATGCTGCTAAGACAATGTAAGAACCAAGAACTCGGGAACAAATGCTCCTCACTCCCTGTTGTTTACTTGCCTTTTCCTAGACAAACAAGTGCAGCTCACCATGTTCTTTAAGCCTAGCAGGGGTGCAAATAATGTTTCTCCAGTTTCTCCCTTTTGTCCATGCTATCCCAAGCCAACTATATACAGAAATGCCCCAAATCTATTTTACTGAAATACTTCAAAAGTAAATATTATTTTGCTTTTTTTTTTTTTTCTTCAACTGTCTGGATTGCGTATCTTCTCAGATCTTTGCTATGCTTTGTATTCCTTCAGTTAATCACTCTGGTTGACAACTTTTCCAGAAACTTCTGCATTTCCTCAACTAATACCCTTTTGTCATGATTACTCTGTCTACAGAACATTCTTTTGCTCATGATTCTGGTCTCCAAAATATACTTTTCTACTCTTCACTCCGTCACTTAATTTTCTTTCCTACTTACTGCTTTCTGTTCTCTTCTGTCTTCCATCTTTCTTTCATTTCCTAGTACATTTCATGACTCATCCTCCACTAAATCTCTTTCAGTCCTATCACACTAAGAGCTACTCCAGCAAATGCCCTAAACTGATTGGTTTAAGGAATTTCTCTCATTCTGTCTCTCCCTGGTTCCTTATTGAGGAAACTCTGCTCTTTTCAAGATGTACAAATTAATGTTTTCTGGTTTCACTGGCTACATTATTAAAGTCCTGCCCTGCAGAGATGACTAGAAAAGGGCAGTTGTATCTCTTACTCCTCAAACAGGAAGCAGAGATGTACTTGATCACTTAAGAAAGAAATAATCTTGGGTTTCTAATGCATGAAAATGGCTAGAAAACATGAACAGGAATGTCATTACTAGCTTTTTAATTGCTACTATTTCTTACTTAATTATGTTCTGTCAGGTGCCATCAGAAGTTAGAAATTAAAGGAGGGAGACAAAAGGTGGGGAGGTGGGATATGTGCAGAGCCAAACAATTACTACTCCAAGAATTATCTTCTACATTAAATTTAATAAGCAACTATGTTTGCTATTCCCTCATGCCATGAAAAAGGTGCAGGTCCACAGGTTGCCTTTGGACTAAAAAAAGGAAAGAAAAAGTCAAGTAAGATTTGTGACTCTGTTTTCCCTCCATACCAAGAAACCCTGGCAGAAAACAAATTAATAAGCTTCCTTCTCTTTGTTTGGGAAGCAGTGAGAGTGACTAACATTTGAATAAATCCATATGTTTAGATTTCAAGCAGCTGTCACAGTGCAAGAAGACAGAAACCAGAAATAGCATTTGCTTACGTTTTATAAAAACAATCACTGAACCTGACTCCATCATTTGTCTTATTTGTTGTGTTTACAATCATTTTCACCAGTTCATGCCACGTTGTGTTATCTTCACAACTTTCTATTATTTATCTGAATCAAGCTAATCAGAACATCAAAATTAAAAACAAATTCCTACTCACTGATTATGCAAATCTGTTGTCAAGACAATTGCAGAATGAAGAACAGCAGAAACTACAATGCAACATCAAAATTAATTTACATAATAACATGTCAAGAGCAGCCTCAAGGACTGTGCTACAAAGGGCAATAATGCCAAAGCAAGTGCCCATGCAAAGGCAGTACAAAGTGCAGTGACCAGCCTGGTAGTCCTTAGCACCTGGCACGAGGAGGGGGTGTGGGAGTGGGAAGCAACCAGAGATCAGAGATAATGATGAGAGTAATCCAGAGAAATTACTCAAGAGAGACTCTTGGAAAGGGAAGAACTTCATGATAACCTTATCAAATTGTTTCGAAGTGATACAAAATATTTATCTCCTAGAGCCTGAAGTAATTTATGTTTTAAAAATTGTATTTGTCCACTACCATGGTGGGGTTTGTTTTGCAAAAACTATTCATTATTCCGTAGATGGCAATTCTATGTACCTTGTTTCTCAGCAGGAGTTCTGTATTTTATCTGTCCCCTGCAGCCACCAAAGCTTCAAGCCCTGTATAGGACTTGAGCCAGGTCATAACATTTCACAGTGGTCCAGACACTGAACAAGCATGATGGAAATCTTCACAGCCTTCGGAAAAGTTAGGCACTTCTGAGCTCAGAGCACCAAACCAGAGGATATTTGGTTATCTTTTTATGCTTTCCATCTGCTGGGTCATCTGTATTGACCCATTTGAATGCTGGGAAGGGTAAAATAGGGCAAAAGAAATTGGCTGGTATTTGGAGTTGATCCTGTTTTACTTCGTCCTTTACAACCTTAAACTAATCCTTCAATCCTTTCACATAGATATGTGTATCAATGCCAAGCAAAAGACACAGCAAAATCTGTAGTGACAGTAAAAAGCAGTTGATAAAAAAAGAAAAAAAATAAACTAAAAAAATTATATAAATTTAGGCACAAGAGGCTAGCAAAATTATTGGGTTCCTAAGAATATTTAGGTCATGACATTAAAAGAGGAGAAGTGTTTAGCTTTTGATTGCAAATACGCTATACAAAACCTAATTGCAGCACTAGCAATAATCTGAATCTTCAAATAGAGACAAATAACAGCACTGATAATCCAGGTTGGGAATCCCTGGTGAGATGAATACAGGAAGCCTGATTTCAGCTACACAAACAAATAGTCTCTGGAATTGAAGTCTTTCAAAGGAGTATCTTAGAAACCACAGAACTTTAAAAAGTATAGAGGCTGTAGAAGTACACAACATTGGCTCTATCTTTTTGTAACCTGCTAAACAAGAAAAAGCGTACCTCAGTTAATGCCACAAGTAGTATGTGTATATTCCTAGGCACATCCTATGGCATCATGCACAATTCCATATACTCCACATCTATAATCTCCAAGTGAATGCCACTACTCAGAGTGATCTTGGTAACAAACTATTCTTAACCTATGGTACCAAACACACACAAATAGCAAAAACTGGAGCACATACTTCCTTAGGAAAACCGAAAAACCTAAGAAAGTTTAACTTGGCAGAAATCTAGGGACAGATAGCATCAGACACAAACCAAACCTGACAGCCCATCCTGTAAACAGAAGGAAAACAGTGTCTTCATGCCTTCAAACAGGAGAAAACCACCACTAGCAATGCCCCTAACCATCTGACACTAAGTGTTGTTCAAAAGCTTCAAAACTGGGCTTTAGGATGTATCAATCAATACCTTCCACATTCTCTACACTATCGTTGGACTGTGTTTTCACTTGTTCAGTTCTTATGCTTTTTCACTGGATTGTTTCATTCTCCCACGATACTAAATAACATGGGGGTGATGGAAAAAGCTCACAGAAAGGTAATCAGACAAGCCAGGGAGGCAGCAGATTCAGAAACTCAGTGGTGGTTATGTACGTTCTTGAACAATCTTAAAGGAGAGGTGACTGCACCTATAAGCTATCCAAGCAAGTATAAGTTTCCAGGTAACTGATGCCTTAGGTTTTAACTTCTATATTTTTCAGATCCTCTACTGCCTAGTATTTAACTCTGAAACTCCATACAGCCTGTTAGCCACTGTTCTCTCATGCTAGTTACACATAACAAACCCTCTCTGGGCCTGACTCAAGGACACCTTGTTGTCCCAGGCCCCAAAATATGTCAACTAAAGGCTCTGACAGGAGGAGCTAACCTGGGGTTATTACATCACTACCTGAAATTATAAGTGGAGAATTAACCCTGATATGCAAATGGACCAAACTCATAAAAGTGTGAAAAACCCGTGACCCAGCGTCCATCTTGGGTGGAGCCCCTCGGAGGCTTTTCACTGCCCAGGGTGTACCTTTGAAGGCCCTTCAAATAAATACCTGCTTTTATTCTCTTAATCTCATCTAGCCTCTGTTTTCAGGTAGCCACTTCAAGGCATCATAGCCAACCTGAAGGAAGCAATTCATACACTGGAGGGTGGGACTACCATTCAGAGGAACTTTGACAAGCTGGAAGAATAGGCCAACAAGAGTGTCACGAAGTTCATTACAGAAAAACAAACAGTCCTGCGGAGAGGATGGAATCCCATGTAACAGTACAGCATCTCCCCAGAAAGGATCTGGGGGTGTGGTGGACACAAAGTTGTGACTCAGCAGTGCATTCCTGTGGTGACAATGACCAACCACATACTTCACTGCACTAACAAGAGAGCCACTAGTAGAACAAAGAAATGATTGAAGTGATCATTCCCTCTTATTTGGCTCTCCTTAAACTTAAATCAAGTAGAGTGGTTGGTTTTGGGCCACAAGGACAAGACATGACGATTTTGAAGCAAGACCACCAGAGGGCCACAAAGACGGTCGGTCAGAAGATTAAAGCACATATTATACAAGCAGAAGGTGAAGGAATTTGGTTTCTTTACTATGGAGAAGAGATGATCTAGGGAGGATGTATTTCATAGAATCACTAAGGTTGGAAAAGACCTCCAAGATCTGAAGTCCAACCTTTGACCAAGCACCAACATGTCAACTAGATCACAGCACTAAGTGACACATTCAGTCCTTTCCTGAACACTTCCAGGGATGACTCTCTTCCATTGCTTAACAACTCTGTCAGTGAAAAAATTCTTCCTGAACCTCCCCTAGCACAGTCTGAGACTGTTGTGCCCTTGTCCTCTCACTGGCTGCCTGGAAGAAGGGATTGATCCCCACCTTGCTATACCCCCCATATGAGGCAGTTGTAGAGAGCAACAAGGTCACCCCAAGGCTCATTTTCTCCAGGCTAAACAACCCCAGCTCCTTCAGCCACTCCTTATATGACCAATTCTCCAGACCCTTCATCAACTCTGTTGCCCTCCTCCAGACACACTACAGCCCCTTGATGTCATTCTTGTAGGGAGTGGCCCAGAACTGGACACAGGGTTTGAGGTGTGCCCTCATCAGTGCCAAGTACAGAGGGACAATCCCTGCCCTGGTCCTGCTGGCCCCACCACTGCTCATACAGGCCAGGATGCCCTTGGCCTTCTTGGCCACCTGGGCACAGCTGGCTCATGTTCAGTTGCTGTCAATCAACCCCCCCAGGTCCTTTTCTGCTGGGCAGCTTTCCAGACACTGTCCCCAGCCTGTAGTATGGTTGTTGCAGACTTTTACTTCTTTAAGGGAATTGTAGTGAACACATCACCAGGCTCTTGCCAGACATACGCAGCAAGCAGACACAGGCAACAGTGACAAGTTGCAATGAAGTAAATTCTAACTCAAGAAAAGATAAAAGAACAAACACAAACAACAAAAACAGTAATGAAAAAAAAAAAACCAACTCCAAAATCAAACAATACATCAAGGGTAGTGAAACACTTGAACAGGTTGTACACATAGAATCTCCATTCTTGGAGATTTTAAAAGTCATCTTCACATCTGATCTAATTCTGAAGCTAGACCTGCTTGGAGTAGACCTCCAGAGGTCTCTTTTAACCTATTTTTTCCATGACCCTAGAACTGATGAGTTCTGAATATTTTTTCAAGTCTTTATACCAATGCTATTGATTCGATCAGAGGCTACCAAACTCTCTGATCATGATGATTACATAAAGACATGTTTCACTTGATGTAAATGCTTGTATTTTATCAGCCTGAATTTCTCTAGCTTATTCCTTCACCTGATCTGACTGTTTTAGCAATCCCATGCTTCTTTACAAGAGAATAGCATGGCATCCAGGCTATTATGCATATGGATTATTTATGGGATAAAAAACTAGTTTGGCTGATTACAGTGTTTAAAAATAAACTATTCCTTCATTTTCATGTAAGATTACTTCAAACACGTCCCTTTTATGCCTTTAACAACTTTTATAGAAATAAGACCCTGTTTTATTTTCTATGTTTATGATCCTGATACAAATATGGTGACAATTGCATTCCACAGCATGTTTTAGCTCTCCAGGCATACTGCCCTGTTCCTCTATGAGTTACAGGCAAGCCCTGTTTTCTAAAGGCACACTGCCCAGCTGCCTGGACTTCTGTTCCTAGGGAAATTGCATTATTTCTTTTCCAGCATAATCACCAGAGTTTTTTATATTATCTCATTTTTTCTATTACAAATGGCCCAGTCCTTATTTATACTGATTTTTCTTCTCTCTGTTTTGAGTTCAGCTTCAGTCTTCAGGCTAACTCCTTTCTTCTCTTTCTCACTAGTTTTCGCATCCCTTGCCAACACTCTCAATGGTTTATCTCCCACCATGACTGCTGTGCTATTCCACTTCCTCCCATGCAAACTACTTCTGTCCATAAGGCAATAAACTGTAAGTAAAAACCCTGGAGTGTTTGGGCAGGATTAGAACTACTACAAGCTTTCTCATGTCCTAGTTTTGCTTCTCTACCCTCTGCAGCAGCATAAGGAGGGTGTAAGATTAAATTGACTTTCTACCTTACTAACTTTGACCTGCTTTAGGGTTTACTGTTATTATTTGTAAAGCTCAATGTGAGAGCAAAACAAATCCTCAGAGATGGTAGGTCTTCTTCAAGGAGAGCGAGAGAAGTAGAGCTGAAGTTTAGTAACAGACCCTGATTCTTCAGTCTTAAACTGGCCTGAGCTTGTAATTCTCATTTACTTCTCAGCTGTCCAAGCACAAAGCTCTACTATGTCTAAGTGGAAAAGGGTAATTCCATTTACAGTAACAGCTCTTGAAGCCTGACTTTACGTTTTCAGCATATCTAATATATCAGACAGAACCATGGACTGATGTTTTTTTACCTTGATTTTCCAGTGCGTATCTGCAGAGTAATTTTGTTCTGGAATGAGCAACACAGTCTTGCTGCAGATGGAAGATGCCTAATTACACATATATTTGTGTGGTTTAAAGGCATGCGAAAAGCAAAGAAATTTGAACAACATGCTCTCAAAATGTGGAACTTCTAAAAATGTCCTAGACATTGAAGCACTAAGAAAGCCTTTTTCACTTCTGACAACATCCTCAGCTTCTAGTCTTCCTTTCTTATCTGATTAGATCTGTGCCCTGTTGGGCAGTGCGCCAACACGCCAGCAATAGCTGCAGAGGTGTCAGTGCAGTGACACACACCACTTCCTGGGCAGTCTATCTACATGCTTAGAGATCTGAAGTCTTCTCCAGCATTTTATCCATGGAGTTCTCTGGTTCCCTATCTATATGCCTCTGAACTAGTTCTCCCTTCCCAAGTTGTGAGAACACACATCATCCTAGGCACTAGGAATAGATGGAGAACCAGCATGATACATCATTAGCTTTACACTTGTCCAAAATGGTCTAAAAGAGCAGACATCTATTCCCTTTCTCTTCTCCTACTTGCTTTGGAAAAATTATTCTGGTGAACAATTTTCTCTTTTGATTTTCCTTGCCTAGTAAGAGAGACTTGTTTCTTAATCCATACGTAGAGTCTCAGTGCAGCATATCCAAGAACATACTCTATAATTTGCAATTATCCCTGAATTTCTGAATTAATTAGGATACTAGATCTAAATATTGCCATGAGTAGTTATTAAAAAGCTGGTCTTTAGCAAGTTACTAAGGGATTAAAAAGTTATCTAACAAAGCAAGATGGGCTTTTTTTATTAAGACAACCTAGCACATGCAAATGAATACGTATAGGATTTTCTTTTCTTGTCTTGAAACTAACAACATAGAAGCTTGATTTTCTGCACACTTGAGACACATGGTTTGCTACACTAACTGAATGTGGATGGACTTTCAAATAAATAAAGGATTACATCAAAATTGTAAATTCAGTTCAAATACAGGGATGTTCGTAAACAAAAATTTTAGTATTCTATCAGACAGTACACTGATTAGTCAAATAATTCACTTATTTCTGCTACTAAGTACTATTAAGTATTAAAGAAAAAAAACCCCAGCATGGGCTAAAAAAAAATTGAACTCAAGGACTGCAAACCCTTGAGATTTGCACATTTTCTCTCACAGATGATTCTGTGGCAGTAGCAGTTAACTTTAATAGCTTTTGAATATTTCCCTTCTATTACATCTTTTATTACAAAGAAGAGAACTAGTAAAATAATTAGGCAATTCATTCCTTTTCTGGCTACCCTACAGAAATACCACAGTTTCAGGAAATTCCCAACAGATTCATATTGTTCCTTATGAAAGAGAAAAGCAATTAGTAATGAAAATGTTAGTTTTAAGAAATATCATTATGATCTTATTCTTCTAATTTCTGGTATGAATAGCTCATCTTTTGAACAAAGTAAGAAGGTTTTTATAATGAAATTATAGTCTAAGAATCACCTGTTTGAAAACAAATAATTAAGGAACATGTATTTTAGGATAACATTTTAGGATTGTAGTATGAGCAAGGATAGGTAAGGAAAGAGTTTAGAACCAGTAAAACAAGCAATCTTACTGAATAAAAATACCTTTTGTGGGTTGACATATGGGTTAATGCACTAAGGAGTTGGCAGAGGTGTATTTTGAAAGATGGGTACAAAATGCAATAGTTCTGGGAGTCTTCAATTACCCCAAAACCTGGTACCAAAAAAAAAAAAGTAACAGAACGATGTGGCACATAAGCTGCATTTTGGATAATATCATACACAGATGCTTGGGATGCCCACAGGAAAAGAAGACATTCTTGATATGGTCAAGCAAGATAGTTTCACATCCTGCATTTGAGAAGCCACTCTTAGTGATGATTCTGTCTTTAAATGCAACATCCCCACGGAAAGCCGAACATCTGCCAGTTAGGAGCCACATAAAAAGAGAAAATATCTAAGAAAAAATTTTTTTTAAAATTTGTTTAAAGCTAAAAGTAAAGTATTCACAGACAGCAGGGAAATTAATTGTGGGCAACTAATTCTTGGAAGTGTATGATGAATGTCCAGAGTCAAGGCAGTGTGTCAGGAAAAGGTTAAGACACAAAAGGGGAAGACACAAAGGAAGCTGTTACTAATAAAAAACACTTTTTCTGAAAACTGAAATCATCTTCAAGTGAAGAAAATATAGAAGCATAAATGCTGACAGATTAAACATAAGAAGACAAGACAGCACAATATGATTTTAAGGGACAAATAGCCAAAGGCATCGAAGCAACCAACAAATATTTCTCCAAATGCATCAGGCGCAAGAAGCTGCCTGGAGAGTCTGTAAGACCACGGGGTGATCAAGATATGAGAGGGTTTGTTGGAAAGAAACTAAATGAACCCCCCACGAATTTTTTTACTATTTTATGGGAAATTCTCATGCTAAGAAATCACTGTGGGAGTCTTATCAGAGGATCTGCCTGAAACTGAAGTGGTCGTGAAACAAACTGACAAAACAACCTGTAGCAAAGTCAAGATCAGATGAGATGGTACTTTCTCAATAGTTCTGACAAACTAAGAAATACACAGCTTAAAACAGATGTAGTACCTGAAAACTGTAAGACACTGAATGCAATGCCAGTTTCAGGAAGATCTAGAAGACTACAGAGGAGCAAGCCAGATAGTCTTATTGGGCAAATTATCAGAGCCTGTAACACAGAAATGAATTCGTGGCCTCTAACATAAACATGAACAAGTTATCTAGAAGGTTTACACATGGCTAAGTTTTTTCTTAAATAGGAGGTCAAATCAAGAAATAAAGGGTAAATTCTCCCAGCTGAAGGTGTCCACCAGCGAAATTCTGATTCCATGTTCCACACTGTTTAATACATACAAAATGACTTGAAACAAGGAATGAGCAACAGGCTAACTAAGTTAGGCAACAGTAAAGTTATGCAGGACAGTAGGGCTGAAGGGCAACAACACTTTACCCTTCAGTATTATCAGTGGTTTGCCATTTGCTTTGTTGTTGCTTCTTGACACAGTTTTGGGGCCTGACATTACCTATGAAGCGAGGCTGAGTGCCTCAGCCTTTCCTGTGCCGTTTTTGATGAACTTGCTGGCGCTAATCAGCAGCGGAGCTACATCTTTCTTGTACTTCTACTTGCTAACACGCTTGCAGAAACTGTTACGTTATTCTTATTATCTCTTGCTACTTTGAGTTCCAGCTGAGCTTTCCCCTTCCTAATTGCATCTCTGCACACTGAAGCAGTACCTCTATATTCATCTTTGGAAGTTTGTCCCCTTTTGCACTGCTCTGGTGCTCCTTTTCTCATTTGAGCTCTCTTAGTAGCTTGGTGCCTTTCCAACTGATTTCTTTTTATGTCTGCTCCTTTTCCTGCTTAGGGGGATAGACTGCTCTTTTGTACTCCAAGGAGCAGCTGCACTGGGAAATCTCCCAACATTCCTGAGCTTCTTTGCCCTCCAAGACAGGTCCCAATTGGATCCGTTATAGAAGTTCCCTGACTGAGTTGAAATCTGCTTTTCTGAAGTTCAGGTCTTTATTTGATCACTTGTGCTCCTCAAGTCCTTGACCTTTATGTTCTTACGGTCTCTGCAGCTGATGTTGACATTTTTATCTTCTAACAGGTCTTTACTAATAAACATTTAGCCCAGGAGAGCACAGTTCCTAGGCTGGCCCATCCACGACCACATGAAGAAGCTGTCCTCAATGCACTCAGGAAACATCCCAGATTGTTAGGCACCACTGTGCTGTTTTCCCAGTACCAGAATGGTTGAATTCCCTTTTGAGAACCAGAGCCTGAGGACTCTTGGAAGTGAAGGCTTGATCTATCTCTTCTTCATCCAGGTCCATAGCAGACACCATGAGATTTCTCTCAATAGCTGTGATTTAGACCCAGAAGCACTCTACTGACTTGAAAACAGATGAAAGAAGATGATTCTTTATGTAACAGACATGCTCTTGATGGTTACTAAGTACATCATAACTTCACTGAGTCATGGAAACCTGAAAACAGGTGGCTTTTGAGTATTAGAAGACAGTATCACATATTATGGCCCTGTTCTTACTCTTTTCTCAGCATATACTTGAGGTCATCAGTGAAGACAGTTCATACAACCAACAATGGCTGTTCTTACTAGTGAAACATTCATTTATTGCCACCAAACATATACCAGAAAACAGAGTGTATCAGGTTTTTCTACAGAAAAATAGATTTTCATCCATAAAACATCCAGATTGGGAATCCAGGCTATTCTTTCAATAAAACACTAAATAGATTTTGCTATTGAGTTCTCAAACAATCAAGCAGAAAGATTCCAGATTTGTAATACTCATTGTAGCAGTATAGTATTAGTTAAATGAATAGAACAGAATAATTAAATATACTGGACTGGATTTGTGGTTATGCCTCTGGGAGATCAAACACACAAGCAGCACTTGCTGCACTCCAGAATTACCACGCCTCACTAAGACCATTGTTCTGCTTCCACAATTACAGCACAGATTTCAGTTCAGGGACTACTCAGTTGCCACCAAAATTATGTTGAGGAAACTGTCAGCAGACTAAAACAGAAGCATCTCTACAGGGATGTTCCTTACAGAAGGAATATCAAAATTACTGCTATGATACAATTACAAAATAAGAGAGCCATAGGAATCACTGTTACTTTCATTGATTCAGCGGAAATAAAAAAGAGGGAACAGACAGTGAGTAGAAATAATGAATGAATCAATTTGTTCATAACTTCAATCAGAATATTTCATTGACAGTATTGTGAAAGTCATCTGAAATTCAAGTCTTTATTACAGCAAAACACAGCCATCAAAACCACATCTATCCCTGTGGAACTGGGTTCCTGCTAGGAACCTTCTAGCAGTGTTGATAACAGGTCCAAGACCTGTCTCATACAATGCATATTACTAAAGACCCTGATCCCAAATGCAGAACAAGCAGGGAGGAGTTGCAGCTCCCTTTTCAGGAGAAAAAGAAAGGTTCATAATGTCACAGTATTGAAAAGGAAAGGCAAAGTAAATGAAAACAAGCCATGCCTGCAGAATTTTAAACTCAGTATTTTAAGTGAATTTAATGGCAGAGGGGGAATTCAAATTAATTTCCAGACATGGTTTCTGAGTTGCAGTTTAGAGCCATACTGTTCTTCCCCCTGCCCCCATCTTAAAGCTGAAATCTCTTCCCCCAGTGGGAACTTGGACCGGGTAAGATGAGGGCTCTCTCCTCCCCACACCTGGCAGCAGCAGAACACCACACATATTTCCTCTTCTGTGACTCCAGGCACTGTTTCCATGGCAGCGACAGGAAAGTTATTCCAAACTGGTCAGGGAGGGAGGGAATGAGAATCACCCCTCCAGCAAAGCTCCCTCTCATCTCCCTGGACAAATCATTCTGAGAAACCAAGGACAAGAGCGAAGCTGATTGCACAGCCTGGGAGAGACCGAGGGCCCCAGCAGCACCACGCAGCCTGGAAACCTCCTGTCATGTCTGGTGAGAGTTGCTGTGGTTCAAGCCCATGGCATGGGGTGGATGGAGTGCCCAGTTTTGCTGGTAAGTGGGAGCAGATCTGCGATGGCCAGAAAGCATTTGGCTCTCCCACCCTCCAAGAGCCCACTGACTGTACAGCAGATGGATTTCTGGCCATTCTATGGCTGAGGGGAAGTAGAGATATGGACTTGCCATAAACTGAAGCAGCACAAGGGGACCTTGTTTTTACTTCACAAATCAGAAATACCAAACCCATGTTAACAAGGTTTTAGCTGGATTTTTCTGCATCTCAGAACTGTGCATGTGTTGGGATTATTTGTCAAAGCCACATGATCTGCTGAGGCCAATGTCTCAAAGACAGAAATGAGATGCGATGTAACACCTCTGAATGATCCTTGCTAGCCTGAAATAATGAGAATCCGGAATTGGAATCTCTGCTTGCACAACATAACTAAGATGCAAGATTACTCTGTCTGTTTCCAATCCCCAACCCGCTCACAAAACAGGATGTAATGCATCAGCACTAGACATATGGCCTAACCATGCATGACAGGCAGATTTACAGGATCACAGGAGGGTGGAGGTGGGCAGGGGCCTCTGGAGGCCACCTTGTCAAACTCACAGAAGGCCACCCTGAGCAGGTTGTCCAGGACCATGCCCAGGTAGCTTTTGAATATCTCTAAGGAAGAAGAGCCTACAACCTCTCTGGGCAACCTGTTCCAGTGTTCACTCTCCCAGTAACAGTGAGTCTCCCAGTGTTCATACAGCACCTTCCATGTTCCAGTTTGTGTCCATTGCCTCTGGTCCCATCCTTGGGCACCAATGAAAACAATCTGACTCCCTCTTTTTTGCACCTTCTGTTCAGGTGTTTGTACATACTGATGACTTCCCCCCGCAAGCCTTCTTTACCCCAGGATGAAGAGTCTCAGCTCTAAGCCTTTCCTCAAAGGAGAGATGTTCCAGTCCCTTCACCATCTTAGTGGCTCTTCAACGGACACTCTCCAATATGTCCATATCTGTCTAGAACTAAAAAGCCCAGAACTTGACCCAGTGCTTGAGGTGTGGCCTTACCAGTGCTCAGCAAGGGACTAAGATCACCTACCTTTGACCTGCTGGCAACACTCCTCCTCCTAAGGCAGCCAAGGACACTGGTTGCCTTCTTTGCCACAAGGGCACATTTCTGGCTCATGTTAAACTTGGTGTCCACTAGGACACCTTGGGACCTTTCTGACAAAGCTGCTTGTCTGCTGGGTTGCTCCCAGCATGTACTTGTGCATGGACTTACTGGGCATAGTCCTGTCTGAAACCAATCTTGTCAAGGTTACTGAGGCAAACACCTCATCCCAGAAGCAGAAAAATTTGACCAGACAGTTGTCACGAACACTGTACTAGGTAACATTTTTTGTGCCATCAAAATTACTCTCCCTCTCAGAACATTTCTCCAGTAAAAGGGAGAGTTTCCAGAATTTTTCTCCATCTGACCAGTGTGAGAGGTGTAACTTCTTCCTAGTGTACCTGAAGGCTAGGAATGGATAGATGTCCAATTATACCAATACGGGAGAATATTATTTTATTTTCTGAATTGATCATAGATGGTCCAGCTTGTCATACCTTACAAAGTTCATTCCTCTCAGTTCACAGACACAGCAATTTAAATAGCCTGTGCCATGCAAAACACTAACTTTCCCTGGTCTGAGAGCTGCACTGGATATAGTCCTGAGAAGCTTCTTTGCTGAGTAAGTCTGGCTCCTTGGATTCAGACCGTTTCGAGGAGAGTCTCACCAGACTGGAATACACAAGTACCGGAAACATTTGCAATGCTAAACTGCAAGAATACAACAAAAGCTACTTAACTTTCTGGACCTGTTATGTTGTCTATTCCTTGTGTATTTTACATTATCCAATCACGTGACAAGCAAAATGTGACATCAAACTGATTTAGCAAGAGCTGCAAATCTATAGAGCAAGATCCTCTCTGGCTTAAAAAAGGAAGAGTACATATTTAGGGTAACAAAGTCAGGATTTTTAAGCCAAATTTCACCTCTACTGAAGCTTTCTTATTCTTGTATTACTTTCCCATTCCTAAAGCTTGATTTCTATTTAGTACAGACTGGTTTTTCTTATTACATGGCTGGCAAAGTGTGTATCCTTTCCAAAAGAAAAGTCACTGAAATTAGAATGAAAGAAATAATTTAATGGGATGCACTCTACTTCATTTCCTCAAACAAGAGACTGCATTGACCAGGAAAGACATTTCTCTGGCTCATATCCACTGCAGAGAAAAGCCAGAAAGAGAGAAACAGAGAGAGAGAAATACAGCATACCCTCCCTTGAATACATTCATGAAAAGTAGGCAGAGACCTTGCAACAATGTTTGGGATGTCTTTGACAGCATCATCGGAATATTAAGTGCCTCTAACCACTTTTCATGTCTTTTTTTGGAAGAGCAAACTCCTCCAACAGTGTAACACCACTTAAAGAGGAGGACTTTGAAAATTAAACCCTTATAAACCAGTTTCCTTCCCTTTTAACAGCTTCACAAACACTGCAAACAGTTTCTACCTTTTGTTCTCCCAGCTCATGTTTGATACAGGAGAGGTGCAGGGAGCCCTTTCAGATCCAGTACTTGCATGGCGTAACTTGATTATTGTTAGGACTGGACAGAGGGGAGCATAACCTCCTGGAGGTAAGCCAAAGTGGATAGGTTTGGGGTTTTTTAGGATTTTACTTTGCTTTCCTGAATTTACAGAACACATCTCTCAATCCAGTGACACAGGTTTTGTACCTGCTAGCAAATTTTCTGCACTCCACTGCTTTGGGCATGTTTGGTGCCACGCTGGACTATCACTTTCCTAGGAAAACAGGATGACAGGTGTCTCCATAGCAACTGAGTACACATGGCTCTGGATACAGTACTTCATGTAAATAACTTGCAACTAAGTGTTCCCTAAAAAAATACAGTTAGAATCCCACTAAAATGGAGACTACAAAATTATTTACAGTGACACAAGCTTAAGCTTGAGAAGCAGTCATGTGAGAAACAACACTGAAAATAATGGTTAGCATAAAAACTATGTGACCTAAATTATAATTTCAAATATTTCTAAATGAGAAAGCTTTGGGTAACTCAGGTAACTCTAACCACTAAAAAATGCTAACTTTCTAATGACAATGACTGTATGCAAATGATCTAATTACAAACATCAACACACAATGCCTTGTTGAAAAACGAGGAAACATTTTGAGCAGCTTAGGAAGAAGAAAAAATTACACTTTGAAAATATTATTATGCATATGGAATAATGAGGCCTCATAATAAATGCTGCATCTTATTTACTAAAATTTTGCTGTTTGATTCAGATGTTAATTTCACGCTGCATTAAATGAATAGGAGATAAACCCCCTTTTCTTTAAATGCTCACATCAGCTTCAAAATTATAGTTTGACACATTTTTGAATTAATCTTACAAAGCACTGAATTTAAATTTGCAAGCTGTGTTGATCTGGAATTTTAAGGAGTTCTAGTGGTGGGAATGAAAAGAGACAGGAGCAGATAATAGACATAGGATGCTCTACCCATGCCAACAGGATCTCCTGATTACAGAATAGCTAGATACACCACCACTTTTAATTATATATAAATGGATCTAAAGAACAATGACTCATAAGCTAATCATCTGTCTAAATATTTTTAGTAATTACTGATATATTTTAGTAAGCCACAGATCAAGTTTAGTCAACATTTTATTTCAGTAATTTCACAATTAACTATACTTCTGGCACACACAGCAGAAAACAAAAATCAAAAGTAAAAGTTATTTGGTTAGATAAACCTAGAGGCTTCTTTTTTTTTCCTAAGGATGACATTTGAAAAGTGTGCAATTTATCTTCTTCTGTCTGCGAATGTCTGAAGTATCCAGTCTCACTGCAAGAATACCCTGCTGTATGTCAAAACAATAAACTGATTCATCCCACTGTAGCCAAACCTAGCACTTCCAATATGTTTGGAAAGAAAGAGTAAGGGAAAAAAAAAAGGTTGAAGAACAGGTAAAAAATCCTGCAGCTAAGGCTGCAAAATATGGCTGCTGCAACAGGTGAACTGTTTTGCAAGATTAGCAGCCTGCCATAAAATCCTTCATTGTAAGAGAGCAAACCACAACACGACAGTAGATAAACTCCATTACAGTGAATTTAAGTACATGTAACCATGCAGACAGAATAAGCCAAACATCTGCCCCATGTTTTTTTCTATACTTTGTTGATGTTGCTATCATCTGGACACATTATCCACATGTCCCCTGAAACCATGTATTGCAATTTCCATCAAATGGTATTACACCTGCTGAAGAGGGCAGAACTGATCGACTACAGCTTCTCCTGCTGTTGAGCTCAGCCAACAAGCTGTTTCTGAATCCTGCTCATGTTTTGGTAAACTGAGACAAATTGATTTTGTTTTTAAACTGATTTTTTTTTTATATCAGTTTTCAAACTAATTTTTTTTTTTTTTAATACTGCTTTTCAAAAATATTGTGCCTTAGTGGTGCATGTTTCAAAACTTCAACTAAAATCAGTATTAGGTGAATGACAAAAATCATAATGAACATTAATTCCTTAATATATTTTTTTTAAAAATTACGTCATGACACAAAGATTTCCTGAAACAATAAGGACAGTGCTGCCAAACAGTAATGACTGGGCTCCCAATCCCAGAAACACTTTCAATCCCTTCACAATGTTTGTATTTCGATTTTTTTCCAAATTCCTTTTCAAAAACACTGATTTTTAGACGGAAGAGTGTGTTTGGGTTTTTTAATATACCTACTCAGTCATTCAGAAAAATCAATCATAACAAGCCAAGTCCCAATGCTTGCTGTCTCAAATCTGCATCTGATTTCTCACTTCCAATAACAAAATGGCTGATTATTCTTTTAAAGCATTCCACAAATATTAAAAAATAAGAGTTTAAAGGAAGAAAAGAGAGGAACCTACACAAGTAGATTGTGTAAGAGCTTGGAGAATGTACCTATGTCCAAATAGGAATTTCACTGATTTTATGGACAGCTGTTTTACAAGAGCCAGTACTAATTAAAACTTGGGTTCTGTCTCTTTCCTGTCTTAAAAATGTTAAAAGATAACATTAGGAGGCCCTGGCACAATAAGAAGTTTAATCATAAGGCCTTTTGGAGTTAGTCTAAACAGATATCTAGAGTCTATCTGGAGGTCACAGCCAACCAGGCAGTTTGTTTATATGTTTACCCTGCAGCTATGCCCCAGCCACCCCATTGTACAACTTACTAACCCAAGGAAGTTATTTCCAGAAACAAGAGTGCGGACACTGCCTTTTCATTTATCCAAGCTTATTTTCGTTTTAAGGCTTTATAACACAGATTCCAAATAACTAAAAATAATAATAGCAAAACAGTTGAGATTACTGCTGCCAGACTTTCTGAGTTGAAGCTACGCAGTAGCCCTGGACACACTACAAAAGGAAGCAGCATGAAGAGATACTGACAGTCAAGTAATGTCATAGATTTTAAGTATGCAAAACAGTGATTGATAGCAGGGCACTAAATAATAGTAGGATTCAATAATACTTGAAACTTTAAAATAAACAAATTAGCAAATAAATACTATTTTGTTTGGAAAAGGCAAATCAGAAATATGCAAAACCCATTTTAATCTTTATGCATTTATAGACAAAATAAAGCCTTATTCAGATGGATGCAGGTGCTATTTGCACATGCATTCCTGTTTAGGAGCAAATGAGTCCACTTATATCTAATACTGCATTTACCACAGCCATACATGCAATTTCTAACCATTTCAATAACTCAAAAAGAACTCAGAATTTCATTATCTTTTCAGACACACAATTCCTAATGAAAAACGGAACAAATGGTTCAATATATAATGTCAGACAAGAAAATTACACCCCTAACTCAGATAACTCTTTGAGAATGCAGCAAGACCCATACATAACACATCAGTACAGAATGGCAGGAGCAAACACAGAGCAAAAGTTTGGGAGAAGAAAGAAAGTGGAATCACTGCTGTACTTGTTTACTCCCAATGCACCAATTATTCCTGGGGAAAAAAGCAAAGAAAAATAAACGACAAAGAAAATTCAGTTTCTGAAAGTTGTGTAAGCCACAGGAGACACCTCTCAGAGCCAGGAGACCCAATGAAAGTAAGGCCATCCTGCAGCCTGCCAGAACAGACACCCTCCCAACTGCCTGAGACTTCCTCAACCATCTGAGATCAACCATGGAAACACTCTGAAGCACACGAACACTTGAACAACCCCAATCTGACTTTAACATCACCTGGCTCCCAGAAACACTGGCTGCTTAGCACACTAACCAAACTTGTCGAGTTGCTTCTGGATTTTACTCTCTAGAAAAGCATAGAAGTGCAAACTCAAGCCAGGAATGTCATGATTTTTCAGCTCAGATGCTGCCAGCTTACTAGCCTGGAACCTGATCATCCAGGTAGTAACAGAAACAGCCTCAAGTCGCACTGTAAGGGGCTGTCCTCCACTTGTGAGCAGTTGGCAAGTGACAGGCGGCTGCTTTGTAACTTACTTGTCTACATATCATAGCAAAAGCTTACACTCCAAAGTATGTAGAATTTTGCTACTATTTAAAACAGTAAGCATCTTATCCTATAAAACACCTCCACTTCTGTCTTCATGTTAGCAGTGCACGAACATGGATGATAAAGGAGCCACAGCCAAATTTATTCCCTCTAGTTTTCCTCAAACATCAGCAAGCATGTTCACAAGGCTGAGGTGACTTGTGTCTTTCCAGATGGCAAGGCTATATATATAAATTTCTTATACTTGAAGTAGACTCCTGGTGCTTCCAGCATATTATTCAGATAACATTTTCTGCAAAGAGATGAACTCACATGTGTAATGCATGTGCTCTGAAGCAATGCTATTGTGTCTGTGTGCAAGTCATCACCAACACATGAACAAACTGACAACATTTTAAAAAAAAATCCTGTCATGATAGACTGAAGAGAGCCTAAAGATACAAGTGTCAAGAAGCTGTTATCACAAGAGTTTATCCATTAAAGGAAATCCTGTGACTTATAAGGAATGTTTTCAGGTAAACCAGCATATAGTGTATTGCCACAGTCCACAGGAAAAGGATGAACTTTGCCCATTTCATTTGAGTGTAACCCAGTCCTGAGATGCCTACGGGGCCATTGCAAAGGTGGTTTGGGTCTCATTCAACATGTGATGGATCTATAAACCCTTCTGATTCCATCTTTCCTTGAAACTGTCTGTACATTTTTATTGCTCTGTTAAAATAAAAGCAGCCTTTTTTCTTTAGTTGGAAGGACCCATGTGTCAGCTAGATGTTCAAATGAAAAATATCACCAGCACCTTTTAAGACTTTATTTGCTGTTTCCCACTGCCCCTTACCTGCCTCCCTGAAGCTGTGACTTAGTGTTAGGTCTCCAGCATAGAACCACAGCTACCAAGCAAATGAAGTTCTGGCCTACTCCATCAACTGAATCAAGGAACATGTGTATGATTTACAGCAAGTTCTCATTGTACAAAATTTACAGTATAAGCCGGACAGCTCCTGTGATATTAGAAATAACTTATTTATGATGTTCTGCACAGGTTCATTTTGATAATTTAAGACTAATTTAAAAATATACTTTAAACTGCTGTTAAACAGTGAAAATAACAGATTGTCAAAGTAAAAGGTACTGTGAAAATAACAGTTTGATAGGAACAATGTTGTGTGAAATGCCACTCTTCAAAGACAAGCAACTTGTGCAAAGAGCACTGAGAGAGTATATAGATGCATATTCCAGATAAAGTTTCTACTTAAGTGCAGAGCTAACTTGGACATGGCTGATTTTGATATCATTGTTTATGTAATTCAGCACTGCATGTGTATGTACATGGGCTTTGAAACAACTGCAGAAGCTTGTTTAAGAGGGGCAATGGCACTTGAATAACCCCACTTATAGGTATACTAAAAAAATAGTTGAATAACATTTTTTTTGTGGGAAATATTTATTAGAAACAAAGTACATAGGGTACCCAGAGCAATTACAACATTACAGTTGAAAAGCGAACAAAGTAGTTATTTCATCTATGAAACAAAATCAAAGCAATGGTCATAAAAACAAACAGACAAAAAAATCACCGAACAACAACAACCCCAAGAAACCAAACCAAACCAAGACCACAGATTGCCGGCACATCAGGAGAGTAGTAATGGGAGAATGGAAGTATAACCTGACCGCCTCAAAAGCGGATGCAAGACATATCTAAAGCCTAACTCCTATGACAAAAATGACTGAGAAATCTATACACTCCATTATGCTATTGATGAAGGAAAATTCCCCACCCTTGTAAATGCAGTTTCAATACATTTCATATTTTGGTCTGAATACACAGTCTGTGTTTTTTTGTGATGAAAATCCCAAATCAATGCTGGACAAGAGCACATAGGCTTACAGTGAATGGAGGCAGAACAAGAATTATGAAGAAGGAAATATGATTAATGCTGGGGTTACTCAATCTCATATGGGAACCATTACATTAAAATAAAATTGCTCTAAATTCTTTTCTGAATGTTTGTTCAATTAATAGATTAGGAAACGCAAGCTATTCATCAGACCCTAGCACCAGCAAATCATTTACTGGAAATGCCTTTTTAGGCATCTGTGCTTGGTTAAAATTAAACCCAAAATACATCAGTGTTTGAAACTTTATGAATGTCAAGCACACACCCTTCCAGTGCAATGTCTAACCTTACGACTGTTTAGAAGGGAACAAATATGGTGATGATGCTGTAAAATTATTTAGGAAAGCCCAAGGGCTTTTGCAGTTTATATATGATTTCCTTTCCTCTTTCATTACAACCGTCTGAGTTCATGCTTTCAAATACAATTTATACAGATAAAGCTGGTGACATTTCACCTCCTCCACAGGATATGCCAAGATGTGGTGTAGTTTACTATGGCTGAAGTTACTTAAAGCAGTCGTGTAACAGTTTCAGCACGAGCACAACAAAACATACGGATTCTATCAGCCCAGGCAAGTCTTCCACAACTTCAAGGGTATCATACGGCAACCCAACACAGACTTACCTCCTAATAAGTAAGCCAAGTTCCACTAATTTCAGCAGATCTTGATACCTCATTTTAAACCATCTGAGAACTTCTACTTTTGACTGACTATCATCCGATTTCATAAGGAAAAAAAAAATACTAGAGACAAATCACTAAAAATATTTCCTCTGACTCAGCAGCCACAAACTTCCCTCCCTGATGGCTCGGAATTTCAAGTGAGCACTGAGGAGCATCTCTCTACCCAGCTAATGGCAGGGACTGGGCTGACAGGAGTTTTTCTGCAGGACTTTACCCACGTGACTGAGTATCAGTTAGGTGGGAATTATTTAAAAAGAGTCATAGCCCAGCAGCGTAGGGCTGTGAACACATAATGGCTTTGAATGCCACAGAAAGACAGACAATGAAAAACAACAGAGCCACTGTGCAGACTGAAGTGGAGAAAAGTAGCACAGACCAAGGACAAAGATGAGAACCCGCTCCTCACAGAAAGCTGTCATGGAGCCATTTGCACGCTTGACTCTCAATTTGAAATTTGACTATTCAATTTTTATCACATAAAAATCCAATTGAGACAGTCAACTGTGGAGCTAAAAGAAATTTAATCTGAAATCAGGGCAGGGCAGACATGTAGCACTGTAACCTTTAAAAAAAAAAAAAGAAGAAAAAAATTGCAAAACTGTTAATTTGGTTTGGAGGGTTTTGTTTGTTTGAGTAAAAATCTCTGCTATCCTTCTAATTTAATACTTTGTCTTTATCAAAAATTAACCATCTCTTGCATTAGAAGACTATTTTAGGTTTTCTAAGTTAGTTTCCAGCGACAGCTAATTTGCTGCACCACATTTGAAATGAAGTGTGGCCCTCTGTCTGAGGATACTGTGCCTGGCACTCCAAAGCGTGGCATTCTTTTTTGTAGCAGCATTCTGGTTACTTCCCGGGCTTTGGAGGTTCTGGTGGGGAAAGCTTCTGGCCATCCTGAGAAAGGTATCTGTTAATACCAACAAATATCGATACCCACCTTTTCCTGGAAGTTCCAGGAAGGAAATCATGCTAGACTGGGCTCAACAATCAAATACTGATCCTTCTGAAGATGGCTATTAAATTAACAGCAAAAAAACTACCAGTGTGTAATACTACCTCTTCACTTTTATATTGTTTTCTACATTTTAGTCATCAACACCCCTCCGATATTATTCATGATGCAGTCATTTTAATTCTCTGTGCAAGAGATTTGTATCAGGTTTTGGCATGTCCCTTTTGCACATTCACGGACTCTGTCAGTTAAGAAATTTCGAAAGAGTTGGAAACACAGAAAAGCAAACACGAATTTATCAGACTTCAGATTAACTACAGATTCCAACTGTGCAGTGGGTTCATGAAATAGAAATGAGCAACTGCACAATCAAGGATGTAGAAGAGATGCTGTTACTTACATTATAGTCTGCTGGGCCATCCAGTAGGCTGGACAAGCAGCCTACCCTCTTCCCATCATGGCAACCAACATCTTCTTCAAGCCATTGTGCATGCAAACATCACAAGAAATGGGCACACGTTCCAGGTGACACAGCCCTGAGCATATGCCAGAACAAGAACCTGTCCGTACTAGGAAGCAAAGGCATCTTCTGCCCTCAGTTTCCAAACCGACTGCTTGGTACCACTCCACATGTACATATCCTTTTACAACACTTGTACAAAGCTAAGAGAATGGCAAAAGTCAGTATTAATTTATTCATTACACAATTAAGGTATCTTAAACACATGGTGCACACCTGCTCAGTCGTAATACTATTTAGAAGAACTCAAGTTCTCTTTAAGAAAAATCATTATTCATCAGTACCACAAAAACTGATGCCAGAACTAGAAAAAGAAGCAAAAACTTGATGACATCTGTCCAAGTGTCTACTGATCACCAAACAATTTAATGTAATTGCTCAACAGTTCAAAAAGATAATATTCATCTGCCTATAGTTTTAGAAGAAACTCTCAATAAATGCTTACTGCAGTCTCAATAGACTTTTACAGACTTCCTTAGCACAAAAGAGAGAGGTGTCCCAACTCTGAGCTTCTCTAACAACTGCCAAAGCCACAAAAGTGATTCGGCTTCAAAATGTTTAATTCCACTGAGAATAAAACTTTTAGAACTGGTCTTAACAGGAATTACATACAACAGTGATAATTCCTCAGCAACATCCTAAATGTACAGGTGTTTTTCTTATTGACTCCCAATAAGAAAGTGACTTCTTTCTTATTGACTCCCAGTAAGTTCTGATTTGCTCCACTGTGCTGTGATAAAACAAAGGACTTTTGCTGAATAGCTTGGCTGTGCACACTTGTCATTAGAAAATGTTAGACACAGGGTGTACTAAGTAGAGTCTTGCTTCAACTGACTGACATGCAGTTGTGTTTCCACCTACTTTTTCTTCCAGATCCCTAAACTGCACATTTTTGTAGCATTCGATACTGGCAGAGATGTTTTTCATGTGTTCACAGCTGGGAGGACAAAGTTCCTGCTTTAATTTTCAGGTTAGCTCTTTCAAAAGCCAATTACTGGAATGAGCATTCTGAGAATGGCATACAAAGGCCTTGATCTCTGGCAGAAAATATTCATAATAGCATGAACCCCATGCCAAGGGTCTTCTGAAAGGATCTCTCCGGATCTTAAAATTAAATAGTTAAATTTGTTGTTAAAATTTCTACAACATCATTATCTAGAGGGAGAAAGAGGGAGAAAGAAAGACAAAAAGAAAGACAAAAAGAAAGAGACAAAAAGAAAGACAAAAAGAAAGAAAGAAAGAGAAAAAGCTCCCCCACAAACAATAACCTCTTTCATATACAGATTTAAATGTAGGGATAGTAGCTTCCATCAAATGCATTATGTAGTCTGCCATCTCTATGACCTGCCCAGTCAGCATTTTAAATCTAGTGCATCCTGATAGATCAAGGCTTTCCATTTTCTGTTACCTCTGCCTCTCATTGTAAGTTAAAGCAAGTACCTAGTTATTTAAAATACAGATATTTGTACAGTTTGCATAAATGCACACACACAAATGCAGCACATCAGCATCATGGACCCAGGCATGGAAAGCTGCTTAAACATGCAGAGTGTATCATGGTACAAAGAAGTGTGTCAAGAACTTCTGCATTAGTAGGTTATTAGGATGAATTTTTACCAATGACAGAAAGCTGGTTTATCCCATCTCTCAGTCACTTCAGATTCAGCAAATAAAACACTAAGCATGGGGTTTTTTTCAGAAAAAGAAGAAAAATTAAATTATACCTTCTGCTCACAAGTATATCAATGAAGAAATGCCTAAGCTACCAAAGATTAATAGTTAGTATACAAATAACTCTTACCTGTATAATAAAATTGCCGAAGTAATTTGAACTTTGCCTTGGACTTCCAAATGCAAGATGTACACATATGGTTGAATTAGCTCAGTTACTCAGAAATCAGTGGAGTAATACCAAAGATAGATTTGGCCCATTATCTATCTGCACAGCACAAATGAATAATGCAAATGTGTATGCAAAGGACCATGAAGTATCTCAGCTTAGCAGTGCATTTAAAATGTATCACTAACTTTCAGCTTCTTGAAATATTTATCAACTGCAGGAGGTTTCACTGAGAGCACACTCTATTAGGAACTTCACTGAATTTTTATTTCTACACCTGACTCAGAGGACTTCAGAAAAGGAGACTGGAATTAACTGCTGTAGCAGCTTCAGGTACTGCTCTGACACCACAGGCTTCACGAGCACTTCATGAGTGTTTCTAAGTCACTTTAATGTTCTTCCCACAGTCAAGACCAACTGGGGCCTTTATGCAGCACACCTTAGGAGGGAGAGGAGGAAGGTAGCCAGTTTCTGCACATGACTTCAGAAGCCACTAAAATTAAATTGTCTGCAATTAGAAAGCTACTGAAGGAATCCACAGTAATGAGCATGCTTTAAGACACCACAATCAGCTGAAAAATACCACATAACAAGTTAAGCAGTCTTACTAAAATCAATCTAGTGGTACAAACTAGTTAAAATGACTAGTTGGATCAAGTAGGAACAAGCTTGGACATATTGCACACACCACTTAAACTACTGAGCACTAGTCAAACACTAAATTTATTTCACTAAACTTTTTTTGAAATAAAATTTGATCGTGAAGTAATTACAGTAGTTCTACTGGTCTACTAAAGATGGGTACATCTGAAGAAAGATTTTTTAAAAGATGAATACTGTAGATTACCAGAAGAAAAAAAAAGGGAAAAAAAACCCCAAACCCACACCACAAAGTCGCCCAGCACTTAGCTTAGCAGTTACACTATTTTGACCTAGACAATCTTCTGTTCCCTACTTTAACTGATAAAAACTAACTATATCAGAAAAAAAGTTCCCTCAAAATCATGAGTTTCGTTCATTATGGACTTTGGGAGGATACAAGTTTACTCCTTTGATCTCACAAATGCAGTCACCTAGTAAACAGTATTACTCCACATTCCTGCAGTGTTTTGAGTCAGGAATAATACGTAAGAACAACATGCTCTAAAAACTTTCTGTTGTTGTTGTTGTTGTTGGTAGGAAGTACTAAACATAAGGGAGAGTAGTTTATTTTTACATTTTATGTATTTCACTTAATTCAGCCAGAAGATCAAACCATTGAACTGTTACCTCAACAAGTATACAGATCTGTGTCAAAGAAGGCTGTCGGGACTTTTTCCACACAACTGACTTCCACATTACATTCATTTATTTAATCCCTTGAGCAGTCAGGCACATTTCCCTGGGACTTGGGCAGCACCAGATGAAACCAGCAGGTCATAACCATGCATTATTTTTACTATCTGTAATGAATTTCAAATTAGCTGATGCATCTTATACAAAAAAAAAAAAAACAAAAAAAACCAAAAAAACAACTACCTGAAAAGCTCAGCAAAGTCCAAAAGGCAATATAATTACAAAAAATGCAAATCCCGTTCTCACCCACTTAAGACTATACTCTGAAAAGAGATATCACTACAGTTGAGCATGTGGTATTTTGCTGCGAACATTTTCTAGGGTGAAAGTACAAAGCAACAGGTCTGCAAACTCAAAAGCAAGCATCTACAGAAATACATTTCTTGCACAAGGAAGATCGGCCGGTTGAATTATTTTAACTCAGTGGAATTACTGCTTTTCTTAAAGCTTTGCTTAAGACGGGTCGCACCAAGAAACAACCGCGGTCAAATCTAGTGTTGCTGAATAAGAACACGAGGCATTTGGGGGAAATAAGGTACTGAAGTGTAACATTTACTTTCTTGCCTTCAGTGTGAACTCTGAAATCTGGCCAATTATGCTACCTATTTACTCTGGGGTAAGAAACTTACAGCATTTTGAAGTCGAAAAACATCCGTAGGACATTCAAAAGTCACGTTGTAAAACAAGTCATAAACCTTTCCACGAAAGCTCCCATTCCATCTCACACAAGCGATCCATCTTTAAGGCTTTACCTTTTGTCGCCCACTTGCAAATTAATCTCCTGAATCACTTCAGCTGCGCCCGGGGAAGCCTCCTCACCGCCGAGCCGACTTTCCCTCCTCTCCGGAGCGGCAGCTCAAGCAGCTCTACCCTTTTTCTTTCTAATTCCCTCTCCCTTTCCTTTTAACACTTAAAAAAGAAACTTGGGAACAGCAGCGGCCGCGGCCGGCCATTCCCAGGGCGCGGGCAGAGCGC